>PVHT021183693.1:18468100-18597332 GCA_004024745.2 Catagonus wagneri
TTCATTTATTTTCTCTGTTAATCCCAGACTCCTAATTTACCTCTCCCCCCACCTTTCCCTTTTCATAACTGTAAGTTTATTTTCTGTGTCTGTGAGTCTGTTTCTGTTTTGTAAATACATTCGTGTCATATTTTAGATTCCACACATAAGTGATATCATATGGTATTTGTCTTTCTCTTTATGACTTACTTATTATGATAATCTCTAGGTCCATCCATGCTGCTGCAAATGACATTATTTCATTCTTTTTGTGGCCAAGTAATATTCCTGTGTGTATATATACCACATCTTTTTTATCCATTCATCTATTGATGGGCCTTGAAGATGCTTCCATGTCTTAACTATTGTAAATAGTGCTGCTGTGAACATTGAGGTACATGTATCTTTTCAAATTAAGGTTTTCTCTGGATATATGCCCAGAATTAGGATTGTTGGATCATATAGTAACTCTATTTGTAGCTTTTTAAGGAACCTCCATACTATTTTCCATAGTGGCTGCACCAATTTACATTCCCAACAACGGTATAGGAAGGTACCCTTTTCTTTACACCCTCTCCAGCATCTGTTACTTGTAGACTTTTTGGTGATGGCCATTCTGACCAAAGTGAGGTGATATTTCATTGTAGTTTGTTTGTTTGTTTGTTTGTTTTCCTTTAAGTATCTGTTTAGACCACATGGTTGAGTTGCAAAGAGGAAGAGCAGTAAATTCCATACTTGATGCTTTTGGCTTGTTCAGCACCATGGCAGACTTGAATTTCCAAACAAAAACAATTACCACAGAATATTTGCAAAATAAATAATTTAATCTTTTCCATAAAGGTACTTAAGTCTCTCAGAGAGCCTAATAATAAGATCACAGTTTAATTTCAGGAAAAACTGGATCCTCAGACAAAAACACCAAGTCTTTTCTCATCAGTATTACACTATTTTATCGGATCCCACGTTGCTGTGGCTGTGGCGTAGGCCGGCGGCTACAGCTCCTGTTAGACCCCTAGCCTGGGAACCTCCATATGCCGCGGGTGCGGGTCTACATAAAAAGGCAAAAAGACAAAAAAAAAAAAGTGGTGTGAGCAGCCTGAGTTGGTTTTCATCTATTCCAAATGCCAGAAAAGTATCTGATGTTCAGCTTGGATTATTTACTCTTTTATTTTTTTTTTTTTTCTTTTTCCCTTATCGAGGGCCGTACCCGCAGCGTATGGAGGTTCCCAGGCTAGGGGTCTAACAGGAGCTGTAGCTGCCGGCCTTCGCCACAGCCACAGCAACACGGGATCCGAGCTGCACCTACGACCTACACCACAGCTCACAGCAAAGCCCGATCCTTAACCCACTGAGTAAGGCCAGGGATCGAACCCACAACCTCATGGTTCCTAGTCGGATTCATTAACCACTGGGCCACGATGGGAACTCCTATTTACTCATCTTTGAGTCAGAGGTTAGGGCTTCTTGGACCTGCATGGTAGGGAAAGTGATTGCTCCTAGAAAATGAAGAGCTCTGGGCCTGTAATATCTTAGGTACCCAGTCCTGAGAGTTATAAAGATGAGGAAACCTAATCCTGATTCTAGGAGGTCAGGATAGGATGGACAGATAAGGTGCTAATTTCTGGACACATTTAAAGACATTTTCAGATTCAGCAAGATTTTTATCTAGTCTTTTCACAGCTTTTTTGCATCTATTTGTGATTATACACTTTAAATAGTAATCCAAATTTTAGCATTTTTTAGGTAGTTATATTTAATACATTTCTTTTTTAAATTTTATCAAAGTATAGTTGATTTTTCAATGTTGTGTTAATTTCTGCTGTACAGCAAAGTGATTCACTTATACACACATACACACACATTCCTTTTCATATTCTTTTCCATTATGGTTTAGCACAGGGTATTGAGTATAGTTCCCTGTGCTATATAGTAGGACCTTGTTGTTTAACCTATGTGTAATAGATTGCATCTGCTAATCGCAGTCTCCCAGTCCTTCCCTTCCCTACTCCACCTTCCCCCTTGGTAACCACAAATCTGTTCTCTATATCTGTGAGTCTGTTTCTGTTTCTTAGATGTGTTCATTTGTGTCATATTTTAGATTCCACATATAATTAATGTCATATATTTGTCTTTCTCTTTCTGACCTGCTTTGCCTGGCATGATAATTTCTATATCCATCCATGTTGCTGCAGATGGCATTATTTCATTCTTTTATGGCTGAGTAGTATTCCATTGTATACTATCTTCTTTATCTTTTCATCTATTGATGAACATTTAGGTTGCCTCCGTGTCTTGGCTATTGTGAATAGTGCTGCTATGAACATTTGGGTGCATACATCTTTTTAAATTAGAATTATCTCTGGATATGTGCACAGGAGTGGGATTGCTAGATCACATGATAACTCTCTTTTTAGTTTTTTAAGAAATGTCCAAACTGTTTTCCATAGTGGTTGTTCCAGTTTCCATTCCCATCAACAAACAGTGTAAGAGGGTTCCCTTTTGTCCACACCCTCTCCAGCATTTATTGTTTGTAGATTTTTTAATGACGGCCATTCTGATTGGTTGAGGTGCTTCCTCACTGTAGTTTTGATTTGCATTTCTCTGATAATTAGCAGTGTCGAGCATATCTCATGTGCCTATTGGCCACACATATAGACCTATTCTTAACCTCTGCTATAGCATCATCTTCCATATTTTAAGTGTCACTCTCCAACTAATTTTAGTTTACATTGATTAGCTTATATTAATGTTATCGGCATTGCCTGTTTCCTTATGAGAGTCTCCTCCCCCACCAAAATGATAATTCAGGCTGAATTTTGTAAAAGTGATATGATAGGGAGTTTTTTTTTCAAATCACATTTTCCAGTTTCATCTTATTATTTTTTATGGCCTTACCCATGGCATATGGAACTACATCATAGCTGCAGCAATGCTGGATCCTTTAACCCACTGCACCAGGTCAGGGATCGAACTTGCACCTCCACAGCAACCTGAGTTGCTGCAGTTGGATTTCTAACCCACTGCACCGCAGCAGGAACTCCATCTTATCTTTTTAGTAGAATGCCCCGTATGCACTCTTGAGTATATTAATCCAAGTTTTGCAGTGGGCAAATAACATCTTAGATTTTAGAGAACTTTGCTGAGAATACTGGAAACTGCGCACTGAGATTTAGAATCAGGACATTCCGCCTCTGGTGATTAAAACATTTGACTGGAGCTGTGTTTATCTTTCCAATCAAGTTCTTATTGTTTGTCACAAGGGAAGTAATGTCATTACCTGCTTTAAAGTAGTATTTGATTACAAGGCCTGGAGAAAATGTGTGCACTTGAAAGAAAATAATGGTGCCAGGTGGTCACAATTTGGACTGCGCTGGCCAGCCAGAGACAGGATGCCGATGCCATCTGAATCACTTCTTTCTATACTATTGGAATTTTGTAACCAAGTCTCAAGACCTTGTTGGAATGCTATAATAAATTGTAATGAGATCCCAGTTAATGGTAAGACCTTCAGTCTGTAGAGGAAAATACGATAGTTTTTAAAGTGTGGGGATTTCTAATGTACTGTGACTGTCCATTTGTAGTAGTGAGATGTGAGCAAAATGCATCCTCTGGCTGACTTTCAGACTCGGAAGATCTGTAATCATGGACAGCTGGACGGCTGTTTAATGTCATTGTGCAGAAATGTTAAGTTCAATCTTGCTGAGCTACTGAAGTCTCATCTGGTAAATTGCCTCCTGAAAGGCACTGTTTTAAGCCACCTTCTTAAGTGCCCAGAGGAATTCTCTTTGTGCTGCTGTCTTTAGTTAATATCCTTGTCTCCAGGCTATGTAGTTTAGGCCATCTCTGAGCCTGGTTTGATGAAGAGTTTCTGCAGTATATACCCTCAAGAAGCACCAGAAGGTGCTTTCGTAGTTCTGTAATCAATCCAGAGGAACTTAAATTAGCCACAGGGAAGTCACTAGGACACCGCTGTTCATTCAGCACAAACATTTACTGTGTGCCCGGTTCCGGCTAGGTACTGAGAGTCCAAGAAATGAAGCAGAACAGTCAAGGTAGAGGTCTTATCCCTTTGGATTTATAGCTAGTCTTGACTATTGTCTCTATAAATCCATCTGCTAAGAGCTGCTTCAAATTGACACCTTAGCTGGCTTCTTCCTTATCTGAGTCAGGGCCTTCCATTCCTCTGATCTCAGTCCTTCTTATTCAAGGAGATAACATAAATTGCATATTTGTTACCTATAGCATACTTGCTTCCTGAACGATTTGCCCTACATACAATAATAATGTTAAAATAAAAACAGAAAATCAAAGCCAAAAAAAGGAAAGGAGACAGATGCGCTAACCAGAAAGAAGAGATTAAATGAAACAGTTTTTCAGTGGAGACAACTTCTAATACTAAAGTTTATTTTATGTTACCTCTTTGAATAAGAAGGACTGAGATCAGAGGAAGGCCCTGACTCAGGTAAGGAAGAAGCCAGCTAAGGTGTCATTTTGAAGCAGCTCTTAGAAGGTGGCTTTATAGAGACAATAGTCAAGATTACCAGTTGGAGTTCCCGTCGTGGCACAGTGGTTAACGAATCCGACTAGGAACCATGAGGTTGCGGGTTTGACCCCTAGCATCGCTCCGTGGGTTAAGGATCCGGCGTTGCCATGAGCTGTGGTGTAGGTTGCATACACGGCTCAGATCTGGTGTTGCTGTGGCTGTGGCGTAGACTGGCAGCTACAGCTCCAACTAGACCCCTAGCCAGGGAACCTTCACATGCCGCGCGGGTGTGGCCCTAAAACGACAAAAAAAAAAAAAATTAGCAGTAAATCCAGAGACCTTTCCACAAGATACCTTGTACTCTGGACATTGAGCAACATTATCTCAGCTCGAGTTTCTCAAAAGCAGAGCCTAAAACAAAAGCCTTGAGTGCAGACGGTTAATTTAGGAATGCAATCCCAAAGAGCTGGAGTGACAGTTTTGGGAATGAACCAGGAAGGAGGGGAAAGAGAATCAAGGTTAAGGCCACCATGAGGACAGAGTATGGAGTTGGCTTCTGCTGAGGACAACTGCTGCTTAACCCGACTAAATAGGAAGCTTGTGCAGAGCATTCTAGAACCACCTGCCAGGAGGTGAAGGGGGAAGTGTCTAGCCTCTAGTCTCATGCACTCCTTTGTCAAGAGTGGCTTCACAGACATTAGCTTCCCCTCACTTCGGGTTTATGTCTGCCTGAAGGCTGAGTGGTTTGTGCAGGAATCCCACACGTTGGCATCAGGGAAGCTCCAGAGAAGGGAGTAAGTGATAAAGGGTTCAGGCCAAGGCTGCATCTGAGCTGGTCCCTATACCAGAGTCTGGGACCAAGAAAGTATGAAATGCTATGCAGGAGTCATGTCACATGACCACAACAAATGAAGTCTTAAAACAACTTTATAGGAAATACGCGAGTTCATCTTATAGTCACTTCGTGCATGACAGCCATTTATAAAAGCATGACTGTTCATGTTTTTCCAAGCTCCTGTATAACGTGTGGCGATGCAGAGAGTGTTCAAAGCATTGAGAAAAAACTCTTACAGAAGCCATAGGTAAGAAAAGGAGACAGTGTTTTGTTTGATGTGACATTTGGCAGCTTTCCAGCTCAAACCAAAATATTTGGCTAATCCTCATTTTTATAACTAATGAATTCAAGTACCTGGGCTCTTCAACCTGAGTGGCACAGTGAGAGCCAGCTTTTCATATGTGTAAAAAATAATTGCCTTCCATAGATAACTCTCAACAGTGGTTACTGTGGAAAGGAGAAGCTAGGAAAGGATACTTACTTTTTCACTGAATCTTCTTGTATTGTTTGAATTTTAAACTTTGTCCATGTATTTTCCATTTTTTTTAATTTATGAAAAATAAAAACTAAACAAAACCTTCCTAGTACATTTCCCCTTATCTTCAGTGCTAGAAATGGAATATAATAGAAAAGAAAACCAGTCTTGTTTTCAATAAAGCTTTTTAACTCTAAGTTATATAATATCCCTGGAGTAAGTCAAGAAAGGAACTCGGTGACAAAGCCAGACATCATGGAACTGCAATGCCAAGGTCAGAGAAGGTCAATAGTGAGATCAATGCAGTACTGCAGCAAGCAACACCTGGGCTCCCAGGGAGCCTGCTGTAAGGTTCTTGGTAGCCTTCATGCCCTGAACCAGAACTGATCCCAGAGTCCAAGGAGGGCTGGCCTTATTTCAAAACATAACAGCAACCAAAAAAAAAAAAAAAAAATCATCTGAAAGAGAACAGGATTCATGGGTAGTGAAATGTTGGGGATTCAGTAGATTCTGATCTCATTTACCTGTTACCTACCTCTGCTTCACCCAAAGTTTGTTCTTCCTGTATCTGACAAGTTACCTTGCTGCTTTACTTGGCCTTTTGGTTGAAGTCTCTTTTTCCTGAACTAAAGCCAAATCTCCACTGATTTTTTTTTTTTTTCAAGGAAGTGTTAAATAGTGGAAAGAGTCTAGTCTTGGATGCCAGACTGGCTCTATGTTGATTCCTTATGCTATACCTTGTGGGCCTTATATGAGAACTAAAGATAATGTATGGGAAATGATGGGCATTTGCTGGATATTCTAACAATGATGACCTCTTAGTATCTTTGTTGTTACTTGATTTGGCATATACTTATCTTTGTATATAGGAGTGTTTTTCCAGCCTCTTTCATAGTAGAGAGGATTAACTATTGTACATTTTGTGTAAATTAATTTCTTTTTCAGGGCACAATACAACCAGTACAATACTGGCTCCATCAACCTCCTTTTCCTTCCTTGCCCTGACCTGAATGGAAAAGCAGTTCCTTGAGTTTAGTATATTTGTACTATGTTTATATATGTTTATTTGTTTTTACATCTTTTAATGTGTTAGTTATCTCTTGTTGCATAACAAATTACTTAGTAGCTTAAAATGTTTATTTACAAGTACCAAAATTTAGTAGCTTCAAACAATAAATGTTGATTATCTCACACAGCTTCTGAGGGTATAGAGTGTTAGTTGGTTCTCTCATGAGATTGCAGTCAAGTTGTCAGCTAGTCTTTAAAGATGGGCTGGAAGTGCTACTTCCAAGCTTACTCATGTGTGACTTTTGGCAGGAGGCCTTAGTTCCTCTCTGCCTGGGCCTTTCCACGAGGCTATTTCCTGCACGGCTTCGCTCAGTGTGAGTGACCTAAAAGAGGAGCTCAAGAGGAAACTGCAGTGTTTTATAACCTAAATGAGATACCAGCATTTCTTCCATATACTGTTGGTTACACAGACCAGCACTAATTCATTGTGGGAGGGGACTACACATGAGTATGAATACTAGGAGGTGGCAATTATGAGGGATCTTGGAGGTGGTCTACCACAGTCTGCATTGTAAAAATATCTACTATGACTCTGCCAGCTCCTCAGTCTCCTCTCTGTAGTATCATCACTCTTTCCTCTCATTTCCTAATAACTCCCAACATCCCACTTCCCTTGAATCCAAAGCTAGAGTGTTCATCAGCCCTGCACCCAGCACCAGATGGCCTTGGGATGCTTAGACCCAGCATCCCTTTCCACACCTGCAGCTTCATTTCATTTGACCAGTGGCCACGCCCTCAGTGTGTCAGTTATGAGATATTTTGAATATAATTTCTAACTCTTAATTCATAAGGATGTTTCCTTCTAGAGCATCTTAATCAATGCCCAGTGTCATAGTCCGAGCTGCTATAACTAAATATAGGTAGTTCCCAACTTATGTCTGACTTAATATTTTTCAGCTTTATGATGGTGCAAAAGTAATATGTATTCAGTAGAAACTGTACATTGACTCCTTTTTTTTTTCTTTTTAGGGCCGTACCTGGGGCATTTGGGAGTTCCCAGGCTAGGGGTTGAATCAGAGCTGCAGCCGCACCTGCAGCAATGCCAGATCTGAGCTGCGTCTACAGCCTACACCACAGCTCATGGTAGCACCGGATCCTCAACCCACTGAGCAAGGCCAGGGATTGAACCTGAGTCCTCATGGATACTAGGCAGATTCGTTTCTTCTGAGCCATGACGGAAACTCCATGTATGTTGACTTTTTAGCTTTGATCTTTTCCCAGGCCAGTGTTATGCAATAGGATTCTGTCTTGTGATGCTGGGCAGGGGCCGTGAACTACAGCTCCCAGGTGGCCCATTGGCATGAGGGTGAACAACTGATGCACCGACAGCCACTCTAGTTTTCACTTTCAGTGCAAGTAGTCAATAAATTACATGAGCTCTTCAATACTTTATTATAAAAGAGGTCTTGTGTTAGATGATTTTGCCCAACTGTAAGCTAATGTGAGTGTTCTAAGATGTTTAGGGTAGGTGAGGCTAATCTGTGATGTTTAGTAGGTTAGGTGTATTAGATGCATTTTTGACTTAGAATACTTTCAAATTATGATAGATTTTATCAGGATGCAGCCCCATTGTGAGACATGAACTGGGTGGTTTATAAACAACAGAAATTTATTTCTAACAGTTTTGAAGGCTGGAAGTCTTAGATCACAGTGCCTTCATGGTTAGGGGAGAGCCCTCTTTGAGTTACAGGCTTCTGGCTTTCCGTGTTCTCACATGGTAGAAGGGGCTAGGAAGCTTTCTCAGGCCTCCTGTATAGGAACGCTAGTTCCATTTATGAGGTTAGTGCTCCTAGACCTCCCCAAAGCCCCACCTCTTAATACCATCTTTGAGGCATTAGGATTTCAACAAGAGTATTTGTGGGGAACACACACACATTCAGTCCATAACACCTAAGTACCTCTATAGTTTTGAAATTGAGATTAATTTTTCATAGTGGTATCCAAAATGCTTCAAAATTAAGACATTACCCTCTAGAAGGTAATAGTCTTTCTCTCACATCCATCAGCAATCCCTCACTCCCCACTCCTCACGTTATTTTTCTCTGATCCTTCTCTTTAACTGGCTGTGTTCTAAAATTTATTGTATTAACATGTTTTCTTAAAGTATCAATCATTTACAGTCTTGTGTCAGTCTGCTGAAGAGCAAAGTGACTCAGTTATTCATATGTATAAGTTATTTTTATATTCTTTTCCATCGTGGTCTATCTCAGGAGATTTGATATAACTCCCTTTGCTATAAACAGTAGGATTTCATTGCTTATCCATTCTAAATGTAATAGTTTGCATCTATTAACCCCAAACTCCCAGTCCATCCCTCTCCCTCTCCTCTACCCCTTGGCAACCACAAGTCCTTTCTCTATGTCCCTGGGTCTGTCTCCTAGAAACAGATTTTTTTTTTTTTTGTCTTTTTGGGACCGCACCTATGGCATGTGGAAGTTCCCAGGCTAGGGGTTGAATCAGAGCTGCAGCTGCTGGCCTTTGCCACAGCCACAGCAACGCAGGATCCTAGCCGTGTCTGTGAGGTGCACCACAGCTCACAGCAAAGCCGAATCCTTAACCCACTGAGCGAGGCCAGGGAGTGAACCTTCATCCTCATGGATACTAGTTGGGTTCATTTAACCACTGAGCCACAATGGGAACTCCATCAGATTCATATTTTATGTTCCATATATTAGTTGTATCATATGGTATGTATCTTTCTGACTTACTTCACTTAGTATGAGATCTCTAGTTGATCCATATTGCTGCAAATGGCATTATTTTGTCTTTTTTGGTATGAGTATGCTGAGTAGTATTCTATTGTATACATGTACCACATCTTCTTTATCCAGTCATCTGTCAGTGGACATTTATGTTGTTTCCATGTCTTGGCTCTTGTGAATAGTGCTGCCATGAATATAGGGGTGTATATATCTTTTTGAATTATAGTTTTGTCTGAATAGATGCCCAGGAGTGGGCTTGCTGGATCATATGGTAATTCTATTTTTAGTTTTCTGAGGAAATTCATAGTGTTTTCCATAGTAGTCTCACCGACTTACATTCCCATTTACAGTGTGGGAGGGTTGCTTTTCTCCACACCCTCTCCAGCAGTTGTTGTTTGTAGACTTTTTGATGATGGCCTGTCTGACCAGAGTCAAATAATACCCCATTGTAGTTTTTTTTTTTTTTTCTTTAAGAGAAATATTTATTGAGATCACTTGGTCTAATTGCAAAGAGGAAAAGTAGTAAATTATATACTGTGATGCTTTTGGCTTGTGCAACACCAAGGTGGACTTGAATTTTAAAGCAAAACCCCCAAAAAATCCTTCAGGGTATTTGTAGTATTGTCTGAAGTCTGGAAGTGTTATGCCTCCTGGGTTTTTTTTTTTTTATACCCCTCAGAATTCTGGTTCCATATGAATTTTTGGCTTATTCTAGTTGTGTGAAAAATGTCATGGGTAATTTGATAAGGATTGCATGAAATCTGTAAATTGCAATGGGTAGTACGAGCACTTTAACAGTAATAATTCTTCTAACCCAAGGGTATGGAATATCTTTCCATTTCTTTGAATTCTCTTCAGTTTCCTTTATTAATGTTTTATAGTTCTCAGTGTATAAGTCTTTTACCTCATTGGTCAGGTTAATTCCTAGGGTTTTTTTCTTTTTGATGTAATTTTGAAAGGTTTTTTTTTTTACATTTTGATATTTCATTTTTAGTATACAGAAATGCAACTGATTTCTGAATGTTAATCTTGTATTCTGCTACTTTGCTGAATTCCTTTATCAGATCTAGTAGTTTTTGTGTGGAGTTCTTAGAGTTTTTTATGTATAGTATCATGCCATCTGCATGTAGCGACAGTTTTACCTCTTCTCTTCCGATTTAGATACCTTTTATTTTTTTTTTGTCTAATTGCTGTGACTAGTACTTCTAATACTATGTTGAATAGAAATGGTTAGAATGGGCATCTTGTCTTGTTCCAGATTTTAGCAGGATTTTAGTTCAGTATTATATTGGCTGTGGGTTTGGCATAAATGGCTTATATTATGTTGAGATATGTTCCCTCTATTCCCACTTTGATAAGAGTTTTTTTTTTTTTATCATGAATGGATATTGAATTTTGTTGAATGCTTTTTCTGCATCTATTGAGATGACCGTGTGGTTTTTTGCTTTTCTTTTGTCAATACAGTGTACTACATTGATTGATTTGCATATGTTAAACCATCCTTGTGAACTTGGGATGAATATCTCTTGGTTGTTGTGTATGATCTTTTTTATGTGTCGTTGGATTTGGTTTGGTAGAATTTTATTAAGAATTTTTAAATCTATATTCATCAAAGATATTGGCCTTTAATTTTCTTTTTTTTTGGTAGTGTCTTTGTCTGGTTTTGGTGTCAGGGTGATTGCGACTTCATAGAATGTCTTTGGGAGTTTGAGAAGTTCTCCTTTGTATGTTCAGTAGAATTCACCTCTGAAGCTATCTGGTCTTGGACTTTTGTCTGTGTTTTTTTTCTTCTTTTTAGGGCCTCACCTGCGGCATATGGAAGTTCTGGGGCAAGGGGTCAGTTCGTAGCTGCAGCTGCTGGACTGCTCTACAGCCACAGCAACACCAGGTCCAAGCTTCATCTGCAGTCTGCAATGCAGCCTGTGGCAATGCTGGATCCTCAACCCACTGATCAAGTCCAGGGATCGAACCTGCATCTTCATAAACACTGTGTCAAGTTCTTAACCCACTGAGTCTCAATGGGAACTCCCTGTAGGGAGTTTTTAATTACAAATTCTGTTTTACATGTAGTGATTGGTCTGTTCAAATCAGCTCTTGGTTTTATTGATCTTTTCTATTACTCTTAAAATTCTATTTATGTATTTTATTTATTTCCTTTCTGATCTTTATTATTTTCTTCCTTATGTAGACTTTGGGTTTTGTTCATTCTTTTTTCTAATTCCTTTAGGTGGCTGTTTAGGTTGAGATTTTTCTTGTTTCTTGAGGAAGGCCTGTATTGCTACGAACTTGCCTCCAAGAACCGCTTTTGTGCACCCCGTAGATTTTGCATGGTTGTGGTAGCGAAGGGTCCTGCCTGTTCACAGGGCCCTCAGCAACAATGGCAGTAGCAGCAGGCTGTGCGCACTCCCAGGAAGGCATGGGACCTTTGGTGGCCGCACCCACCTCTAGAATCTGAGGTGGACGCTGTGGCTTGTGCCTCTTACCGCCACTTTCCTCCATAGCCCACAGAGTGGTGCCCTGCTGCCTGAAAGCCCACATTCATGGAAAACAGTTCATAAGGCAGACCCAACCGCTTCTGTCACATGCCCCAACAACGGTACATGGCTTCTTTGGCGGGCCCTGGCCTCTTCCCACACTCCCTCAGCAGTGGCACATCACACCACTGCTCCGTTGAGCTGTTTCTATGCAGCCAATCCTAGACCTCTCCCCCAGTCTGACCTCCGAATCCTGAGTGTCAGCACCCAGACGCTACCTGCCCTAGTGGTTGAGAGTCTCAGGCTGGGGTGTGCCAGGCACTGGCACTGACCGTCTGTGGGGCTCTCTTTCCAGCTGGTCCTCCTCAGACCAGCTGCTGTGCTTTTCTCCAAGGGTTTCAGGCTCCCCCTCTGTCCCCACTGATCTCCCTGCCAGTCAGGGGGCTTCCCAGTGTGTGGAAACCTTTCCTCTTTCATAGTTCCCTCCTGGGGTGCTGGTTCCATCCTGATTTCTTTTTCTCTCTTCTTTTTCCTTCTGTCCTCCCTGGTTATGTGGAGGTTTTCTTGCCCTTTTAGAAGTCTGAGGTCTTCTGCCAGCATTTGGTAGATGTTCTGTGAGAATCATTCTACATGTTTTTTTTTTTTTTGATGTATTTATGGGAGAAGGGAAGCTCCCTGTCCTACTTTTTTAGCATCTTGATTTGACCCTAATTTTTATTTTATTAAATTTTTGATGATTTGTTCTGTTCTTAATTTTTTTAATGGATGACTAGAATAGCTAGTAAATTGCTTTTACCTTTTAACACGCAGTTACCTTCAGTTAAAAAGTTTCCTGTCCTTTCTTGCTTCTCGGGTGCCTATTCTATTGTGTAGGAAAAAGGTAAAGAAGCAAAAATGAGGAAGTCACTGAATAGCTTGTCTGTCTCTTCCTCTTTTTATGGCATAATTTCCCTTATTTGTGGTCTTCTGCTCTTCTACCAAATCCCCATCTCAGATTCTTTGTTCTAAACAAAGCAGCAGGAAACAAGTGAGTTTCTCACTGTGTCAGCATCCGTGGAAGAAGAATGTGGATACAACTAACAAATAGCCTTCCCTTCATTTCCTAGGAACTGTTTCTTTATGGTTATTTTGTTTAAAATGTTTTGAGAAAAACATTATTTTTGAGAAAACTCCCATTTCCAACCTACCACTCTTCAAATTGCTTTCTGGTCTACAGGAAATTTTATCTGAGATTAAGGAACTAGGAAAAAGGAAAATGCCCTCACAGAATTAGAGATGCGTTTGATTTTTGCACTCAAGATTCAGCTTGTGACAAGTATTGGCCCACATAAATAGAAAGAAATAAACGCAGCTAAATTTCCTGCTTGTCTGCAGGCCTATGTGTGTTTTAAAATCATACATGAAAGCATTACGGGCCTGGTGTAATTGCATTTGCAAAATGCACAAAGTGCTAGTGCTCAGAGTACAATTAAATGGGTTAATTTTCCCTTTTTGTTGTAATATCAGTAACCTCAAACCTCTTTGGTTGACCGTACTTCCTTGTAAACCTTCCCCTGTAGGGGAAATTAGTATTCCAGAGCCACCAAAGAAAATGAGCTTGTCTAAAAATAGTTGCCTGTTGACAAGATTTTAACAGATTTTTTTTTCTGGTAATATGAAAGCTTTACAAAATGGAATGAGGTCGAATATGACAGACGCGGTCAAATCTACTTCTAATCTGTAAATCCCTGCAGTTGTGCTAATTTTTAGGTGGATATTCTGAAGTTTTACTGAATTTATGACATGCTCAGCATTTCCCCATATCTCTAACCATTTGTGGGGGGTACTCGGTTACATTCTATGCTTTGTGGATCAGTGCCCTCTTCACTGGTGCCCCCTCGGTCCGACCAACTAGAGTCTCAAATGAGGTTCTCTTTGCCCTACTTTTGTTTGTCAGGAATTGCTTTCTAACAGCCCCGAATTATAAAATTGTTTCACTATAATACTCTTTACAGCTGTGGTTCTCACCCAGGGGCGATTTCCAACCCATCCTAGCCTCCCCCACCCCAACCTTTGGCAATGTCTAGAGGTATTTTTTGTTGTCCCAAACGAGAAAAGGGAGTGAGAATGAGAGCTGGTGGTATCTAATGGGCTTCTGCCAAGGCTGATGCTAAACATGCCATAGTGCACAGGACAGCCCCTTTGCAGTAAAGAAGTATCTGGCCCAAAATGTTGATAGTACTGAGGAAGAGCAACTGGTTTAAAGCCAGACTCCTCACCCTTTGTAGCATATTAGAATTACCTTGCGGGGGCGTGGGGGGTTATGCCTAGACTGCACCCAGACCAATTGAATCAGCATCTCTGAGCAGTGGGACCCAGGCCTCGGTATTTTTTTAAATCTTCCCAGGTGATCCAAGAATAGCCAAGGTTGAGAACCATTACTCTAGAGCAAGGATTTCTGGAGGGCAAAGCTAGCTTGGGCATCATCCCAGAGGCTGACTCTACTAAAGTACCTGAAAGGGCATCATTAAAATGTGGTTCGGCATATTGGGTAATGTCTCATTACAGTATGTTTAGTGAGGTTCAGATGAACTTTTAAGAACTTTTCTATTTTCTGAAACCAGCGCTTAAAACTTGAGAACTGCTATTCGCATTGCCATATTGGAAGGAAGTTTGTTTCCCTTGGTTCTTTCTATCTTTCTAGTAAATGGAGATAACAAGTATTTACTGATAACTTTTAACCTATAAAATTTTCTCAGATAACATTTGGGGCATGTTTGAAACATTGGCAATTTATTTCCCTTGAAGGTTTCTCATGTATCTTTTTTACTTGATAAACAAGTCTCCAGCATTTGTGTCTACCTAAATGAATGTGTTGTGAAAAATATAAGGTATAAAATGTCCTAAGAATATTTTATTTGAGTTCTTGCCCTTGCGTTCGTTTCTGCACCATTTTTTCTCACCAAAAACTAAATCTTAAAATGCATAGTCACTCTAAACCCTAAACAGGTAAATATTCTCCAGCTATTATTAACTTATGGCTCTTTATTTTATTTCATATGCCTGTTTTGATGGCGCAGGTTCTCAGGGAAGCCCCGAAACCATAAATGCATCAAAGCTTTTGATAGTTGGGGTAGATTGAACAATTCTCAGTGATGTATTAAATAGTAAAAACCAGAGTTCCCGTTGTGGCGCAGTGGTCAACGAGTCCGACTAGGAACCATGAGGTTGCGGGTTCGATCCCTGGCCTTGCTCAGTGGGTTACCGATCCAGCGTTGCTGTGAGCTGTGGTGTAGGTCGCAGAGGTGGCTCAGATCTGGCGTTGCAGTGGCTGTGGCATAGGCCGGCAGCTACAGCTCCGATTCGACCCCTAGCCTGGGAACCTCCATATGCCGCAGGTGCAGCCCTAAAAAGCACAAAAATAAATAGTAAAAACCATTCCATTTATAAAAACCCACACACACATACCTAGCAAACAATAAAAGTGTCCTCTTCCACATTTGTTTCAAAACCTTAGTGGAAATCAGGTTGTGGAATTTGGAAAATACCCAGCCTCTTTGAAGACATAGTGCGTTGATACTCATAGAGAGCCATCTGGTATTTGGGTCATTAACCTGTTCTGCTGCCTGTGCCCCAGTGTCCGTCTGTAGATGCTGGGGAGTAAGCAGAAGGGATGGGAGAGAAGGAGGCTGTGTTGACTGCAGAGCCCAGAAGCTGCCCGGACTCTGGAGGTTAGTCACATGCCCCAGCTGGGACAGGGACAGGCCCAGGTCTTCTGGGCCCTGAGATTTATACAATTTGGAGAATCCTCTTTAGGAAAAGAGAATAAAAGTTAGGTACAAAATGAAGATGTACTTAGCCTGAGAGAAGAAATCACAACAAAGTGAAAATTTAAAGAACTAACAAATACCTAAATATCAGAGAACCTAGAAAAATAACAGTATCAATAAAATGTCATATGGCACTAAATAACAATGGTACCTACAGCATAGGATTGCTGTTAAGGTTAGATAATTTAATACAGGTAAAGCAGTGTGTAGGGGTTGCATGCATGGGGATTTTTTAATTATTTATGCATTTGGCTAAGGGAAGGCATGGATCTCTTTTTAAAATGGGTTCCTAGGAGATCCTGCTGTGGTGCAGCAGGTTAAGGATCCAGCGTTGTCTTTGTGGCAGTGTGGGTTCAATCCCTGCCCTGGTGCAATGGGTTAAAGATCTGGCATTGCCACAGCTGTGGTGTAGGTCGCAGTTGTGACTCAGATTCAATTCCTGGCCCAGGAACTCCAGCTGCCACAGATGTAGCAAAAAAAAAGTGTTCCTAGTATATATGGGGTGGATGTGTACCTGGGGACAAAGGAGAGGGTGTGATACTGTCGTGCACAGAATGCTTTCTCAGTCACCACTTGGTATGTCCCAGAGTTTAAGTTTCTCAGCATCACAAAGCGCATGGAGTATTAGCTAGCCTTTACTAAGGAAAGAAAGATCTTACAAGGCCAAGACTAGCAAGAGAAGGTCTAGGTAGGTTCCCCATATGCCAGCATTCCCCAGAGAGGTGTGGCTGCGTCCAGGGCTCTCTGCTGGACCTGTCATGGTATCTGTCTTATGCAGAGAAACCATAGCTTCATACTCCATACTTTCCTTTTTCTATAAGCAAGTGTGACAGCATCTTCCCAGTAATGAGACACATGAACTTCTCAAACGATATAGATTTAGGTGCCAGCTTTTCACAGTTGTTAGCCAGAAATACCAGCTTCGCAGACCCTGAAACCTTGGACCACAGGAAATTGGAGCCCCTCCAGCAGAAGGAGGAAACTCGAGACATCACAGGAAGCCGAGTTTAGGTCAAACTCCCTGCTGGGAGAATCCTAAATCCTTAAGTAACTCATCATCCAGACAATTCCAGTCAGCCCTCAGTGTCACCCTTGGACAGTGCTTCTCCTCTGATCACAGATACCATCTGTTCTCTGCTTAAACCGTAGTCTAGATCTGAGCCCCAACGGAAACAGGGATTTGGGTAAGAGATTTAAAGGAATCTAAAGTCTCCGTTGTGGGAAACTCTGGGCATAGTTAAGGCTGCTTTAGGACCAAGGGGTCAAGCTACAGTACAGGACCTGACATCCATTAGGCTCTTTGAGAACTGGCAGCTTTGGTTGCAATGGGAGAGAACTCTTTTGTCATGGACAGCTCCCATACCCTTACAGCATATTGGATAAGGAGTCAATCTGTTCAAATTATTTCAAGGAAAAAGGCTTTTTTTTTTTTAGAACAGAATCTTTTGAAATTTGAGGAAGAGCTGAATAGTCACATAACCAGGGCATCTCTAGAAACTCATAGAAGTGTATGTATGGATCCTCCCTCTGGGACATTGACATTTATGTGATCAGGTGTTTCTGTTACTACTGCAGTGTAGCAACTACCCTCCTCTAACAAAAAAAAAAAAACTTTTTTATGCCCATGGGTCTATGGGTCAAAGCATAGTGGACCATCTTATCTTTGCCCCCGATGTTGTGGCACCTGAGCTAGGAAGATTCAAATGGCTGGGGACCTGGACCTGGAGAACATATTTCTAACACAGCTTCTTCATTCATACTTTTGGCATCTTGGTAAGAAGAGCAGAAAGGCTTGGCTTCCCTTGGGACTGTTGGCTTCAATGCCTACACATGGGCTTATTAATATGGGGGCCAAAAGATAGATTTTTTATTTGGCAAGGCAGTGTTTTGAGAGGGAATGTCCCAAGAGGGAATGCCTAAGAAATGTCATTCCAAAAGATCCAGGCAGAAAGTACATGCTGCTTTTACCTAGCCTGGGAGTCACTTCTGCCAAATTCTATTGGTCAGAGCAGTCTAATGCCCACCCAGTTTCAAGGGGAAGGAACAGAGACTCTAGCTTTTCACGTGAGGACTATAAAAGCATTTGTAGCCATTTTTAAAAATCCTTCCACTGGGCCATGAGCTTCACTTTGTTCATTTAAATTCCGGAACCAGGGAGTCTGATTGGGTCAGCTCGTTATATGGATCAGTTCTTCTGGTCCTGTCAGCCATGGCAAAGGGGGCAGACATGTATTTAGTAGAACTTCTCTTCCCTGAGTCTGGAACAGGCAGGTTCTCTAAAAAGAGTTCATGAATGAGGAAGAAATAATAGGATCTCTAGTATAGACAGTGCCAAGTATGGCAGCCGTATTACTGCCTTCCTTAAGCACATTGGTAAATAGAGGGAACCTGCACAAGAGAGAAGGAATAGACAAAATGCCATCGGGTGACAGAAGCCATGGGATGCCCAGGTTCTGTCAAAAGCATGGCATTTGAGTTACAAGAAAGTGGGGTGTGGAAGCATTCAGGATAAGTGGTAAGCGAATGATATGAGAAAATCAACCTTGTTCTTGACATGAAAACAAATTTGACCTCAAGCAAAATCAAAGAACAATAGAGCCACTTCACAGCTGCCGTAGATTTTGGACTTTTAGAAGCAGATGTTAAATATCAGATTTTCTTGGCTTTTAGTCTGTCAGTTCCAGTCAATAACTGACAACATTGAATGAACCATCTTTCCTCAGAGAGTTTCAAGCTGCTCAACTGATCGGTTTAGCTTAGCGGAGCACCCTGGGGTAGTAAGCAAAGGGAAACATTGTTCTGATTTTGGTGTGTGTGCTTCAAGAGCAGGCACCCAAAAAGAAAGGCATGTTTTCTAATCTTCTTTTCTGCTTGGGAGAACTAATTCATGGCGAGGTTATGTCACTTTCTCAGGGTCTCAGAACAACTTAGAATAGAATCACTCAGTCTTTAACTACCCAGACTTTCCTGGGAGCCAACGTTTATGCTCTACTAACCTGCTTTAGGTAGAATTTATGGCCGTGGTACAGTTAAGCAAAATTATCTGGGCAATTCTTTATGCTTGAGAAGAGGCCAGGGAATGTCGGCGATTTCATCAACCAGTTCTGTGGATCTCATGAGCTGCAGATTGGGAGGTAATCAGACCTTTACCAGAAAAAAAAAAAAAAAGCTATGGAAAGGGAGAGGGCATGATTCCTTCATAGGAAAGATCAAACCAGAGCTGGCTGAATGTCGTTAACTCTTATGTCCCGGGGAAGAAAGGAGGAAATAGACCAAAACAAATTGAACTATTCTTTAGGAAAATTTGACGTCTGAAGAGTATGAGGATTTCGGTGCCTGATGTTGAAGTCTGCCTTTCCTATCATTTTTTAATCTGTTTACTTACCTGTCCATGTTTCCTTTTTTTCCTTTAATTTTTATGGCACCAAGTCCTGTAAAACCAACATGATGATTGCCCGTAATAAGTTCCTCTGTAGTGGGAAGTCTTAGAGAAATACAATTTGAGTATTTCTTTCCACTCTGTTAATACTCTAAAACAATAATTCTCATCTTACAAACCAACACTTCCTTTTCTCTTTTTCTTTTCTTTCCTTTTTTTTTTTTGCCTTTTTATTGCTGCACCAGTGGCATATGGAAGTTCCCAGGCTAAGGATCAAATCAGAGCTGCAGCTGCTGGCCTACATCACAGCCACAGCAACATCAGATCCAAGCTGTATCTGCGACCTACACCACAACTCACAGCAATGCTGGATCTTTAACCCTCAGGGACTGACCCTCATCCGCATGGATACTAGTTGGGTTCCTAACCCACTGAGACACAACTGGAATTCCAGCCCTTCCTTTTTATAACAAACACTTTTTAACACTCTCTATTAACCATCCTGAAATGAAATTCGTAGATACTATAATCTACCTATATGTATAATGTTTTAAAAATTGAGTGAAATGCCCTAAAATACAAAGGGAAAAAACAAAGGAAAAGTAATGTATGTACTTCAACATATAAAAATTCAGGCACCAAGAGGTTAGAAGTCATAATGGAATTGTCAGATGCTTGTACTTAAGGCTGGCGGTACCTCCATAAGTATAATAGCTACAGATACAGGCTGACAGATTATTTTGACAACTCTAATACAATGACTAGTGCTGTTGGTGGTGAAGTGATTTTTTCCAAGGTGGAACGTAACTCTTCATAAAGTTCTAAACAAAACAAAGTACAATTCCTCTTAATTCTCACAGTAGTTGCATTCCTGGAAAATTCAGCGTATGATAAAGCTACTCCAAAAATATTTTATGTTTACACGTAAAACAGAAGGTCCAGGCTCATGTGATTATAAACAGATTCTTCACCTCTGTTATTAGAAAGTTGCATGGGATGTGGGAAAGTCTTTGTTTTGCGGAAGCTCTAGTGTCCCTGACCCCTGCTTATGTGTGTGTGTGTTTTAGTCATTGTGACTAATCAAAATGCTCCCCTAAATATTCAGAATGTCCGCATTAGAGCAATGCTCTAGATAATACAGAAGATGAATTAAGAATTAAGTTCAGGTGTGAGTCTGAGTCCACTTTGAATGTTTTTGATTCATTTTCTTTGATTTTGAGATATTGAGAGCCACTGTTTCATTTTCAAATATGGGAACCTTTGGACCCTAAAATATTCTCAAGAAAAAGAAAGATGGTGTGATGGTTTAGATATGACACTTTAAATGTGTAGCTTTCACAAAACCATTCAAGTTTCATTAGAATCTCTAGGATTTGGCTACAGAAGAAGACTCACAATTGCAGATATTGGTTCAAGCCAAAATACCATTTTAAGAAAATTAAAAAATGGGGCCTGTTATTTCTTGGGCAATTGTTTACCTATTTTATGTTGTATGTTTATAATATATAATTAATTATATATAATTATAACATATATAATATATAGTATATATTAGTGTTAATATATATTATACAAGTATATATTTATAAGTGGTATGTTAATACATATTAATATATAACATAATTGTGTAGAATTATATATATTATAACAAAACTTACATATATATATATAAATTGTATGTATATAATTCTTTCTAGGAATAATCTAGATCTACTGTGAGTCTACTAGAATCTACTGAAGGTTACATTGTCATTTTCTGTGGAGTTCTTGGAACTTGGGCCTTAATTATAATCCCTAGATTCATAGGAGGAGCCTGAAACTACTCAGGTACTAATGAGAACCCGAGGTTTTAAACTAGAAATGGACCAACCCAATGTCTACAAGTTTATACCATTCATCTCATTATGTTGCAGTCTGTATATGCATTTATAGTAAATTTATAAATAAAGTGCCATCTCTAGGTTCCCTTAGATAATATAGTAGTCACTAATAATGACACCTAATGATAATTGTTGATTTCTACGTGCTAGACACTGTTCCAAGCCTTTACATGTTCAATTCTGTCAACAACTCTAAGAGATAAATATTATTATTTTGCATAGGGAATATTTACTCAGGGAAACTGAGGCACAAAGAGGTTAAGTAACTTGCCTATGGTTCTGTAACTAGCAAGTAGCAAAGCCAGCATTTGAACCCAGGCAGTCCGTGTTTCCGGAACCCAAACTCTTAACCATTATACTACATATGTTTAAGAAATAACAAGACTGAGGATATGGGTTGGCAATTCAAAATACATGAAGAGGCATACATCTTGCTCTCAAGTGTGATCAAGCTAAATGTTTGGAGGTGAAAACTGGTAGTGCTATTACAGCTTATTCCTTAAGTGTTTACAGGGAATCCCAGTATTAATTCCAGTGTAACCAGAAGCACATGAACAGCACTGTTTGTAAACCTGGGAAAATGGTTAAGTGTCACCTTCACTCAGTTCAGTAAAATTGGGGCCCAGGACTCTCCATTCCAGCTGACAGAAATTCAACTCAGACTCATTTAAGCAAAGAAAAAAAGGTAACGTGAAATCTATTGGTTCCATAAGTGAAAAAGTCCAGGGGATATACTTGATTTAGAAATGGTTTGATCCAGGCCTCAAATGATATCAAAGCTCTATCTGTCCCTTCCTGAGCTTTGCTTCTCTTTGTATGTTAATCTTATTCTTGTGCCTTGCAAATAATCTCCTCCTTGGGGCCACAAAAAATTTTCACGGCTTGTGATTCCAGAGTTGTAAAAAGACTCATTCCTGGTACCCACAGGGAAGATTTTGATTGGCCAGTTTGGATCACATGCTCATCTTTGAATCAAGAGCTGTGTCCAAGGAGAAAGAATTCTGCTTGGCCAGCGTCAATCATGTGCTCATCTGCCTAAGCTCTCTGTAGGAGGGTCAGCAGGCACTGTGGACCTCGTGGCTTAGAAGACAGGTGTCCCCCTGAGGGAAAGCAATACTGGACAGGTAACTATAACAGGTGACTGCTTCTAGGACACAAACTGAACCAGAATCTGACTGCTACTGTTTCTGCCTTGCCAGCCCACTGCATCTCCAACTTGTAACTAATTTATTGATCTAGGCACAGTATATACTGTTGTTACAACAAGATATTTTTCCTTTGTTTTGTTTTATACATGAGAATGAAGAGTTATAAACAGTGCCTGGTATAGGGTAATTGTTAGCAGATATTATTATTCTATGCTCTAAGGAAAAATGATATTTCTGCTATTGCTGCAATCATGAATGTCTAACAAAAAACTTATTATAGTGTATTCTGGTCTCAGGTGATGCCTAGCAACAGTATCCTGAGGCTTGTCAGCAACTAGATGAATTATGGAGCAGGATTTCCTAGTCTCTAAATTATCTGATTCTCTACAACAGAGTTGAGTAGGGGAAAATGAAGTCAGATAAGAAAATATGGGAACTGAAGTACAGCCTTTCATACTAAATAGGTTCAGAGTAGAAATGGTCACAAGGTGATTTTTTTTTTTTTTAATTGCCTCTGCCTGCCCCAGGTCTGCCAGGTGGAAAATTTTGTTCTGGTCCTGATTCTAAACCATCAGCACCAGTCTGCCTACACTGAGTGCCTGGGGGAACTTTGCAAAACCTGGAGACTGATTTGGTAAATGGGGGGTGGGGGTTGGGGAGGAAATTCCCAGGTTAGTAAGTGATGTGCGTACTGAATGGAGGTTAAGTGCTGTGGAGGAAAATAAAATAGGACCAAGCACTAGAACTTAGTGGGCGGGAATCAGGAGAGGCCCAGGGGAGCTCCTGGCAAGGAAGGTCTCTGAACATAGGCCTGATGGTGTGAGGAAGTGAGCCCATCTCAGTTCTGCAGGAAGAGCACTCTAGCCCAGTGACCAGCAAAGGCAAGGACCTTGAGGCATGAATAAGTTTGGCCTGTTCAAGGAATGACAGACTGAGCAAGGCAGAGGACGGTGGAATGTAAGTTGGGAGTGATGAAGAGAGTCAGGAGGCTTGCTTCAAATGCTGTTTACTAAAATGAAAAACAAAGGTTTACAACTGGATTTGGCAAGATAGAGTTTGCCAGTTCCTCCACAGGAGTAGTTTTGGTGAGAACAAGGACCTCTTTGAAGTGGGTTGAGAGGGAATTGTAGAAGATGGGAAAGTGAAAATTTTAAGTAAAGACAAATTCTTCTTGCAGTTTGCCATAAAGATGAGCAAAGAGATATGCCAAAAGCCAAAGGGTTTTGGGTATTTAGGTAGAGATTTTTTTTTTAAGGTGGTAGAAGTAACAGCATACTGATATGATAATGCATGACTCTCTGAAATTGGAAAAAATTAACGATGCAGGAGACAGGATAATAATTACAAGATGAAAGCTCTTGAGTAGGTGAGAGAGGAAGGCAGGCAAGAATTTTTTGGTTTTGTGGGTTAATAAATTGACCATAGGAAAATACCTTCATTTTCTATGATTGCATCTCTTAGAAAAACAGATGAGATCATGAATTGAGAGTGAGGATAGGGAAGGTGGTTTTGGAAATCTGAGAAAAAGGGGAAATACATGAAATAGTCTATTCAGAGACGGAGAAACTGTATTAACTAGAAAAACATAGTTAAAATGCAGTGATGAGTGTCCTGAGACTTATGGTCATAAATTTAAGACAGTCAAGGAAGATTGTGTTTATAGAGTGCACGCATGAAGTCAGAAGAGGGTTGGATTTAACCAGATCTGGGGATGTTACAGGCAAGGCAGCAAGGGCAGAACAAGGGAAGAATATCAGTGTTGGACAGGACTAGAGGGTATGCAGACTTCAGGGTATAAGGGACGGTGACAGAGTGATAGAGCTAATGGATCAGAAGTTCTGTCAGGCTGAAGAATTATGGCAGTCCAAGTGCCAATGAGAGTGACCTGAGAGTTAGGAGGTGGTGGTTAGAGAAAAAGTTGCTTCAGGGCAAGATTTCTGGGGTGATTCGAGGTTCACCAAGTGGCAGGCCTTCTAATGGATGGTCTGTATGGATGGTGACAATGGCAGTAGCAGAGAATGTGATTGAGAGGTTCCAGTCCTGCGATCTACCAGGAGACAGTAAATGATCACAGCCTGGAGCAGAGGGTCAAATAGTCTACCCACAGGTGCTTCCAAGGAGCTGGATGTTTGCAGGAAAGGAAGCAGCATAGGAGGAGAAAGAGAAGAGCTCAGCTTGGCCCTTAAATCCTTTGGTGTTGGGGTGTGCGAGAAGACAGACCAGGCTTCAGCTGGAACAAGGAGATGAAAGGAATGGTTAAAAAAAAAAAAAGAGGTTTTTTTTTCCTTTTTTTTAGGGCTGCACCCACGGCATATGGAAGTTCCCAGACTAGGGGTCTAAATAGAACTACAGCTACAGGCCTACACCACAGCCATAGCAACGCCAGATCCAAGCCTCGTCTGCAACCTACACCACTGCTCACGGCAATGCTAGATCCTTAACCCACTGAGCAAGGCCAGGGATCGAACCTGTGTCTTCATGGATACTAGTCAAATTTGTTACCATTGAGCCACAGAGAACTCCCTAAAAAATAGTTTTGAGTATCAGGAGATTTGCTGGTAAGAAGTTCCAGTGGACATAGTAGGCTGGAAAGAGGATAGTGAAAGGGAGAGATGGGAGGCAGCTTAGGGGATATGTGATGCCAAATTGGTATGCATCCTGATGATGAGGCTTGGACTTTTCACTACAGCAGGGTAAACTGGGACATGAAAAATGGTGAATGATAATCTTTTAGGGGAACTTGAGTGTAATCTCCTTTTAGGGGTTGCTTTTTGGGCTAGAGATTGCTGGCTGCCCACCTTTATATCTTAGAACCTCTGATTTGTAATTTGGGCACAATCTGTATAGAATAACATCTATGTTCCCCAGCATTCCTTGCAGCCTGGTGGGGCCTTCTGGGGACTTTGTATGACTGCCTGGGTTGCCTGGTTGCCAGGCCTGGGCCACGTGCTGCTTGCCAGCTGTCAAGGGAGGCTGAGAAAGGGGAGTATCTGCACTGTTTGCAGTAGCATCAGGTCAAACAATCTGCATGTCCAACAGTAAGAAATAATTTCAGTAAAGTTTCAAAATAACTTGTAATAACCTAAAAACACATCAACTGAGGATTAGTTAGAACCACCTCAGTGCTTCAAAAAGAAGGGATTAGATGGAAAAATGAAATGTCAAAAAATCCAAATGACCTAAATGTACTTCAACCTTATACATAAAAAAGTGAAAACAAATAAGCAAACATAATTGCCTTAAAATGAAGTAGAAAACATACCACAAATACCTTATAATCTCAGATTGAGAGAGTGTGGTTTATCTTTTTTAGTATTTTATGTATTATAAAAACAGCAGAGGTTTTCTCTAGTGAAATCAGAAAATACAGAGAGACTTGTCAGATCAACTGAGTGTTTCTGCTTCCCATGTTAAACATACTGACTGACACTCATGAGAAGCTGAACTGTCACCACAGACAGCTGCTCTCTAGAACATACTTTCCTAGAATATCAGCTCCACTGGGACTTGGAGTTTTATTGGTCTTATTTAACTTAAATCCTAAGTGCTTTGGCACATGCTTGGCATTTATTGAATTACTGAATGAATGAACAAATTAATAAGAAGAAATATGTAAAAATCAAGAAGTATTCTGCTTGCAGACTGGTTTTTGCACTTGTCTTTAAATGGATGACATTTTACTCTACTTAGAGAATCTGAAACTAGACAGCCAAGATCAGGGGTTCTCAAGCTTGAGCATACATCAGAATCACCCGGAGAGCTAGGCCCCACATGGGGTTTGATTCAGTATGTCTGGAGTGGTGTCTGAAAATTCATATTTCTGTAATGTTCCCAGGTGATATTGACACGGCTGGTCTGGGCAATACATTTTCAAAAGATTTGCTGCCCAGATAATACCTGATAAATGTGGTTTATGCAAAAAAAAAAAAAAAAAAAAAAAAAAAGAACCTGGATATAGGTCAAGTTGGATATAGGGCACCTGTCTCAAAAGTGCTGGCTAAGGAAATTTCCATTGTACTTAGAATTTGATCAATTATGGGAGACAGTCAAGGAAAGAGGGTCACAGATGATACATTGCACTGAGTTTTGTTTGTTGTTCTAAGCAAAAGAAACCATCTTTAGCCAATACAAGCAAAAAAAAAAAAAAAAACTATTGGAAGGCAACTGGGTAGATTGCAAATTTGCTAGAGAGCCTAGGTAGGAAACCAGGTTTGAAAAATATGCAGCAATAGAGGAGGCCACATATCAGAACAATATCTAAAATATAATGGCTGAGCTAATCCAGAGAGGACACAGCTTCCATAGCTTTTATCACCTGCTCTGGTTACTGGACACTGTTGCTGCCATTGTGTCTCCTGAAGCTGAAGGAAGGAAGGAAGTCTCCCCCTCCCTGCAATTTTTCATGCTTAACTCTGTATCCAGGGTCTCAGACCAGGTTACCCAATGGACCAGGCCTTGCTCATGTGAAGCATCCTCACTGGTGTTGGGAGAAGTAAATTTTCCTCTAACCACCTCCCTCCCTTTTTTTTAATGGCCTCACTGCAACATATGGAAGTTCTTGGGCCAGGGATGGAATCTGAGCCACAGCTGCTGCAATGCTGGGCCCCAGGGATCAAACCTGCATCTCCGAGCCACTGCAGTCAGATTCTTAACCCACTGTGCCATGGTGGGAACTCCTCCTCTACCCTCTTGATTTTTCTGGCTGGTCTAAACATTAAATTGGAATTCAGTAGATTAATAAGAGAACACTCAAGCAAATTTAAAAGCAAGTATATGTGGGAGAGATCCAGGAAAACTGAGTGACAATGGCTGAAACCCCACCTGAAATACCATCTTCAAGCTAAAAACAGAAGATGTTGGGGTAGTGGTTTGGGACTTCACAGGGGTGGAAGGCAATTCACATGGAGATGGAAAGCCAGTGTTTGGTAAACAAATGTTTTCTGGGCCATGCAGAGACAAGAGGACAAAGAAGGGATTTGATTTCTAGGCCCTGCTGTTTCCCCCACCACACCTAGCCCATATTCTTTGCAGATGTATTCTAAGGATCGCTCTATTCCAGGAACAGGCTCTCTATCTAAATTATTTTAGGCAGTTAGGGAGGTCAGAGTTTCTTCCTAAGTCTTCTTGGTCTTGACTCTTTAAAGTTCAAAATAATCCGCATGCCAGAGAGATATTTTGAGGTGGTAAATTTTGCTCTCCAGTACTGGCAAGGGAGGCAGTGAAAGCGAGTATCTAGGCTTTTCAGTGTCTCTAGCAGGAGGTGGACTCTGCCTCCTATCAGTTATTAAAGTGATGGAGGTATCCCCATGTTTATTAGATATCTACTGGAGAGGACTTTTGAGTTTTTGACATTGAGTGAAAGGGAGAATGATAATTCCATTGACAGAAATTAGGATGCCGACAGGGGAAACCAAATTAGGAAACTATTTTGTTGTATTCTTTTACATGTGTCAGTTAGGGCTGTTTAAGTGTAACACTAGAAATCTGGGCAATTTCAAGCAGTCACATTGTCATATGCCAAACGGGCTGGTTTAGTGACTAACTTGTCATCTTATGGACAACATTATGTCAGGCTGGAATAAGACCGACTCCAGGTCTTGGTTGCTAGTTTTATTCTGGCTCTAAAATTCTCTTTGATGGGATTAAAGGAAAAAAAAAAGTCAGTTGGCTAAGCAGGAAGCAAAGAAGCAGATATATTTTGCAGTTTTGTTTTTCTAGTGTTATAAATTACTTCTCTTCTAGATTAAATAAGAATAAGCTATTACTAACAATCCGAAAATAAAATTAGGCATGTCCTAAAGAACGTACCAAGACTCAGACTGGCTGAGAACCACAGGAAGTAGGATCCTAATCTCATACACAAAGAAATAGGTTTGATGAAAAATTCCAGGAGAGAGTATCCCAGGACCTATTTGGAAAATATAATAGAAGACTAAAATAGAAAATACAATAGAAGGAACATAACATAACTAAAAGCTCCTATTGTAAAATTACTTTGAATATATACGTAGATTTTTCATTCAAGACAAATAACATTACCGGGAAAATTTCTCTGTTAGAAGACATTTCTAAATTCTAGTTTCCACATTAATACAATATAATGAAAGTGTCCTGAATTGTATTAAAATAACCACAAACGCCATACTTATGCACAACAGGATTGAGTTTTCACCTGGGACTCACTATTCCAGTTGTTTACAGCCAGCATCTGTTCTAATTGTTTGGCATCTGTGCCTTGCTGATTGTTAATGCTTTTATTATCACCCTGCTAGAGTATGTATTCATTTGCCAAACAGCAAAATGTATATACAAATTAACATAATAGGAACAAAACACATAAAATATTATTCAATCTGATGTGGCTCTTATCATTGTTATTCTTGTACTTCCCTCTACCTTCCCTCCCTTTTTTTCTCTCACAGCAAATCATAAAGGTGACTTTGTCGTCACCTTCATTAGAGTCACAGAATTCAGGAGGACTTTTTTGAGGGAGATTTTTGACAGGCATCTTTGAAGAGATGTCTAGGGAGACTTGGAGCCCCTGGATGACAGTTTAGGAAATTGAGCAAGAATGAATAAATTTATTGGCAGTATTAGCAAGACTGTTAAAAGTCTTTTCTTTCATGCACGTTTTTATGAAGCAAGAATAAATAGTGACCATTAAGTGATGTCACTGTAATACAGGGATCATTTATAAAGCACTGTGGCCAGAAAGTAGGTATGATCCCAGTAAGCCCAGAACTGATGAGTTGACCTGAAAGTTATTTCATAATTGCCCTTATTAATAGTGAGTTACAAAGGTACATGGCTTTTTAATAAAGAACTTGTCCTCTTAGATAATGGATTTTAGTTTTTCTGATTCTACTGAAATTAAAAAAAAAAAAAACAGCAGCTGCTTATGGAAAGAGCCACATTTTCTCAGTAAGGGCCAAAGTATAACAGTTGCTACCTCTTGACAAAACAAACGCAATTGTGGGGCAACGTGGGGGTAATTATAGATTAGAATTTTTTTTTCTTGCACACTCTGTGTGCCTTCACTCTTTTAGGCATTCAAGATGTAATAGCTCCTTTAATCTTCACAACCACCCTATGAGGAAGGATTCACTGATATGTTCATTTTTATAGATGAAGTAACTGTAGCACAAAAAGGTAGAGTAACTTGCTCACGACCACATTAGCTGTAAACAACCAAGCTGGAGTTTCTACTGCTGGTAGTCTGGTTCCAGAGCCTATAGGCTACTAAAGTTTTATGTCCTATTGTGTTGCACTTAGTAAGCCGTATTTCACTGCTTTAATCCATCTATGACTCCTAATATTCATTTTGAATCCAGATTATTATCCCAACAGGATGGAGGAAAACAAGAACCTCTTCAACCCCAGCTCTTGCTTCCCAGGCTATCACTTTACATGTGCTCAGTGTTTTCTTTCTAGCCTACCCTGACCTTGCTGCTTTGACTTCTGTATAGGGAGCAAAATTTGCCACCTCAAAATATATCTCTTTGGCACGAAGATGAATTTAGGTTGATTATTTTTTAAAAAACAGAAGACTCGGGAAGTTTTTATTTCCTCTCCCATAACTGCCTAAAAGAATTTAGATAGGGGGTCTGTTTTTGGAATGGAGCCATCACCAGAGATATCTGCAAAGAACATGGATCAGATGTGGTGGTGGGGAACTTATTAGAGGCCACTCTGTATTCCATTGTGTCTGCGTGGCCCAACAAACATTTGTTTACCAAAAATTTGATTTTCATCTCATGTGAATTGCCTTCCTCCTCGCTGAAGTCCCAAACCACTCCTCCAACATCTTGTTTTGTTTTCAGCTTGAAGATGGTTTTTCAGGTGAGGGTTTCAGCCATTGTCACTCAGTTTTCCTGGGCCTCTCTCTTTGGATTTCCCCCTGTTAATCTGTCTGTCTCGTGTTAATTTAATTCCTGTACCAGCCAAAAGAATTTAGAAGGTAGAGGAAAATTTTTCCTTCCTCACATCTGTTACACTCTTAGGTGATTGCTGCTATGCCAGGCAAAGTCATTTTTTGAACACAGCCATCTGAATCCCCCGCCTCTAACCTCAAGAAGGACATGGATTCCAATAATTACTTGGAGTTCAGCTGAGATCACCTAGTGACTTTCAAAGTTCTGTTCATATGCCTAGTTTATGCTACTAGTATCTCAATCTCGTTTCTATAACTTGGGTCATTTTGCTTATTCAGGACTTCACCAAAAACAAAAGTTCTCACATTTGGCTCACAGAAAGCCTCCTTCCCACAATCAAGAGAGGATATGCAGCCCAGTTCTAACTGTAACCCTTACAATGACAGTTTTATGGCCTCAAAATCTTTTGTGTATTCATATTCTAAGTAATGATTTAGGTGTTTTTCCTCAAGACTGAGGTCCTATTCCAGGACAGGACCTATTGTTTTCACCTTGGCAGCTGCACAGTCTAGCTCATAATAGACATTTAGTAGATGTTTGTTATATGAACAGAGGATTGAATAAATAGATCATAGGAGGGAACAGTTCTTTAGTGCAGCAAGTTGACAGTGAAAGATGAGAATTCACATGTGCTTTCAGTAATTAGAGGTTAGAGGTCAGAAATTGGATAAGAGGTCAGAGCTACACATACAGACACTGGGGTTTCCAATAAAGAGTTTGGAGTTGAAGCTCTTAGTTCACACCAGATCTTAAAGACAAAAGCAGTGAAGGATGGGGAAGCAAAGAGTGACCCTTGAAAAACGGACACAGTCTAGGAGCAGGTGGTCTACCAAAGGAACTAGTGAAGTGGCATTCAGAGGGCTAGAAGCAGTTCGAGAACATGCATCTATCAGAAGCTAAGAAAGAAGTGAGTTTCAAAAAGTAATCAGTAAAAAACAATACATGACCTATAAGCAGGGTCAGATATGTAAGGCAAATGAAGAAAACTGAAGGCAAGAAGGCTATAATTTTGGCAACAACAAAAAAAGTTACCGAGCCTTTTCCAGTGGAGTAATTTGTTTTTCACATTTCTGATTTATTTATGTTGATTGCATTGATTTCTGACAAACTATTAAAGTAGCCTTTTGCCATTTTTATAAGAAATACTAGAGAAATTTACCAATTAGAAATAATCATTTGGTTTGATTCCAGGTTCACTGGAATCATTTTAGGAATTTCTCCCCAGTAGCACTGTGTAGAGAACATTTTAAATTAAATCATTGGATTGCCTTTTTTTTCTTTCTGTCAACACTTTACACAGCTCAGAGACACATTTAACTAAAACCTCTTTGTTTCATCAGTGACCATGCTGAAGGCTATGTTGGGTGCTTTCTTTCTGAGAATGATAAGAATACCAGATCATTTCTCACTTATGTGAGGAATCAAAACAAGTACCACAGCAACAACCAAAAGAAAAAAAAAAAAAAAACAAGCTCACAGAGAAAATAGATTGGTGACAGTAGAGGTAGGGGTATGTACCACATGGCAACTATAGTTAATTACACAGTATTGCATATTTGAAAGTTGCTAAGAGAGGAAGTCTTAGAAGTTCTCATAGGAGTTTCCATTGTGGCTCAGTGGTAACAAACCCTGCTGGTATCCATGAGGACTTGGGTTCGATCCCTGGCCCCAGCCAGTGGTTTAAGGATCTGGCATTGCTGTGAGCTGTGGTATAGGTCACAGACCTAGCTCAGATCCAGCATTGCATGACTGTGGTGTAGGCTGGCAACTACAGCTCCAATTTGACCCCTAGCCTGGGAACCTACATGTGCTGTGGGTGCTGCCCTAAAAAGACAAAAAAAAAAAAAAAAATGTTCTCACAAGAAAAAAATTTCTAACTGTGTGGAGATGGATGTTAACTAGATTTATTGTGATGAACATTTTGAAATATATACAATTTTTTTTTTGTTTTTTGTCTTTTTAGGGCTGCACCTACGGCATATGGAGGTTCCCAGGCTAGGAGTCCAATCGGAGCTGTAGCTGCTGGCCTACACCACAGTCACAGCAGTGCCGGATCCTTAACCCACTGAGCAAGGCCAGGGGTTGAACCACAACCTCATGGCTCCCAGTTGGATTCGTTTCCACTGCACCACGATGGGAACTCCTAAAATGTACACAAATGTGGAATCATTATGTTGTATACCTGAAACTAATATGCTATATATCAGTCATATCCCAATTGAAAAAAATGGATCATTGAAGAATTAATTTTACTTCCTGAAATCCAAATGTGCTATAAACTCTTCCTAGGAATTTAATTTCAAGAACATGGCTTGAATCTATTTCAAACTGTTAAGATTTAAGTTCCTCTATAAATAATTATAATTTCAGGTTATCTAATAACAATAATTGTTTCATTCTGTGATTTTTAGAATCACAGGCCAATTATTATTTGGCCAATTCTCAGAGCACCCTCTAGTCTAGACTGTATAAAACACCCTAGGAACTAAAAGTCTGTAGTTTTAAAGCAAATTAAACCAGCTTTTCCCAATGATAAGAAAATATATGAAACTCTATATATTTTATAATAGAACTCTATATAAATGAGTTCTGACATGTGTGTGTGTGTGTGTATATATTTAGATTTTTATATATCAGGCCTAGCCATAAAAACAAATTATATCTTAAATATAATTTAGGATGCCCCCAGGCCTTCTTTTTTCCTCCTATCGAAACATTACTAGCTATCAATAACCTCACGCTCTCTTTCTTCTCTCTCCTATTTAGTATTAGAAAGGACCTTTTATCAACATTCATAAATTAATGTGAATTTAATATGAACCTTCCTAAGGTATTTGCATTTTAAGCATTTTCCTAATTTACATACTTGTCCACCCAATAAATACTTATTGATCTTTCTGCATAATACTAGTCTCTATGAAAAATATAAGGTGAATTAGATATGAAAGCTACTACTTTTTAAAGTAGCATGAAATGCATGCAGTTTGTTATGATCAGGGATTTTAAAAAGTCAGGAGTATAGGTTTTCTAGAGTTTAAGGAAAGGAGAGGGCCATCTCAAGCTCAGTGTGGGGAAGTGTTTTGGAAAGAGTGGTAGTTGAGAGGATAGCACAATATGATAGTTTTTGTTTTTTTGTCTTTTTGCCCTTTCTAGGGCCGCACTCACAGCATATGGAGGTTCCCAGGCTAGGGGTCTAACAGGAGCTGTAGCCGCCGGCCTTCGCCACAGCAACGTGGGATCCGAGCCGTGTCTGCAACCTATACCACAGCTCACAGCAATGCCGGATTCTTAACCCCCTTAGCGATGCCAGAGATCGAACCCACCACCTCATGGTTCCTAGTTGGATTCGTTAACCACTGAGCCACAACAGGAACTCCTGAAGGTGCTGAAGGTTCACATCTTTTTTTGGTGGGGGGGGGGGCGCACCCGCTGCATATGGAGGTTCCCAGGCTAGGGGTCAAATTGGATCTATAGCCACTGGCCTACACCACAGCGACAGGCACGCCAGATCCAAGCCGCATATGCGACCTATACCACAGCTCACGGCAACGCTGGGTCCTTAACCCAATGGGTGAGGCCGGGGATCGAACCTGCACCCTCATGGTTGCCAGTCGAATTCATTTCCGCTGCACCACGATGGGAACTCCACACAATATAATAATTTTAAAAACAAAGGATCTTCAACCAGTTTTGCCTAGGTTTAAATCCTGCTGTCACTTCTTGAATGTCTTTGGGCAAGTTATTCAGTAAGCTGTCTTTGACTAAGTTTCCTTATCTATGAAATGAAAGTAATATTTACTTTATGGATTTATTCTGAATATTAAATGAGTTCAGACATGTACTAATACTAGTTCATGTACTAGTTCATAAGTTCTGACGTATGTTCTAATACTTAGAACATAAGTCCTCCACAAAGGTTTAGCTATTATTCTTTAGACTGAGCTTTGAAAGACAGGACAGATAGAATTTAGGAATGCAAAACTTAATTTAAGAAGGAGAAAAGATTAAAATGTAAAAACTTAAGTCTTAGAAATCTGAATAAGTTTTGCTTACAAGCTCAGGGTAGGAAAAGCCTTCCTAGTTATGATTCTAGATCCATAAGTTGTAAATGAAAGGGTTGATGAATTTACCATTAAATTAAAAACTGCATTAAAATACCATAAATAACACTAAACTTTTGCAGAATTGAATAAAGACAAATAAAATAAGCTTAAGTAAAAACTATCTGCTTATGTGCTTGTTTTTAAAAAGTAAACTTTTAGCATAAAACAATAAAGCTCTTAGAAGAAAACATAGGGGCAAAGCTTTATGACACCGGATTTGGCAATAATTTTGTGGTTGTGACACAAAAAGCACTGGTAACAAAAGCAAAAATAGACAAATGGGACTATATTTAACTTAAAATCTCTTGCACATCAGAGGACACAGTCAACAGAGTGAAATGGCAACCTACAGAATGAGAGAAAACAATTGCAAATGATACCTCAAATAAAGGATTAATATCCAGAATATACAAAGAACTTTGCCAACTCAACAACAACAAAACCTGATTTTAAAATGTAAAAATAGGAGTTCCCATCGTGGCACAGCAGAAACGAATCCAATTAGGAACTATGAGGTTATGGGTTTGATTCCTGGCCTTGCTCAGTGGGTTAAGGATCTGGCATTGCCATGAGCTGTGGTGTAGGTCACAGACTCCCCTTGGATCCCACATCGCTGTGGCTGTGGTGTAGGCCAGCCACTACAGCTCAAATTGGACCTCTCATCTGGGAACCTCCGTATGCTGCAGGTGTGGCCCTAAAAAGCAAAAAAAAAGTGAAAAGACCTTAATAGATTTTTCTCCAAAGAAATATATATGGTCAACAAGTATCTGAAAAGGTGCAACATTACTAGGCATTAGATAAGTACAAATCAAAACCACAGTGAGATATTACCTCATAACCATTAGGATGGCAGCTATTAAAGAAACAAAACAAAGAAAACAAAAATAACAGTTGTTGGTGAAGATGTGGAAAAACTGGGACCCTGTGCCAGTGGGAGTGTAAAATGGTGTAGCCACAATGGAAAATATTATGGAAGTTACACAAAAAAACTAAAAATATAATTACCATATGATCCAGCAATCCCTCTTCTGGTAACATATCCAAAAGAATTAAAAGCAGAAACTTAAGGAGGTATTGGCCAACCATGTTCATTTGCATTATTCACAATAGCCAGTAGGGAGAAATGGCCCAGAAATTCATAAACAGATGAATGGATAAAGAAAATGTGGTGTATACATACAATGGAATATTATTCAACCTTTAAAAAGTAGGAAATCCTATCACAGGCTACAGTATGGATAAAACTTGAGGACATTATGCCAAGTGAAATGAGCCAAATATTTTATGATTCCCCTATGAGATATCTAAAGTAGTCAAATTTAGGGAAACACAAGTAGAATGTGCTTGCAAGGGGCTAGGGGCAGAAGAAATGGAGGTTTGTTTGATTAGTATACAGCTTCTGTTTTGCAAGATGAAAGAGTTCTAGAGATCTGTAACACAACAATGTGAACAGAGGTAACTGAAATGTACACTTAAAAATGGTTAAGGGCAGGGGATGGATCAAGATGCCAGAGTAGAGGATCTGGAGGTCACCACTCCCTATAAAGACATCAAAAATATACGTACACATGGAACAATTCTCACAGAAAACCAACTGGAAACTGGCAGAAGATCTGTTATACAATCAAAGCTGTAAGAAAGATCCTCACATAATTGAGTAGGATAAAGGGAAAAAGGATTAAGGACTGGCGCCCATAGGAGGAATCTATGAAGAAGGCAGGGTCTGCATGGGACAGCCCTCACTTTGAGAAGCCCCATGCCTGCTGGGAGGTCCACCAGGATAGAAAGAGGTGCTGGAGGAATCTTGAGTCTGATCATGAGGAGTGTGTGCATGCTGGCTTGCTAGCAATCAGAACAGACAGAAACCAGTGCTCTGATAGCTGCCACCTCATAGCACTTTCCATCTCCAAAAGTACATCAGGCAGAGCTGCTAATACACATAGCAGCTAGGCAGATAGGCCTTGGCTGTCTTGGACACACACAAACTTGGACAGACAAGCCCTGGGAGAGGACTCGGTCTAGCTGCCCAAATACTGCCAAGGAGTGCCTAGGGTGTGATCCAGGGTGAACCTCAGAGACCATTGTCAGTTCATTCATTAGTGGGGCACAGGTCTGCCAGTGGAGCCCAACATCAGTGTGTACATGGTAGGGAATGGGTCCAGGGCAGATCTGGCAGCTGTAGACTTTGCTGGTGTGCACACTGGGTGGCAGGTGGCATCCCAAAATCACATGTCTCTAGCAGACAGCCCCTGGGGAGGAATATGCATCAATTCCTCTCCTGGCAGGAGACCTTTGGTTCCACCCACCTCACACCACTGCTTGGAACCAAATCTGGGGGGATAAGAGCTGGAAGAGCTCTCCCACAGAGGCAGTCCAGGTCTCAGATGGCAGCACAATCACGTTGATCCCTGCAGCTGCAGTGCTTCAGCCTCCAGCAACAGCCTAACACAAGGTGTGGGACACAGGTTCATCGTAACCACAGGATTGCTTCAACTCTCACTTCCTTTGGGACACAGCACACATATAAGGGCAATGGAGCTGTATCAAGCCTGACCCTCAGGATTTCTACTCCAACAACCAGGAAGCAGGCCGGGCCCTGACAGGTATATGACAGACATGGAGCAAAGAGGAGGTCTTGCCCAACATCCGGTAAAGGCTCTGGGCACCACAACACTAATCACACCCTCTGTTAAGGAGATAATGGGAATTCCCTGGTGGCCCAGCAGTTAAGGATTTGGCATTATCACTGCTGTGGCTCAAGTCACTGCTGTGGTGAAGGTTTGGACCTTGGCCTGGAAATAATGGCCAGCACATTCTGAGGAAAGCTGTGGCTGGCATCCATACTAGAAACAGCCCTTGCACCAAAACTATTGGACTTATATCTTCTATGCACGGCTGCTCCCGTCAGAATCACAGTAGATAACTGTTTCTCCTAGAGACAGAGAAAGTTAAGTAAAATGAAAAGGCAGAGGAACTACTCCTAATTAAAAGAACAAGAGAAATCCTCTGAAAGAATAAATGATGAAACAGACCTCACCAATCTACTAAGACCACAAGTCCAAAAAGGAAGTAATACAAATGCTAATGAAACTAAGAAGGATTATTGATAGAAAGGCATATCACTGTAACCAGTTACTAGAAACTATAAAGAGGAACCAATCAAAAGTAGGCAACTGAATTGCCAAGATAAAAATCAATCTAGGGGTTCCCTTCATGGCTCAGTGGTTAATGAACCTGACTAGCACCCATGAGGATGTAGGTTCAATCCCTGGCCTCACTCGGTGGGTTAAGGATATGGCATTGCCATGAGCTGCGATGTAGGTTGCAGATGCAGCTCAGATCCCACATTGGTGTGGCTGTGGTGTAGGCCTGCAGCTACAGCTCCAATTCAGCCCCTAGCCTGGGAATCTCCATGTGCCATGGGTGCAGCCCTCAAAAGGCAAAAAAAAAAAAAAAAAAAAATCAATCTAGAAGCAATGAATAGCAGACTAAATAATGCAGAAGAATGAATAAGTGATCTGGAAAATAGAATAATGGAAATCATACCCGTTTATAACAGTAGATAGTCCCCCCCCCAAAAAAAAGGCAATATACAAAATCTATGGGATAGGAAAAGGGAGTGTGCCAGGGAGTTCCCAGGGGATCTAGTGGTTAGGATTCTGGGCTTTCACCACTTCAGCTCAGGCTCCCCTGGTCTGGGGACTGAGATCCCACATCAAGCTGCTGCATGCTGTAGCCAAGGAAAAAAAATTAAAAAAATAAAGTGCACCAGCCTATGCATAATCCGAGTGCTGGCAAGAAAAGAAGGTGGTGGTGGGGAGGGGATCAAAAATGTATTTGAAGAAATTATGGCTGAAAACTTCCTAAACCTAAAAAAAGAAACAGATATCCAAGTGCAGACACAGGGAGTTCTAAACAAGATGAACCCAAACAAACCCAAGCCCACACCAGGACATAATGAAAATGGCAGAAGTTGAAGATAAAGAGGATTCCAAAGCAGCAAGAGAAAAAGAAAGATTCAGTTACAGTGGAACCCCCGTAAGGCTATCAGCTGTTTTTTCTGCAGAAATGTTGCAGGCCAGAAGAAAGTGGCAAGATATAGTCAAAGTCCTGAAAGGGAAGAACTTGCAACCTAAGATACTCTATCCAAGAGGATTATCGTATGGAATAGAAGGAGAGAGAAATCACTTCTCAGACAACAACAACAACAAACTCTAAATGAATCTGTATTCTTTTAGAATAAACTAAACATTAAACTTACCCTAAAAGAAATATTAAAAGGTCTTCTTTTAATAGAAAAGAGCAAGAATCTATAGAAAAGGTAAAATTACATTAGGATAGGCAAAATATTAAAAGATTGGAGATCATGTAAGTAGCCAGTATGTGAATTAAAAAACAATCAAAAAATTTTGTAAGAGCAGATATAACTACAATTAACAGCCAAAGGATAAACATGAGGATGTAAAATAGGATAACAAAAGTCACAAAATGTGGGAGAGGAAAGTAAAAAAAAAAAAATGTGGATATTTTGGATGTACTTGAACTTATATGAGTATCATTCCAAAGTGATATAGTTATGGGCCAACATACTTGAAAATGAGGGCAAGCACAGATCAAAAACATACAATAGATTTAGAGAAAACAAAAAGAAAGGAACGCAAGCATAATACAAAAGGTAACCATCAAACCACAAAAGGAAAAACAAGAAGGAATGAACGAAGAAGAACTACAAAATCAACTGGAAAACAAGATTTAAAATGGCAATAAATGCATACCTATCAATAATCACTTTATATGGCAGTGGACTAAACGCTGTGGTCAAAAGACAGAGTGTTAAATTAGATAAAACAAGAACCTACCATGGGTTCCTTACAAGAGACTCACTTTAGGATGAAGGACACATACAGATTGAAGTGAGGGACCGAAACATGATCTTCCATACAAATGGGAATGGCAAGAATATAGGGGTCGCAGTGTTAATATCAGCCAAACAATACTAGAAGAATATATTATACTTATTAACATATGTGCACCCAATATAGGCGCACCCAAATATATATTTAAAAATATTAACAGCTATAAAGGGAAAAATTGACAGGAATACAATAATAAAGGGAGACTTTAACACCTCACTTAATGGACAGGCCTTCCTTACAGAAAATGAACAAGGTGACAGAGGTCCCACCTGACACACACTACCACGTGGGCTTAATTGATAACTACAGGATACTATATCCAAAAAAACAGAGTACACATTCTCTTCAGGTGTGTGTGCAATATTCACTAGAATAGACCACATACTAGGTCATAAAACAAGCCTCAACAAATTTAAGAGGAAAGAAGTTGTTTTAAGCACAATGGTATGAAACTAGAGATCAACCATAGAAAGAAAAACCTGGGAGGGGGGGAGTCACATAAAGTCTAAACAACATGCTACTGAAAAATCAATAGATCAATGATGAAGTCAAAGATGAATTAAGAAAATATATCAAGGGAGTTCCCACTGTGTTGCAGCAGAAGCAAATCTGACTAGGGACCATAAGGTTGCAGGTTTGATCCCAGGCCTTCCTCAGTGGGTGAAGGATCTGGTGTTGCCACGAGCTGTGGTATAGATTGCAGATGTGGCTCGGATCCTGCATTGCTTTGACTGTAGCTCCAATTCGACCCCTAGCAGTGAAAACACAACCTTACAAAATCACTGCAATGAAGCAAAAACTGTTTTAAGAGGAAAATTCATGATACAGACCTTTCTCAAGAAACAATATCTCAAGTAAACAACCTAACCTACCACCTATGGAAATTAGAAAAAGAAGAACAAACAAAACCTAAAGTTAGCAAAAGAAATAATAAAGATCAGAGAGAAAATAAATAAAACAGCAAAAAATGAAAATCAATAAAACCAAGAGCTCATTTTTTGAAAAGATAAACAAAATTGATAAGCCTTTGTCCAGGCTCATTATGATGAAAAGAGAAAGGACCCAAATAAACAAAATAAGAAATATAAGGGAAATAACAACTGAACTGCAGAAATACAAAAAAGTCCTAAGACAATACTATAAATGCTAACAAATTGGACAACCTAGAATAAATGGACAAGTTTCTAGAAACACATGGCCTGTTAAAACTGAGTGAAGAAGAAACAGATAATTTGAACAGACCAATCACTAGAAGTGAAATAGAATCTGTAATAAAAAAATTCTACAAGCCTAAAAAAATTCTCCAGGACTGATGGTTTCACTGGGTTATTCTAACAAATGTGCAAAGAAGAACTTATACCTATACTTCTCAAACTATTCCAAAAGATTGAAGAGGAGGGAACACTCCCAAATTAATTTTATGAATGGATCATCACCCTGAAACCAAAACCAAAGACATTAGAAAAAAAAAAAAAAAGTGGAGTTCCCATATGGCACAGTGGAAACGAATCCCACTAGGAACCGTGAGGTTGCAGGTTCAATCCCTGGCCTTGCTCAGTGAGTTAAAGATCCAGCATTGCCGTGAGCTGCGGTGTAGGTCACAGATGTGGCTCAGATCTGGAATTGCTGTGGCTGTGGTGTAGGCCAGCAACTGTAGCTCCAGTTAGAGCTCTAGCCTGGGAACCTCCATATGCCACAGGTGCAGCCCTAAAAAGCCAAAAAAAAAAAAAAAAAAAGAGAGAGAAAATTCCAGGTCAATATCTTTGAATATAGATGCAAAATTCCTCCACAAAATATTAGCAAACCAAATTCATCAATACATAAAAAGGGTCAGATACCCTTTTGGTTGCATTCCAAGGTCACAAGGATGGTTCAGCATACACAAATCAGTGTGACATACACATTAACAAAAGGAAAAACGAAAACCACGTGATCATCTCAATAGACCCAGAAAAACCATTTGACAAAATTCAGCATCCATTCAAAGAAGTACATTCCTATTAATAATTACTCTAATGTCATGTACTAAATGTTCCAATCAAAAGACACAGAGTGGCAGATTGGAACCTATTATATGCTGCCTACAGGAGTCTCATTAATCATTTTCATGATATAAACTCTCACCATAGTGGGTATTGGGGGAACATATGTCAACATAATAAAAGCCATTAATGACAGACTCACAACCAACATAATACTCAACAGTGGAAACCTAAATTCAGGAATAAAACGGATATATTCTCATCATTTATATGCAACATAGTACTAGAAATCCTCGCCACAGCAGTCAGACAAGAAAAAGAAAATATAAATTTTTTCAATAAAATATATCCAAATTGGAAAGGCAGAGGTAAAACTGTCAGTATTTGCAGATGACATGATACTCTAGAGAACCTCAAATATTCTCTAAAAAAAACAAAAAAAACCCAGATTGTAACTAATAAATGAATTCAGCAAGGTAGCAGGATACAAGATTAACATACAAAATCTGTTCCATTTCTTTAGACTAGCGATGAAATATCAGAAGGAGAAAGTTAAAAGATATTCCATTTAAAATCATGTCAACAACAGGGAGTAAACTTATGCTAAAAAGTATAAAACATTGATAAAGGAAACTGAAGATGATTCAGACAAATGAAATGATATCCCATGCTTTTGGGTTGCAAGAATTAATATTCTTAAAGAGGACGTAGTACCCACAACACTATGTACCTGTAGTGATCTCTATTAAAATACCATGATATTTTTCACATTTTTAGAATAAATAATCCTAAAATTATATGGCACTACAAAAGATTCATAATTGCCAAAGCAATCCTGAGGAAAAACAAACCTGGAGGCATAACTCTTTTAGCTTCAGTACTACAAAACCACAGTAATCAAAACAGCATGGTATTGGCACAAAAACAGACATATGGATCAAGGGAACAGAATAGAGAGCCCAGAAATAAACCAACACACCTACAGTTAATTAATCTTCAGCAAAGGAAGCAAGAATATACAATGGAGAATGTCTGTCTCTTCGACAAGTGTGCCGGAAAAGCTGAGAGTGACATGTAAATCAATGAAAATTAGAACATTCTCACATCATATACAAAAATGAACTAAAAGTGGTCTAACCCCCTAAATGTAAGACAAGACACCATAAGACTCCTAGAAGAGAATGTAGGCAAAACTCTCTCTGATATAAATTGTAGCAATATTTTCTTAGGTCAGTCTCCCAAGGCAAAAAGAAATAAAAGCAAAAATAAGCAAATCGGGCCTAATCAAACTTAAAAGCTTTTGCTCAGCAAAGGAAATCATTAAAAAAACAAAAAGATAGCTTACCTGGGAGAAAAGATTATCAAACAATGCAACCAACAAGGGTTAATATCCAAAATATACGAAGACCTCATTACAACTCAGTAACCAAAAATAAATAAATAAATAGGCAGAAGTCCTAAATAAATACTTCATTAAAGAAGAATACAAAAAAAAGAAAAAGAAAAAGAATACAGATGGCCAAAAAGCACATGAAAAGATGCTCAACATCACTCATTACTAGAGAAATGCAAATCAACTCAATAAGGTATTAGTTCACACTGGTCAGAATGGCTATTATCAAAAGCCTACAAATAATACATGCTAGAGAGGCTATAAGGAAAAGGGAACCTGCCAACGCTGTTGTTCGGAATGTAAATTGGTATAGCCACTATGGAAAACAGTATAGAGGTTCCTAAAAAACTAAAAATACAACTACCATGTGTCCAGCAGCCCCACTCCTAGGCACATATCTGGAAAAGACAAAAACTGTTAACTCAAAAAGATACATGAACCCCAGTGTTTATAGCAGCACTGTTTACTGTAGTCAAGACCTAGAAACAACCTAAGTGCCCATCAACAGACAATTGGATTAAGAGGAGGTGGCATACATACGTAAATACACAATGGAATATTACTCAGCCATTAAAAAGAATGAAGTATTGCCTTTTGCGGCAACATAGGTAGACTTAGAGAATACTAAGTTTAGTAAGTGTTCTCTGTCAAGAAAAACTGTATTATATGCTATTACTTACACATGGAGTCTAAAAAGTATAAATGACTCTATGTACAAAACAAATAGACTCATTGACGTAAAAAAACAAACATGGTTATCATAGGGGAAGGGGGGTATAAATTAGTAGAATAAGATAAACAGATACTAGCCACTATACATGAAATAGAGAAGCAACAAGGATTTATTGTAGAGGACCGGGAACTATATTCAATATTTTGTAATAACCTGTAGTGGAAAATAATCTGAAAAATAAACATTTAACTGAATAATTTTGCTGTTTAGCTGAAACTAATACAGTATTGTAAATCAACTGCACCTCATTTTTAAAAATGATTAAGAAAGAATGGTTAAGAGGGGAGAAACTTTATGTTTTAACCACAATCAAAAACTTTAAAATTAAAACATTTTAGAATGCTGAAGATGAAGTGGAAAGAATTTTTTAAATAATTGACTTTCCTCAAAATCCCCTTCTTTTTCTCTTCACCCTGTGCTTGAAGCTTTCACACCATATAATACCTTCTGAAATCCTACCCTTTCCAATGTGATTCTTTCCTTTTGGCCTTTGGAGGATGAGCCATTTTTATTATTCCTTTTACCATCCATTCTTTCATTTAATATTTATTGAATATATGCTGTGTGCTAGGTTTTGTTTAGACAGGGATTTAGCAGTAAAAGGACAAAATCCTTATATAATATATAGTATGTCAGATAGTGTTAAGGACCCTAGAGGAAAAATAGAATTGGTGGAAGGGAGGAATGCCAGCACATGAGAGGAATGCTATTACCTATATGTGATCAGGGGAAGCCTCATGTAGGAGACATTTGGGCAGAAATAGCTGAAGAAAATGAAGGAGGATTAACAGTAGGTATCTGTGGGAAGACTCTTCCCAGTAGAGGGATTGTCCAGGGCAAAGGCCCTGAGGCAGGAGCAGCTTGATTTGCTCAGGAAAGAGCAAGGAGTCTAGTAGCTTGAGGAGAGTAAAGGGGAGTGGAACAGATTAGTTCAGAGAAGCAGTTGGGAGCAGGGTATTTGTGGGTCATTATGTAGACTTTGTTTTCACTGTGATCAGATGGAAGCCATTGGAGGATGCTGAGCACGATGGTATTTGTGACAGCTAGGTGGATAATAGACTATAGGAGGGAGAAAAGGGAAGCAGGGAGCCAAGTCGGGAGGGACGTGAAGGTGGCTGAGACCAAAGGGTAGCAAAGACCTGTGAGAAGGGTCCGATCTGGGTACCTTGTGAGGGTGGAGCCAGGGGGGATTCTAAAGCATTGGATGTGAAACGAGAGAACAGGGAGACTCCAGGATGACTCCAACTGTTCTGGGCCAAGCTGCTCTTGGGATGGAGTTATATGTACTGAGGGTAGGGAATGCTGCCAGAGGAACAAGTCTGCTGGATGTTAGTTTTGGAGTGCTAAGTCTGATATGCTAGGTTAGGTTGAGTAGGTAATTGTATATTTGAGTCTGAAGTTCAGTGGAAAGATCAGGGCTGGAAATAAAAGCTTGAAAATCACCAGCAGATAGATAACATTTAAAGGCACGAGATTAGATGAGACCAGCTAGAGAATAAGAGTAATTAAGGAAGGAGGATGTGGACTGAGCCCTAGGGTGCCCACTTCAAGGTGGGGAAATAAGAAGCTGCAGGGGCTGAGGAGCAGCTGGAGGGAGAGAAACAGAATATCTCAGAAAATATCCCTTTGCACTAATTAATGACTCTTTAATTAGTCAATGCTCATATGAATATCTGCAGTGTTTTATCTGTTGCCAGGTACCTGGGTGGCGTTGATGATCTTGGATTACTCTTGAATGAGAAAACTTAAGTTGCTGGGTAGTCTGCCCACACTGTTGTCTCCGTAGGTGGTTTCAATCTTTTTTTCCTTTTTAGAGTGAAACATTTATTATGTAAGCTTACATGTGGAAAGGTAAGATACATTTACTCAGTTTTTTAAAAGCATGTGACCACATAGTACCCATACTATTTAGAGATGCTGTATTTCTTTTCTCCTGGATGTAAATCAACCTTCTATATCATCTCAATGAAAATAATGCATTGAAATCTCAGTCTGACCAGATTTGTTACCCAACCCCTCTTCTCATTCATGTCCCACCCTCCGAAGTCAATACCGCCTTTCTGCAGCCTCTTAAAATGCAGTGTAAGAACTATTGATTTCCCTCACTCCACCTTCCTCCCTTGCCTCTGACCACAAATTAGTCTGAGTCAGAAAAGGTGGTGAGATAAAAAGGCTATATATAGACTGTCCTTTTCTATTCTTTCCCAAAGCCTTTTTTTTTTTTTTTAACTAGAAAGTCACAAAAGCAAAGCTTAAAACCAGCTGCAAGGTATATGTCCTACTGACTCCTTTGTAATTTAAAAGCAAACATTTTGGCTTGCTACACTCTTTTAGTTAAGCACAGGGAGGAGTGCTTGCCAAGATTTATATTAAAGAAGATACTCAAATTCAGGGTGCCACTTAACAGAACTGTATCCAACAGCAACCCCCAAATGTTAAAGATCTGTGTTGTTTTTATGCTCCAGATTCTCATATTTAGGAAACAAGATATCGATGCTATCGGCTCGTGAAGCCAAAGAGCATCACTTTGTTTTTCCAAGTCAAGATTTTTAACAGTAGTAGAAAGTAGGATAAGCACTAACTCTTCAGATATCTTTGTCCTTGCCTTCATCTTCTGGCTTACGATATTTGGGGAGTTACAATGTACCACCTCCAAATTATCAAATTCTACCAGTCTTGGAGCAAAATAAGTATGCCTGAGTTTTCCTGGTGCTGTGTGCTGGCAGCGCCACTTCCATGTGTAAGAAGAGAGCTGCTCCATGGAGAAGGGTCACCGTTATAAATCAAGGAGCAGTAAGTCCAGGGGTGTGGGGTGTCTGGCAGGCACTTAGAGAGAAGAGCAAAGGGGGAGTGAAGGGGGCAAATCGTTAATACCCACCCCCACACTCATACACACACATACACCCCAAAAGCATTCTAATAAAATCGTGTACTATATTAGCTCTACTTTCTGGGTTTTGGCAGTTTGAGCCTGGAATCCCACTGCACACCCTGGCTCATCTGTGAGATAATGCTGGTGATCCTTCTTTCACTTCAGTGCTTCCAAACTCGCTGGAAAGCTAAGTAGGTATTTACAAGGTACCTTGGTGAAATCGGCAGTGGACTGAAATATAGCTATGCCACCGATATATGCAAGTTCTTCATAAAACCTCCTCCATGCCAGGGCCTGGAGATAATGCAGTTGTAGTAAAAAAAAATAATAATAATTTGTCAAATCTGATCTGAAACCCTAAAGGGGATTTTCCAGCAGATGTTCTATTAATGCTGGCACTGACTGATCAGAAGATGCGAGCGGCATCTCTAAACTGGTCATTATTTATACCCTTCAGCTGCTTTCACTAATTAAATCCCCCGAGTTAGCCCCAACGCCTACCACCTGGGACCAGTCTCCAGACAAAGGCTTTCTTGTGGCATGCAGCTGAGCCAGGTCCAGGTCCTCCTGTTTCATGTCAGGGTAAATATTTCAGCTCTGATTTTTTTTGTCCAGCTGGATTCAGTGATTCACTTATTGGTTTGCTTTATATCTTCAGCAAGGATCAGTTTACCAAGCGCGCTCCTGTTTGGACTGGCTAATTAAAACCTACTCCGTGTGTATGTAGACAGCCTCTAAGCCAAATACTACCCTGCACACAACTGGAGCGCCATTTTTATTCCTTAGAACACATGGGTATTGTGAATCTGAATCTGGTGTTTGCTTTTTAATTGCATGCCCTTGTGAAAGTACATACCCACTTGGAAAGAGAAGTGCCCAGAATTTCCAGTCTTTGGGAATCCTACAGAAAGGGGAGATGTGGCCTGAGTGTTAACTTGATGGATATCCAGGTTAACGAGATGTGGCTATATCACCTATGACATCTGGCCTCCTGAGATGCTTCAGAATTAACTGTTCATACTCACTCATCAAGGATTCATGTGAAGTGGATACCCAGTTATGGAAGCGTTCCCAATTCTGTAATCCCTTTGACTGGGGGCACTCAAGCAGTAATAAAAAAAATATATTGTGTGTGTTTACACACACATATATATGTAGACTCAAAGATCACAGTCAAATGCAGTTAACTATCAAATTAAAACATTTATTCACTTAGGCAGTATTGTGTGGTGCTATGTTCTGGGACAGACCCATCATATTCCTCTAAAGAAGTAACAATCTTGTGGATGAAACACCTATGCGAACAGATAATTCTACCACAGTGTGACAAATTGCCTCTCAGATTTCTAAATGAGGCAAATGGGTAAATGAAGATACCCTAACCAAGATATCGAACCCTGAAGTAGGAACAGGTAGCAGGAGGGGGTTAGATGGACAGAGAGGTTGTTTTGGGTTTCAAGTGCTCAGGGCATCCAGGTTGTACTGTCTAGTGGGCAGTCCTAAATAGAGCTTAGCGGACACATGAGGAACTGCTTCTTGCAGGAAACTATTTTGTCATGTCCTTGTCGAAGTAAGGCATACAAGTAGGTTTTGGTAGGAGGGAGGGAGGAGAAAGGGAGAGAGGAAGGGTGGAGCATGGAAGACACAGTGCTAGGACACCAGGTTAGGGAACCAGAAGCTTGTTGAAGGCAACTTTACCAATTCTCATCATTTTTTAGAGTAGGCTCTAATTAGAACTGTATGTTTATGATTGGAAAACATTCTGAAGGGTTTAACCAGTGAATGAATCTTTAAGAGAAGAGTAAGTGCCCATGGGTCAGGTATTCATTTAGAGGAGAAGAGCCTGTGTCTTAGAAGATGAGGTTTGGAATGTTGTCTGAACCAAACACAGTTCACTTTTTTCTTTTTATGCTTGTCTTGTCAGGTTGTGAAAGAACCAGTTTACAGTATTTCAGCTGGCCCTTCTAGCTGGAAATGAGTAGATTTATGGAATATGTCATTACTGTAAAAGAACTGTGATAGGGTTGATTCATAGCCTTTGTTTTTGCATGTGACACCTTAGAAAGAGGGAGTTGAGGGTGCATCTCAGGGAACATGGTAAAAGTCTCCCCAAAATGATCCCAAGTCAAAGAACGTTTTGAATCAATGCCATGGTAAAATTAAGGAGAAAAGGAAATATCACAGAATACAATAAACTGCAACTTGTCAGAACTCTTAAGAAGTTTGAAGGAGATTAGATGCAGGGCAGTGTTACGGTTTTCTTTTTAGTCCAATTATGGAGTCTCAGCATCTTGACTCAACTGATTATGCTGATTGGTTCTCAATAGCATTTTCATTTCTTCACCAATTTTCCTATTCTCCAAAGACCCTCAAGGTTCTAGCACACAGCTTAAAGAACTGCCTATGTTTTGGTGTTTTATTGAAAGTCCACTGGGTTCCATCTTTATAAGAAGTACCCACAGGCAATGGGTACTTCTAAATGCCAGCCTTAGAAGTACCCATTGCCTGTGTCACAGTTTTACTAAGCTCAGAATTATTATGGGAAGTTGAAAACATTTCAGTGGTCAAAGAGAGAGAGTAATTAGCTCATTTAAATCCTCTGCCATGTCCCATTCTTTCCTTGGTGCAAAGGTACCAGCCTGTCTTTATAAAAATAAATGGGGCATATATCCTGGCATTATTTAATTCAGCTATCAATCTTAAAAGAAACTGAGATTATAAACTAAATTAAATTTGCATATAGACTGTGTGTGAATGTGTTTGCTTCCTCATAGATTAAGTGCTGGCAAGCCTATTCTCTGCAGCAGCAAGGACCATCTTTATAGAAAAATGTTCCATGGCAAATCACAAATACAGGATTTGCATTTACACTTAAAAAACCATGATGAGTCAATTTTAAAAAATACTCTTTTCATTTTACAAATAAATTGGCTCTAAACAAGAATTTTCAAGTAGAAATTTTCTAATGAATTTTGTTTCTTCACCAGTAATACCACCAAGTGGTTTTCATAGCTTCTCTCATTTTCTATTAACATGAAAGACAACATAGATATTTTTATAAATGAAAGTCCAATACTATTTATTTAGGTGTTTTTTTAATTTGGATTTAAATACCATATATGTAAAATGTCAAACTACAGTGGATGACAAAGAATAATTAGTCTACGATTAGATTTAATTACCTTTTTAATGAACTTGGATATCTTTTTAAAAAGGACATTTGTGGAATTTCAGGAGTATGACTATTTTTCTGTAAGTAGTTGTTGTATACTGCCCATTACTATAAAACTGAGAAGGAATGTAAGTCCAAGAATATTTCTTTAAAAATATGACAATAAAAAAAATTTGACAAAGAGTTTTTTACCACTATAAGAAGCTGATGACAAGATAATCAAAGCATGCAACTAGAGATTCTCATACTAAGTGAAGACAAAAAGATAAAGACAATACCATTCAATATCATTTGTATATGGAATCCAAAATATGACACAAAAAGCCTATCTAGAAAACAGAAACAGACTCACTGTGGTTGCTGGGGGGGGTTGGGGGAATGGAGTGGATAAACAACAAGTTCCTACTGTATAGCACAGAGAACTATATTCAGTGCCTTATGATAACTCATAATGAAAAAGGATATTTTAAAAAGAGTATATATACACTCTATATATAGATCTAAATCACTGCTGTACAACAGAAATTAACACATTATAAACCAACTATACTTCAATTTTAAAAGAATAAAAACAGAGCTGCACATTTTTCAATGCATGTTCCTTGGAACCCATCTATCCCAGATATTTTAAGAAAAAAGATTTGGGGTATGTTACATTCCATGTTTCTTCCTGGGAGCCACCATTCGACAGTATAATAAAGGCTCTATGAAGACAGATAGTTTCACTATTTTAACTTGGATGTCTCGGTTAATTCTCAAACTTACTATAAAGCATGAACCCCATTAATGAATAACCTCTATTTCCATAAAGATGAATTGGTACTCCATGGAAAACATTTTGGGAAATATTGGAGTATAGGGTAAGGTTATTAGATGAATTTAGTTGACACGACTTTCAATATTAGATATTATATGATGCTGAAAATCTCAATCCAAATTCAGGCATTTTTGATAATTCTCTTTTTTTAAACTACTAAGATAAATTCTATGTACTTTTTGGTGAGGTTAGTAGGCATTTTTTAAATAGCATAAACTGGAAATTTCATTCAGAAGTAAAATAGAAATCAAGGCACCATTTATTGGCCAGAGTTTTGTGTATAGAACAAATTCACAAATAAATATGTTTGAGCAGGTTTGTATTACTTGCCACTGTTATAACATCAGTCACTCTGCTCATATTTGCTAAATATCTGTGGTGTGATGTAAGTCCATCAGAATCACAATAACACATTAATAAGACAGTATGTCCTTAACCTCTAAAATATTAAGCCAAGCTAACTGTAAAATGTTGTGGTCAATCTAGAAAAGACAAGATATCTCATAACTGAAGTTTATACTCAGATATATTCTAGCACTTCAAAATATTTGAGCATGTACTCAAGACCTGAACTCTTATGTAGTCAAATTGTTCATTATTTCATTTCTTCACTGGGATATATAAAATACTACTTTTTCCTTCTAAAGTTTATAAGAAATGAAACAAGGAGACAGTCAAATAGCAATCAAAATAACTTCATTTTGATAAAGCTGACTGAGGAACTTGATTTTAAAATGACCAGGCATTTCTGAGAAAATAGAAATATCTCTCAAAAAGAAGCTCAACCTCATACTAAAAAAGCAAATGCAAATTAAAACCACCATGAGATACCATTTTATTCACATCAGATAGAAAAAATTAAAAAGCATTATAAAGTGTTGCTAAAGACACAGAGCAACAAGAGTTCTGCACTTGAGCATGTGATTTGGCAGAAGCACTTTGAAAAACAACTGACACTATCTATCAAAGGTCAAACTGTGCACATACCATGGTTTATTTATTAGAGAAATGTACATATTTGCATCAGAAAACATATGAAAGAATGTTTGTAGTTGCTTGCATATGATTGGAAAAAATAAAGGCTGGAAACAAAAATATTCATTACCAGGAAAATGGGTAAATAAAATCTGGTATAGTTAAATGCACCAACATCTGTATTATAGGGGTGCCAGAGGAAGAAGAAAGAGAGAGAAGGGGACAGGAAAAATATTCAAAGAGATAATAGTGGAAATTTTCCCTAACATGGGAAAGGAACCACTCACTCAAATCCAGGAAGCACAATCAGTACCATATAAAATAAACCCAAGAAGGAACACCCTGAGATACATATTAATCAAAATGACCAAAATTAAAGACAATGAGAAAATATTGAAAGCAGCTGGGAAAAAGAAACAAATTACATACAAGGGAACCCCAATAAGGTTATCGGCAGATTTTTTTAAGCTGAAACTCTGCAGGCCAGAAGGGCGTGGCATGATATACTTAACGTGATGAAAGGAAAAAAACCTCCAAACAAGATTACTTTACCCAGCAAGGCTCTCATTCAGATTTGAAGAAGAAATCAAAAACTTTACAGATAAGCAAAAGCTGAGAGATTTCTGCAGCACTAAACCAGCTTTACAACAAATACTGAAGGAACTTCTCTAGGCAGAAAAGAAAAGCCACAACCAGAAACAAAAACACCACAAATGACAAAGCTCACCAGTAAAGGCATATATACAGTAAAGATACGAAATCATACATGCACAATTATGCTACCAAAATCAGAATTCGTGGAAAGAGAGCACAAATGCAGGACACACTTGTCATTAAGAAACCAACAACTTAAAACAATCTCATTTATATATAGACTCCTATATCAAAACTTCAGGGTAACGGCAAACCAAAAATCTACAATTGATACACAAACAAATAAGAAAAATAAACTCAAATACAACATTAAAGGTAGTCATCAAACCACAAGAGGAGACAATCATAAGAGAATAAGGGAAGAAAAAAGAGCAACAAAAATCCAAAACAGTTAATAAAATGGCAATAAGAACATACATATCAATAATTACCTTAAATGTTAATGGACTCAATGCCCCAACCAAAAGACACAGACTAGCTGAATGGATACAAAAACAAGACCCATATATATGCTGTCTTCAAGAGACCCACTTCACCTCTATGGACACGTACAATTGAAAGTGAGAGGATGGAAGAAAATATTCCATGGAAACGGTAATCAAAAGAAAGCCAGAGTAGCAATGACTCACACCTAACAAAATAGATGTTAAAACGAAGACCATTTTAAGAGACGAGGAAGGGCACTACATAATGATCAATTGATCACTCCAAGAAGATATAACAATTTTAAATATCTATGCACCCAACATAGGACCACCACAATATATAAGGCAACTGCTAACAACCTTAAAAGGAGAAATCAACAGTAACACAATCATAGTGGGGGACTTTAACACCCCACTTACAGCAATGGACAGGTCAGCCAGACAGAAAATCAATAAGGAAACACAGGCCCTGAATGAAGCATTAGACCACATAGACTTAATAGATATTTATAGGACATTCCATCCAAAAGCAACAGAATACACATTCTTCTCAAGTGCAAAAGGAACATTCTCTAAGATTGATCACATCCTGGGCTACAAATCAAGTCTTGGTAACTTTAAAAAAATTGAAATCATATCAAGCATCTTCTCTGAGCACAATGCTATATGACTGGAAATCAACAACAAGAAAAAAATGACAAAAAACACAAACACATGGAGACTAAACAACATGCTACTAAACAACCAATGGATCACTGAAGAAATCAAAGAGGAAATTAAAAAATACCTAGATGTAAACCAGCTATAATGCAAAAAAAATTAAAAATAAATTAAAAATAAAATAAAAAATACCTAGAAGCAAATGACAATAAATATACAATACTCCAAAACCTCTGGGATGCAGCAAAAGCAGTTCTAAGAGGAAAGTTTATAGCAATACAAGCCTACCTCAGGAAACAAGAAAAAGCTCAAATAAACAACCTAACTTTACATCTAAAGCAGCTAGAGAGGGAAGAACAGACAAGACCTAAAGTTAGTAGAAGAAAAGAAATCATAATGATCAGAGCAGAAATCAATGAAATAGAATTGAAGAAAAACATAGAAAAGATCAATAAAAGTAAAAGCTTGTTCTTTGAAAAGATCAACAAAATTGATAAACCCTTAGCCATACTTAACAACAAAAAAAGAGAGAGGACACAAATCAATAAAATTAGAAATGAAAAAGGAAAAGTAACAACGGACATCAGAAATAAAAAGGACCATAAGAGACTATAAATGCAACTATACACCAATGAAATGGAAAACAGAGAAGAAATGGACAAATTCTTAGAAAAGTACAGTCTTCCAAGACTAAACCAGGACGAAATAGAAAAGATGAAAAGACCAATCACAAGTTCTGAAATTGAAACTGTGATTAAAAAACTTCCAACAAACAAAAGTCCAGGACCAGATGGCTTCACAGGAGAATTCTATCAAACATTTAGTGAAGAACGAACACCTATCCTTCTGAAACTCTTCCAAAACATTGCAGAGGAAGGGACACTCCCAAACTCATTCTATGAGGCAACCATCACCCTGACACCAAAACCAGACAAAGATACCACAAAAAAAAGAAAATTAACAGGCCAATTTCACTGATGAACATAGATGCAAAAATCCGCAACAAAATACTAGCAAACTGACTCTCAACAATACATTAAAAGGACTGCACATCACAATCAAGTGGAATTTATCCCAGGGATGCAAGGATTCTTCAATATCTGCAAATCAATCAGTGTGATACACCATTTTAACAAATTGAAGAATAAAAACCATATGATCCTCTCAGTAGATGCAGAAAAAGCTTTGACAAAATCCAACACCCATTTCTGATAAAAACCCTTCAGAAAGTGGGCATAGAGGGAACCTACCTCAACATAATAAAGGCCATCTGTGACAAACCCAGAGCTAACATCATTCTCAATGGTGAAAAGCTGAAAGATTTCCTGCTGAGATCAGGAAAAAGACAAGGATGTCTTCTCTCACCACTATTATTCAACATAGTTTTAGAAGCCCTAGCCACAACAATCAGAGAAGAAAAAGAAATAAAAGGAATCCAAATTGGAAAGGAAGAAGTAAAACTATCCCTATTTGCAGATGACATGATACTATACCTAGAGAATCCTAAAGATTCTACCAGAAAACTGTAAGAGCTCATCAATGAATTTGGCAAAGTTGCAGGATACAAATTAATACACAGAAATCAACTGCATTTCTATATACTAACAATGAAAGATCAGAAAGAGAACTTAGGGAAGCAATCCCATTTACCATCGCATCAAAAAGAATCAAATTCTTAGGAATAAACCTACCTAAAGAGACAAAAGACCTGTACTCTGAAAACTTAAGATGCTGATGAAAGAAATCAAGGATTACATGAACATATGGAAAGACATACCATGCTCTTGGATTGGAAGAGTCAATATTATCAAAATGACTATACTACTCAAGGCAATCTACAGATTTAATGCAATCCATATCAAATTGCCAAGGACATTTTTCACAGAACCAGAACAAAATAGTTTAAAGTTTGTTTGGAAGCACAAAAGACCCAGAATAGCCAAAGACATCCTGAAAAAGAAATATAGAGCTGGAGGAATCAGGATCCCTGGCTTCAGACCATACTACAAAGCTACAGTCCTCAGAACCGTATGGTATTGACACAAAGACAGAAATGTAGATCAGGGGAACAGGATAGAAACCCCAGAATTAAACCCACGCATCTCTAGTCAACTAATCTATGACAAAGGAGGCAAGAATGTACAATGGAGAAAAGACAGCCTGTTCAATAAGTGGTGCTGGGAAAAGTGGACAGCCACATGTAAAAAAATGAAATTAGAACACTTCCTAACGCCATACACAAAAATAAACTCAAAATGGATTAAAGACCTAGGTATAAGACCAGATACTATAAAACTCTTAGAGGAAAACAGGCCAAACACTCTCTGACATAAATGAAAGCAACATCTTCTCAGATCCATGTGTCAGAGTAAGGACAATAAAAAGAGAAATATACAAATGGGACTTAATGAAACTTCAAAGTTTCTGCACAGCAAAGTAAACCCTAAACAAAATGAAAAGACAACCCACAGAATAGAAGAAAATATTTGCAAATGAATCGATTAACAAGGGATTAATTTCCAAAATCTACAATCACCTCCTACAGCTCAATACTGAAAAAACAAACAACCACATCACAAAATGCGCATATCTAAATAGACAGTTCTCCAAAGAAGACATACAGGTGGCCAAAGAACACATGAAAAGATGTTCAACATCACTAGTTATTAGAGAAATGCAGATCAAAACCACTATGAGGTACCACCTTACACCGGCCAGAATGGCTATCATCAGAAAGTCTACAAACAATAAGTGCTGGAGAGGGTGTGGAGAAAAAGGAACCCTATTACACTGTTGGTGGGAATGTAAACTGGTGCAACTATTGTGGAAAACAATACGGAGATTCCTTAGAAAACTAAGGATAGAATTACCATTTGATCCAGCAATCCCACTCCTGGACATCTATCCAAAGAAATCCATGACTCAAAAAGACATATATACTCCAATATTTATTGCGGTCCTCTATACAATAGCCAAGTCATGGAAACAACCTAAAAGTCCATTGACAGAGGAGTGGATAGGGGAGATGTGGTACATATACACAATAGAATATTACTCAGCCATTAAAAGGAATGAAATAACAACATTTATAGCAACATGGATGGACCTAGAAATTATCATGCAAAGTGTAGTCAGTCAGACAATGAGACACCAACATCAAATGCTACCACTTACATGTGGAATCTAAAAAAAGGACACAATGAACTTCTTTGCAGAACAGATACTGACTCACAGGCTTTGGAAAACTTATGGTTTCCAAATGAGATAATTTGTGGGGTGGGGGATGCACTGAGGGTTTGGGATGGACATGCTATATAATTTGGTTTTGATGATTTTTGTACACCTACAATTGTAATAAAATTCATTAATTTAAAAAATAAGTATGGTATATACAAAACAAGGGAATACTATACGTCAGTGAAAATAAATCAATTATAGCTATATATGTCAACAAGGATAAATCTCAAGAATATAATATTAGATGGAAAAAGCAAGTTGAAGAATATGTAAAGAAGGATTCTATTTTTATAAAGTTGAAACATGACTTAACTAAATCATATATTGCTTAGCCATCCTTTGTGATTAAACTGTAATGAAAAACAAGGGAATCATAAACATGAACTTCAGGGTGGGTTGGAGCAGAAAGAGGCTAGAAAAGGCCATACTAAAGGTTTCTCGATCCCTCTGGCATGCAGCCTTAGCTGTAACCGACATGCTGAAATGCTTTTGTAGGGTATTTAGATGGCCTTTGGCTGTCATGGTTCTTAACTGATGTTGTTACATCTTAGTATCCTTAATAAGAGAGAAAAGAACTTTCTTTTGTTGGTGTGAAGACAGGAGTTTGAAGCTCCCCAATCTTGAGGCAACTGCCCAGAGTCCCATCGCTCTAGTATCTCATGTACTAGGAATTCTTCCATAAATACATTGGTGGATTCCTGGCCCACAATAAGGGTAATGCACTTCAATGACTACCAATAAAAATCTGGAACAACCTCAGGGGAAAGTCTATACCTTTTTCTAAGTGATGAATGAATCAGCCCTCCTTTGGCACTTGCCAGAACTTCCTGTGGTAGTCAGAACTCTGAAATGGGCCCAAGATTTCAGCCCTCTGTTATACATACCTTGTATAATTCCCTCCCCTTGAGTGTGGGAAGGATGTGCAGGCATGCTAGCCTAGTGGGTTACTTTCTGAGTTATATGAGCAAGATGATGGGGCGGTCATTTTAAGACAATATTATGGGAGTTCCCGTCATGGCTCAGTGGTTAATCCAAGTAGGAACCGTGAGGTTGAAGGTTCGGTCCCTGGCCTTGCTCAATGGGTTAATGATCCGGCGTTGCTGTGAGCTGTGGTGTAGGTCTCAGACGCAGCTCGGATCCCGTGTTGCTGTGGCTGTGGCGTAGGCCAGCAGCTACGGCTCTGATTAGACCCCTAGCCTGGGAACTTACATATGCCGTGAGTGCGGCCCTAGAAAAAAGGCAAAAAGACAAAAAAAATGTTCAAAGACGATATTATGTTACATGGATTTCATGTCGTGGCACAGCAGAAATGAATCCGACCAGGAACCATGAGGTTGCAGGTTCGATCCCTGACACTGCTCAGTGGGTTAACAATCTGGCGTTGATGTGAGCTGTGGTGTAGGTTGATGACATGGGTCATATCTGGCGTTGCTATGGCTGTGGCGAAGGCCGGCAGCAACAGCTCAGATCAGACCCCTAGCCTTGGAACCTCCATATGCCGCGGGTGCGGCCCTAAAAAAGACCAAAAAAAAAAAAAAAAAGATACTGTGTTACATAATACTACTACTCCTGCTGGCTTTGAAGCTACCATGTTATAAGAGGCCCATGTGACTAGGAACTAAGGGTGACCTCTAGGAGCTGAGAGAGGACCCCTCCCACCCCCCACCAACAGTCAACAAGGAAATAAAACCTCAGTCCTACAACTTCAGGGAAGTGAATTCCGCCCACAACCTGAATCAGCTTGGAGAGGACACCAAAGTCCACACAAGAACCACAGCTCTGATACCTGGGCAGCAAGCACTCTTGGGGGACTTTGAGCATAGTATTCAATAGAGCTATGCCCAGATTCCTGGGTCCCAAGTAAATTGTCCAATAATAAGTTTGTGTTGTTTCAAGCTGCTGAACTTGCTGTTAAGTTTTTACACAGCGAAGAAAAATGACTATACTCCCTATTCTTGTATCTAACTGCTGCGAAGCCTGGGCTGCCAACCTGTTTGTTCGCTCCTTTCCTTTCCCAACATTTCCACAGAGTAATCAGTTTTGGGATTCAAGCCAGAGCGTATATCCTCTTTCATCATGAAAAAGAAAAAAAAAAAAAAGAGTGGCATGGTTTAAAGCCTGTACTCCAGACAATCATCCCTCCCCTTCTTCCCAAGAAACACCCTCATCTTGCACCAGAGCAGGCTGCTGACACGAACAATGATCACTAGGCAAGATGAGTCAAGCTTCCTGTCTTCCTTCCCTACCTTTCCCTTTCTTCAGAAACATTTTTTGAGTAGAAGCTGTGCTGTGTCCCATGCTTGCAGAGATACAGTCTTTTTAAGGAGCTCACTATTTCACGGTGGAGATAAAGTACCATATGCTAATTTCTCTGCTCTTGGATTAGCAGCTCAAGAGTGGGAGAGAGAAGAAAAGGTAATTATGCTGGAATCTCTTCCTTTCCCTGTTTTCACACACCCACTGGCTCCATTTTCTCATGCACACTCATTAGCATCCTATAGAAAGAAAACCTTCAGTTTCAGCTGGAGTTGATTCTCTGTTTAAATCACTAAATTGCTGTTCAGAAATGACAGGCTTCTCTTAAACTGACTTGTTAATCATTATGTAGAAGGCAAGCAGGTAGTGGAGGAAGCAGATCTGGTTTTTGGCCTGCATTTCCCTGCAGGATTGAGCTACGCCGTTGATGAGAGAGAGCTTTTCTGCTTTCTTTCCAAAGTGTGGAATTTGTTTATCATAACAGGCAAATAAATTATGATTTCAGAAACACCATCCTGAAACATTAAAAGTGGCAGGAGTACAAAACAATCATTTGTCGCTAATGCCTTCAGCTGCTTCTGTGGCTGACGCTTCTAGCGTTTTATAATTAGAGCTCTTTACATTCCTGGCGTGTCTTGCATCTAGAAATACCGTGTTCAAACAGGATATTGCTCATCAGCCATTCTGACAATTAGGTTTTCTAGATCGCAGTGGCATACCTGGGCAGTTTTAACTAGAGACAAAAATTAGATGAATAGGATGGAAAATAAGTTGCTGCCACCAAAAGGAGTTTGTTTACAAGCACTTAGAACTTCAAGCAAAAATAGGGTGCTAGATCAAAGGCTCTAGATCACAAATGAGGAAAAGCAAGCACAGAACTAAAATCCAGACGTTTCTTCTACTCTTTTAAACCCCAAATCTATGTCCAGTTGCTTATAGACGGCATTTCTAAAAAACACTTAGAGGAGTTCCCACTGTAGCACGGTGGGATCAGCAATGTCTCTGCAGCACCAGGACACAGGTTTGATCCCCAGCCCGGCACAGTGGGTTAAAGAATCTGGCATTGCTGCAGCTGTGCTATAGGTTGCAATTGCAGCTTGGATCTGATCCTTGGCCCTGGGACTCCATATGCTGCAGGGTGGCCAAAAAAGAGGGGGGGAAATCTCACTTATAAAGAACAATGTAAAAACTGATAGAAAGCTTAATGTTGGTGTTTGGCTCAAGGACTGGTTTTACTGTGGTCCTCTTACCAGTGTTGAAGGTAAATTGCTTGATGCCTCTATGGAGTGAACATTCAGAATGTCAAGGGGCCTCCAGAGGTATTTGTTCTTTAGGAATAAGCTTTCCTGACTGTGCTACACAAATATCATATAAAGGTCCACTTATGCTGATCCTTTAATTTCTCCTTACAGTGGAGAAACTAATTATCCAAGCTTCAGTTGCAGACGGCATTGCTGCTATCTGCATCTCCTTCTCCATTTGACTCAAGTTGGAGTCAAATTCAGGTTGGAGAGATGCAGCCATGCTGTACTATACACACAGAAACTAGAATGGAGTGGGAAGAGAGAGGCAGCCTCTGTGCGACACATACAGTCCAGATTCAGGGGGAGCATCAAAACGGTCAATGTAAATAGCTGCAGACAGGGTGAGACGATGAAAGGAAACTTATCACCGACCCCCATCTGGGGTGCTTAGCATCTAGTTTACAGATTACTTCTACCAGATTTAGTCATTTAAAGGAACAAATGTGGTGTCTCATTTTTGCTTCTTAGCAAGGATTATTCAGGGTCCCAGGAGATGCCAGAGTAATTTGAAGTGTACGTGATGTTCTTTTATTTATATGTGAAACAGCTTCGTTGATATTTAATTCAAAGACCATAAATCCATGCCTATGAAGTGGTCAATTCAGTGGTTTGTGGTATATTCACAGGGCTGTACAACTGTCACCACTATTTAATTTTAAATATTTTTCATCACCCCCAAAAGAAATCCCAGGCCTTTTAGTAACCATGCTCTGTTCCTCCACCTCTGTACCCTCCAGTCCAAGGCAACTGCTAAACTACTTACTACTTTATAGATTTGCCTATTCTGGACATTTGATGTACACAGAATCATATTATTTATGATCTCTGGTTTCATTCATTTAGCATAGTGTTTTCAGAGTTCATTCATGCTGTAGCATATAACAGTACTCCATTCCTTCCTACACATGAATAATATTCCATTAATGGCTATTCATGTCTTGTTTATCCATTCATCAACTGATGGACATTTAGCTTGTTTCCACTTTTAGGGTATTGTGACAAACAGTAGGTACACTATGTACAAGTTTTTGTGTAGACATTTTCATTTCTCTTGGGTATATACCTAGTAATGCATTTGCTAGGTCTCGTGATAAATCTGTGTTTATTTTCAGAAACTACTAATCTGTTTTTCCAAAGTGGCTACATTATTTCACATTCCTACCAGAAATGTATGAGAGCTCCAATTTCTCTACGTCATTGCCAACAGATGTTATCATGTATTTAATTTTAGCTATAGAGGTATGAAGTGGTATCTCACTGTGGATTTGCATTTCCCTAATGATTAATGATGTTGAGTATCTTTCTGTATGTCTATTGGCCATTTGCACATCTTCTTTGGAGAAAACTATGTTTAAATCCTGCCCTTTTAAAATCTTTTTATTGTTGAATTATGAAAGTTCTTTGTGTATTCTAGATACAAATTTTCTCCTATTCTGTGGGTTGTCTTTTTCTTTTGTATTGAAAATTAAAACGCACAAAAGGGTTTTAATTTTGAAGTCATATTTATCTTTATGTGTTATATCTAAGAAACCATTGCCTAGTCCAAGGTCACAAATGTTTATACCTGTTTTCTTGAGAGTTTCCTAGTTTTCTTATTTTTAGATATGTGATCCATTTGCAGTAAGAATCTGCGGGGATCCATCCCCTTTGCAACACATGTTGTCCCACCAGTTGAAGAAACTGCCCTTTCCCCATTGAATTATCTTGGCACTAATGTCAAAAATCAATTGACCATAAGTATAAGGGTTTATTTTTGACGCTCAGTGTCTGATCTGTATGTCCATCTTTATGTCAGCACCACACTGTTTTGATTAGTGTAGCTTTATAGTAAGTTGTGAGGTTGAGAATTCAGTCTCCAACTTGCTCATTTTTAAAGTTGACGATTCTGAATCCTTTGCACTACCATATCAATCTTGGAAGCACCATGCCAATTTCTACCTCTTTGTGCCAAGACAGCTGTGATTTTGCTGGGGATTGAATTGAACCTGTAGATCAATTTTGGGAATGTCATCTATTAACAATATTAACTCTTCTAATCCATGAACATGAATGTATTTCCATTTATTTAGATCTTTAAAATTTTCTTTCAGCAGCGTTTTGTGGCTTTCATTGTACAAATCTTATATGTCTTTTGTTAAATATAGTCTTAGGTATTTTACTTTTTTAATACTATATATGAAATTATTTTAATTTTATTTTCAGGTGTTCATGTCTACCATTTACATATAGTATGTTATTGTTGGATCCTATAACCTGCTCAGCTTATTTAGAAATTCTAATAGTGTCTCTCTCTTTTTTTTTCCCATCTTTGTAGGGCCACACCCATGGCATATATGGAAGTTCCCAGGCCAGGGATAAAATCAGAGCTATAGCTGCTGGCCTGTACCACAGCCACAGAAATGCCAGATCTGAACTGCATCTGTGACCTACACTGCAGCTCATGGCAATGCCAGGTCCTTAGTCCACTGAGCAAGTCCAGGGATCAAACCTGCATCCTTATGGGTACTAGTCAGTTTCATTACCACTGACCCACAACAGGAACTACCTTTGTCTAGTCTCTTATTTGCCCCTTTAGGCAGCTGTAATGTTAAACAATTGCCACTGGTTGTTTTTAACTTATGCCTCAGGGGTAGGGCTTTCCTATGTAAGGAGCTCTGAATCAAGTTAGATAACAAGCAGTGCAAATAGGGCTTTTCCAGGGACCTGCCAGGCAAGTCAGATTATGACAATTTGGGGGGATGAGGCTTTTTTTTTTTTTTTTAGGAGCTCTAAACTTGTTCTGCCTTTTCTAGTGTCTATTAGGCTAATTTTCACAGCTACCGTGTTTGCAAGGCTGCTAGTTTTCCAGGCTACCACAGAACTGGGAAGAGAAGAATGGAAATGTGGCAAGTTAAAATGCTCAAAGCACTCTCTTCTTACCAAGATTAAGCTATTTTTTTTCTTACATAAACACTCCTAATATTTTTGAAAGCTTTAATTTCTAGGATTCCAAAAAAGTTAATTTTGACAGTATTTGCTAGTGTTCTCAGTGCTGTGTGGAAAAGCAAATTTTTGGAAGTCCTTACTCTGCAATTACAGAATTACTATGTATAAGTTTGTTTAAATTAAATAAGTTATTTAAATTTAATCAAAAACTATTTGAGATTGCTTTTAATTCATTAGGAAATTGTTGCAGGAATTTTTTCTGTAACATAATATTTTAAAGATTTAAAACAAGCAAAATGGTAAAAGTTATTAAAGCCGTGTGGTACAGTGCCCTGGGCCCCCACACCAGCCCACTTCCACAGCCTATCGTGAGAGTTTGAGACAAACGTAACAGAGGAAGTGAAGTGACTTTGGGCTGCTTCTGGGCAGAACTGCAGAAACCTACATAGGTGGCACATAGATTTGCTATGACCACAGGGCCCTCATTTGCTTTGGTGCTCACCTCCACTGGGATAGAGCACACTCTCAAGGGAAACAGAGGCTAATCGAATCCAAATCTCAGGGCTTCTACTCCACAACTTGAGAACAGACCCCTTTCCTGACAGGGCATGACAATCATGGAGCAAAGAGGAGGCCCCACTCAACATGTAGGCTCTGGACACCATAACATGTACTATCAAGGCGATAATTGCCATCACATTCTGAGGAAAGATGGGGCTGGCATCTGTGCTAAAAAATGTCCTTGCATCAAAAATATTGGACTCATACAGTCTACAAAGAAGCACAGCCACCTAAAAACAACCCTTCAAGACCACAGTAAATAACTGTTTCTCCTAAATTCATAGAATGTAAAATGAAAAAGAGAAACTACTGCAAATTAAAAGAACAAAAGAAATCCCATGAAAGAATAATGAAACAGATGCCACCAAGCTATTAGAACCCGAGTTCAAAAAGGAGATAATGAAAATGCTAAAGAAATTAAGGCTATTTATAAAAATGTAGATCACTGTAACAAGGAACTAGAAACTAAAAAGAACCAAAGAACTAGAAAGTATAAAGAGAAACCATTTAAAACTAGACAACTCAATTGCCAGGATAAAAACTAATCTATAAAAGGCGATGAATAGCAGACTAAAGAACAAATAATGGGTCTGGAGGAGAATAATGGAAATCACCCCATCAGAACAGCAAACAGAAAGCCAAATGGAGAAAAAAAAAAGTGAAAGCAACATACAAAATCTATGGTGTAATATAAAGTGTGCAAACCTACGCATAATAGGAGTTCAGGAAGACAGAGAGAAGGCAATCAAAAAGTACTTGAGGAAAACTTCCCAAACCTAAAGAAGGACAGATATCCAGGTATAGGAAGCACAGAGGTTCCCGAACAAGATGAATCCAAACAGGCCCACACCAAGACATTTCATAACTAAAATGACAAAAGTTAAAGAGAGAGTTCTAAAGGCAGCAAGAGAAAAAGAGTTACAAGGGAATCCCCATAAAGCTATCGGTTGATTTCTCTGCATAAACTTTGCAGACCAGGAGGGAGTAGCATGATATATTCAGTACATTCAAACTCCTGGAAAAAAGAAAACCTGCAGCCTTAGGATATTCTATCCAGCAAGATTATCATTTAGCATAGAAGGAGAGAGAAAGAACTTTTCAGGAAAACAAAAACTCTATAAAAAATACAGCAATACTAAATCTACTCTAAAGGAAATATTGCAAGGACTTCTCTAAATAAACAAGAGGCAAGAATCTACAGGCAAGGAAAAAAATCACAGTAGGAAAGGGCAATATATTAAAGGATTGAAAAATCACTTAAATAACTAGTACCTAGATGAAAAAATTTGTAAAAGCAACTATAACTAAATAAACAGCAAAAAAATAAATATGAAGATAAAAAACAGGACATGGAAATTACAAAATGTGAGGGGGGATAAAAATTGTAGATCTTTTGGAGTGTTTTTGAACTTATATGACTATCAGTCAAAAGTAAGTAGATATACTCATGGGTCAACATACTTGAACTCCATGGTAATAACAAATCAAAAACCAAAAGATCCCACTCAAAAACTACTTGAATAAATGAATTCAGCAAGGTAGCAGGATACAAGATTAAGATATAGAAATCTGTTACATTTCTTTATACTAACAAATATAAGAGAAAATCTTAGAAAAAAACCTTTAAAATCTCATCAAAACAAGAAAGAACTTAGAAATAAAATTGGTCGAGGGGACTTATTTGCTGAAAACTATAAAATATTGATAAAACTGAAGATGATTCAAAGAAATTAAATGATATCCCATGCTCTTCGATTGGAGGAATTAATATTGTTAAAATGACCTTACTGCCCAAAGCAATCTACAGTTTTAATGTCAAAATACCTATTACACTTTTCATAGAACTGAACGAATAATCTTAAAACTTATATATAACCACAAAAGACCCAGATTGCCAAAGCAATCCTGAGGAAAAGAACAAAGCTGAAGGCATAACCCTCCCATACTTCAGGCAATACTACAAATCTACAGTAATCAAAACAGTGTGGTATTCGCACAGAAACAGACACATAGGTCAGTGAAACAGAATAGAGATCCCAAAAATAAACCCACACACCTACAGTCAATTAATCTTTTGACAGAGGAAGCAAGAATATACAATGGAGAAATGAGTCTCTTTAGCAAATACTGCTGGAATAACTGGACAGCTACATGTAAATCAGTGGAATTTGAACATTCCCTCACTGCATATAAAAAAAAAAACCTTAAAATGGTTTAAAAACTTAAGTATAAGGCATGACATCGTAGAACTAGAAGAGAGCATAAGCAAAACTTTCTCAGATATAAATCATAGCAATATTTTCTTAGGTTGGTCTCCCAAAGGAAAAGAAATAAAAAGCAAAAATAAACAAATAGGACCTAATCAAACTTAAAAGCTTTTGTACAGCAAAGGAAATCATCAACGAAATGAAAAGACAGTCTACAGATGGGAGAAAACATTTGCAAACGATATGACAGGGACTTAATATCCAAGATATACAAACAGGTCATATAATTCAATATCAAAAAATCAAAAAATACATGGAAGACCTAAACAGACATCTTTGCAAACAAAATATACAGATGACCAACAGCCACATGAAAAAAATGTTCAACGTTGCTAATTATTAGAGAAATGCAAATCAGAACTACAATGAGGTATCACCTCACATTGGCTAGAATGGCCATCACCAAAAAGTCTACAAATAATAAGTTCTGGAGAGGGTGTGGAGAAAAAGGAACCCTCCTACACTGAAGGTGAAAATGTAAATTTAGGTATAGCCACTATGGAGAATAGTATGGAGGTTCCTTAAAAAACTAAAATAGAGCTACTATATGATCCAGCAATCCTACTCCTGGGCATATATTCAGAACAAATGAAAACTGATTTGAAAAAGATATATGCATTCCAGTGTGAATAGCAGCACTGTTTACAATAGCCAAGACAGGGAAACAAGCCAAGTCCCATCAACAATTGGTTAAGAAGATGTAGTACACACACACACACACACACACACACACACACGCTCACAAGAGCATATTACATTACCATTAAAAAGAATGAAAGATTGCCATTTGGAGCAACATGGATGGACTTAACAGATTATCATACTAAGCAAAGTAAGTCAGACAGAGAAAGACAAATATTATGTCACTTATATGTAGAATCTAAAAATACAAATGAATCTATATAGACCAAAGTTTTGGTTTACTGAAAAGGATAGGGAGGGATAAATTAGGAGTGTGAGATTAGCAGATACAAACTGCTATACATAAAATAGATAAGCAAAAAGGATTTATTGCGTAGTGCAGGGAATTATATTCAATATCTTATAATAACCTCATACAAAAAAAATAATCTCATATACATACACACACATATCTATACATAAACACACATAACTGAATCACTGTGCTGTACTAACACAACATTGTATGTTCTAACTACATTTCAAGTTAAAAAAATCTGTGTAGTAGGTATGTGGATATTTGTTACATTTTACATTTTTATCCTTGAGGGAAATACCTAACAATAAACATAAATCTTTTTTAAGGAAATAGAATCAAGACGCATTCTGCACACAAGTCTGAAGGAGCCCAAAGAAGGAAGCCAATGAGGAATTAAGAACAAAGGGCCTGAAACTGCTGTTGGACGTAGACTATCTTGACTCATTAACAGATGGCCTTTACCTGCTTCTAGGTGCACTGATAAAAGTGTGCACTGCCCTGGACTGAGTGCTCACTGTTTGGTGAAGGGCACAGACATGGAATGGCTCCAGGAGAGCTATGTGCTAGCTGCTGAGGGAACTTCCAGAAAAGGGGGGCTTTTAGTCCACAGTTGGTGGGGAAGAGCTGTGAAGCCTTCTCAGAAGAAGTGATATCTTTACAGAGAATGAACAGGAGTTGATAGGGAGGTGTTTCATGCAGGGGAAAGTGTGCTTAATAAGCCAGCCTGTAATGAGTAGAGGTCAGGGAACAAGGTGGTGAGTGGTGAAAAATGAGGCTTGGGGAGTCACAGAAGTCATGCAGAAGGATGGGTTCAGATCCTGTAGACTGCTGTTTTTTGGAGGATTTTAAGATGAGGAAATTATAGGGCAGAAAGGAGGTGAGTACAACAGCTAAGATCCTGGCCTCTGTAGCTGAGGGCTAGAACCTGGTATCGAATTCTGACTCTGAAACTTACTACCTTTGTAACCTTGGACGTGTTCCTAAACTCTCTATGCTTCTGTTTCCTCATCTGTAGAACGGAGATATCTAGCTCATAAATAAATTCTGTCTATCCTTAAATAAGTTCAGTCATGTTAAGCACTCAGAACTATGACTGCATAAAAAGTACTTAGCAATTACTAGGAAGTTCAAGCAATTTGTATACAGACATTAATATTTTAAAAAGATGGCCATGTTTGGGGTGGAGGTAGGGCTGGGAGTGGGAAGGATGCAAGCCAAGAGGCCTTTCTTTAGGCCTCTTTAGTGTGGGCCTAGGAACAGCAGAGTCAGCATCACCTGGCAGCTTGTTAGAAATGCAGATGTTCTGGGATGGGGTCCAGCAATCTAGGGTTCAGCAAGCCCTCTGGGTGAGTCTTATGTGCACTCAAGTCAAAGCACTGGTCTAGCTGAGAAGAAATGAGAAACTGAATAAAACATAACCATATGGAGGGCTCCTTATGGCCTACGTACCAAACACTAATTTGTTTAAACAATAAATCATATCCCTACTTTTTTTTACAAATGAAGAAAGCAAGGCTCAGAAAGACTAGGGGCTAAATCAACTATACTCCAGTAAAATTAAATTTTTTTAAAATTTCAGAAAAAAGGAGTTCCCGTCGTGGCACAGTGGTTAACGAATCCGACTAGGAACCATGAGATTGCAGGTTCGATCCCTGGCCTTGCTCAGTGGGTTAAGGATCCAGCATTGCCATGAGCTGTGGTGTAGGCTGCAGACAGGGCTCAGATCTGGCTTTGCAGTGGCTGTGGCGTAGGCCAATGGCTACAGCTCTGATTTGATCCCTAGCCTGGGACCCTCCATATGCCACAGGTGCGGCCCTAAAATGACAAAAAGACCAAAAAAAAAAAATTAAGAAAAAAAAAGGGCTGAAGGCCTTGCTCATAACCACGTGGCTATTAAGTAGTAACCCTATAGGTATCAGACAAAGCTGATGCTTTTAACCACTATGTTCTTCTTCTCCTAATTGGAAAGTGCTGAGAGGAAAGTGATAGAATTAGTCACACTTACTGGGTAATTAGTCAGTATTGACTCCCAGGTTCTCTGGATTCGGATTAATGTTGATGCCATGCTCTGACTCAGACATTTTTTAAATGAATTTTTAAAAATAATAAAAAAATTTCTGAGGTCTCTATAGGAAAACAGAGCACAGAGCCCTGATAGGTTGGCCTCTCAAGCTGGAAATACAGAGTTGGCAGATGAAATAATATGTCAGGTGTGGCTGAAGATGTGCCTATGGCTGGGATGGCCCTAGGCAAGCACAGCAGAAAACAAGAAAAGGGAACCAAGGCAGAATGCTGGGGAACCGGTGGAGGAAGAAAATTCTGCATAGCGGGCTTTGTAAAAAGACACTGAGCAGAGATAAAGGCGAAAGGGAAAGAAGAAGGACCCAGAAACCCAGGAGAAAATCAGCTCTAGGTTTGGACAAAGAGGGGCTAGATTAGCATCAGCCGTTTCTAAGAAGCCCAGCCAAACTACAAAGCAGAATCTGATAATCATCGCTTTCCTACCACCTCTTCCACGTGAGTAAACAGGGGCACATGACACCAGTGACAAAAAGCCTCTCCCAGATGGCTGAATGCTAGTAGAGGGTACCCTAAGCCTTGAGGCAGTCATTAATGAAAAGTTATCAGAATGCCGACAGAATGTCAGTGTGTGTGCCCTATAAAATTTTAATTGGTGAGATGGTACTCCTTAACATGCATCTCCACCTAATTTCAGTCATCTTTGATGAACTCTGGTCAGTGTGGATTCAGAGAGGTCATCTGTGCTAATGGAAGTGGAATTCATCAGGTTCCATGGACTTGTGGTTTTACATTACACTCATAGTGCCATGGAGCATTTATGCTGATCATCTGCTTCTTGTTTTCTCATCTCCCTTCTAGTGTCAGAGTCAGCATATGGTAAACAAACAAACAAACAAAAAAAACCCTAAATATACACATAGTCTAATGGCAGCTCATCTGTGAAAGGGCAGATGTGGATCTGAAGTTGCACACAGAGGGAAACATCACTCGTCGAGGGTTCATCAGGGCCAATATTTTACAGAGATTATCTCATTGTACCTTCCGGAGCACCCTCTCGGGCAGCTTTGGGAAAGAGCCAGAACAAAAGAGGAAGTTGAGTTGCAGAGGGCTAAGAACTCACCAAGGGTCAGACAACTAGATAATTAGGACCTAAAAATTTGAAACCCCTGCCCATCTCACACCAAAGCTTACTTAATTAGTTCTACTAATGATGCCAAAATGGAATTGTGTGAAACCAGCCTGCAAGCCTTAGAAGGATGTCGTAAAATTCAAATAAGGTATGTGAAAGCACATTTAAACCTAAAAAAAGCTATATGCAAAGAGACAATTTTTAAATTCCCACCCTTAACATCAAGAGTAGTATCGGAACACATGTAGGACAAAAATTATCTCCGAAAGTACATTCTTGTTAGCCCCCCTAAAAGAGAATTTGAATACATTACCATTTTTTCTTGACTTTGCTGTTTATCGCTACCTCCAGGAGTTCATTTTTCATACATACCGCTTTGGGGAAACCATCTCCCGCCTCGACCATCACCTGTAACACATACACCCCCATGGAATTTCTCCCTTCCTGGCTCTTCTACTCAGATATAGGGCAGTACTGGAGCAAAACCACAGGAGAGTGAGCCTTTAACCTCTCTGCATTGGCGTCAGTTTATTAAAAGGATGCTAGTTGATTATATTCCTGGTATCCGTACCCTCTGTGGCCTTCCAGCTGTCCTGAGGAGCCACGGAGCAAAGACCGGGCCCAAGCTGGCCTGCGGAAGTTTGGGAAATTTTCTTGACCTCCCGCTTGCTGATACCATGACAGGACACTATGGGCTGTTTCAGGCCTCAGACAAAACCTTCCAGACTCTCCTGATTCCCATCTTACGATAACCTCTCCATCATTTCCCAACCATCATCTCCTCCTGTCCTCTATTATCAAGAGATACAGCATTGGGGGGTTTAGGGGTTTCAAGAATCACCAGTTAGAGTCAGACTTGTAGATGGGCCCAGACTTCCAACATTTTTGCTTCCAAAGGTGTTTTTCAAAGCTCTCTACGTCCTTCCCCATAAACAGCATCCATATATAGAAATCTTTACAACACTGTAAATCAACTATACTCTGGTATAAAATAAAAATTAAATTAAAACCCCACAAAATCCTAAGTTACATGAAACAAAAGAAAGGCGGTTCCTAACGTACTTTCTGTATTCTAATCGCAATACAGGTTATATAAACAGCCTCCCTTGAGCCAAAATGAAGGTTTCCAGAGGTCATTCCTTTGGTATAAACCACCAGACCTCAGAAAAGGAATGGGTTGTCAGACAAGACTTCTAAGAGAACAGGAGAAAGAAATCTTCAGCAAGTAGGCTTGAACCGAAAGGCTGCTCCCCAGTCTCCCTCTTGAAATAGGAGCCCAAAATGATTCACCCCCCATTCTCTTTCATTATCTTTAAAAGCTGCAACCACAGACTAGATGACCGCTGAGGTTGCTTCCTGCAGATCGAGGCAGGGAAGAAGCTTGTGGTCTGAGAAGTACCAAGGAAGAACCAGATGCCCTTTATCTGTCCAATCAGCCAAGAGGTCAGGTACAGTTAAAGGCAGAAAGTTCAGGAAGATAACACAGGTGCAAGCTGGTGGCAGGAGTCATGGCGACCTGGAAAGAAAACTGCAGGAACAAATAATCATTTAGCCACGAATACATGCCACGTCCTTTCTCAGGCCTTGCTGTGCATTGTTGAAGCCAGGAGAGCTCAAGTTCATTTACCTGAGGGCCTTTAGCTAGCCTGTGAAGCCAAGTGGTCTCATCTCAAGCTCGTGTTCTTTCCATTGCACTCTGGCTGAACAGCTCTTCCCCGTTTTGGTGGATGGCAGCCATGTGTTCTGCATCCTGAAGCAGCAACAGCAACGCTCTGGGATGGGGGTTCGGACAGTTTAGCACACCTGCTGATGATGCTGTTGAATCCCAAAGAGATTTTCGGCAGGGGCCACGGAGTGTGAATTAGAGCCACAAGGTTACATCGGTAGCGTCTTTCTCAGAGCTGCCCTTTTCTCCTAGTCTCTTTCCCACACCCCCCTTTTTACCCCAGCCCATTTTCTTTTAGGGTTTGAACACAAGAGGCCAAATTTTAAAGCGCTTTCTTGTAGTAATAGCAGCGGATTTAACCAAGGGGTTAAGGTGGAACCATTCCCTCTCCCCATAAATGACAGCAACGAAATTGCCTCCGTTGCATCCCTTTGGGTTGGGTATCCCAGTATTTTTAAAAGAGTTCCTTCTCTCACTTTAGTTCATTGTTCCATCACTCAAATAGGTCACCCCTGAGCCATTTGTGAATGCCCAGAGTGACTGAAAATTGTATTGCAAGGGCTGTCCTCATAGATAAATGGTGTTAATCATCGCCTACCTGATACACTTGGAAAAACACAAGCAAGATTTCCTCACTCATATACATCTCCTACCAGCCTGTGACAATCCCTGAAAATGTACCATTGCAGATTTCTGACCTTGTGTTCATGGATCAAGTTTCTGTTATTCAGGGTTCACCTAACACCTGGAATCTTCAAACCAAGGTAATAGAAATCCGAATGAGGCGGGTGGGGTGGAGAGGGGACGAGTATGAAGAGTGGGAGATTCTGGAGACTTGGAGCATTGCTTGTGGAAACAGACCCCAGTGGTTCAGCAGACAGAAAAGCCTGGAAGTCCTGGGTGCTGGGGGTCGGGGTGAATGTCCCAACCCCAACCCCACCACCACCCCCTAGGGAGGGGAGAGTATAATATCCTTTGAGACCAAATCAGGCCATCGCTCAGTTTTGCCTGAGCTTGCTCTGCTTATTGAATAGGAAAGTAACCTAAAATTTAGGAAGTAGCAGGCAGCATAGGAAGCTCTCAAACCTGATGTAACACATGTAAAGTTTTCATGGTTTTTGTGGTTGAGGGCCCCTTGGCCAAAGAGGAAAGAAAGAGCTAATTCTAAGAGTCACCATTGCATAAGTGTCTAGAAAGCGGTTTTGACTGCTTCAGAAGTCAAAGTGCAGAGGGCTTGTTGTGAGTCATCATTTAAAGGCAAAGTACTTAACAGCTTCTCTTTGTTATTGATAGAGAGATACTTGCTTGAAAGGAAGAATCAAAAGAACAGGATATGCAAGATCCAGATGACAGGAGTGGAAGAAGTACAAGGCTATCAAACTTAGCTCCTGTCAGAATGATTGGTTTATTTCTCAACGAAATAAGATGATGCCTTGGGTAGATATAAATGGCGGTTCTTGCTAGGGACATCAAGAGTTAAAGTGACTCTAAAAATCGTTTCATTTTCCCAGTTCCAGGACATTCCTAATGGATGATTTTGCTGTCTTCGGGACATCCTTTATGTTTAACATGTTAGTCTCTTTTGCAGTGCTTTTTGATTTATAGTCTCAACACACTCAGAAAGGGTTGTGGTAGTCCAGCCAACTGATTTCAACATTTCTTGGTTGTCTCCAGTTATTAGGCTCTGCAGGTGATGTCCCCTTTTATTTTCGTCACTAGCAACCACAGAAAGAAAAGGGAAATGGTATACCAGCAAGTCTGAATCAAGTTATGACTCAGATTTCCTATGAATAAGATCAAAATCTATGTTGACCTATTCTATAAATACAGAACTACTTTGTGTAGTTATCCAATTATCTAAGTCATTAATTTTCTAAGTCAGTGAGAGGGGATAGAGATCTTCCCCATCATCCTCTTTATACAATATACTTGCTGACGACATTTCTTTTTCGAAAACATACTCACCTCTGGGGATCGCTGATTATGTGTGCGTACATGGAATAGTAATATAGGAAGGAACTGGAACCTAAAGATTTGGATTTAAGTACAGGTATGTGAGTTCAAGCCCCATCTTCTCTCTTTAATACCTCTCTGACCTTGGGCAAATTACTTAACCTCTTTGTGTCTTAGTTTCTCCATCTGTAAGGTGGGCCTAATGAGAGGATTATTATTAGAGGTGCTGTGAGGACTATGTAAATTAATGTTGGAAGTGGTGCTTAGAACAATGCATGGTGAAAGTAGGTGCTCAATAAGAGTGAGCTGTTAGTATGGTTTTTCAGTAAACGGTGAATTTTACATAGATAGTTCTAGAGTTTGGTTAAGCCAAGCCAGGTGGTAGTTAAGACCCTGCAAAGCTTGGAAAGGTTTTTTGATGCAGTGTATGCATTCCTTCCTGTTTATTTTTGCCCCTCTTGTTTCATGTTTCCTTCAGTCTCTTTGCCTAGCATTATCAACCTGTGGTCACCAGACAGGGCATTCCACAGGCATTTTGTGCTGCAAATTCAAGGTGGCTTTCAGAGCAGAGATCCATGATTTTAAAAAATTTCCATTAAGGCTAAAAAGATATGTAACAAGCCCACTTTACCTACTTTTCTTTTCTTTCCTTTTTTTTTTTTTTTTTTGCTTTTTAGTGCTGCACTTGTGGCCTGTGGAAGTTCCCAGGCTAGGGGTTGAATTGGAGCTGCAGCTGCCGGCCTACACCACAACCACAGCAACACCAGATCCAAGCCACATCTGCTGCCTACAACACAGCTCACACCAATGCCAGGTCCTTAACCCATTGAGCGAGACCAGAGATGGAACCTGAATCCTCATGGATATTAATCAGGATCATTAATATCCTAAGCCACAATGGGAACTCCTTTCCTACTTTTCTAAGCGGCTAACACTTATACTCTCAGCAAGAGACTAAGTCACATCACCTCACATAAATGTACAGCACAGGGCTAATTTATAGGTTGCATATAAGTATAGTTGAGTTTTATTTTTCTTTAAAAAAGCAAAGTTGGTGCCATCCTGACACCTTTTTGTTCTTTACTGAAAGCGCAGCCCCTTGGTGTATATTGTCCTTCCTCTTCAGTAATGAGGGAAAATCATGTGAAATTCTTCCATTTTCTTTAGTGGTTCTGCCTCTCATCAATTAAGAGACAGCTCTGAGGACTGTCCTGGAAAAATCCAGGTTCTTAGTGCTCTGCCCTCTTAGGAAGCAGAATGACTGGGTGAGAAGGCAGTAAAGAGGAGGCATGGATTTTGTTTCATTTGCAGCTAATTTAGCATTGGAACTTCCATGGTTCGGTTTCTCTTTGAATTTTATAAAGCTCTTATCTCATCATTTTAAATTATAATGCATAACTTCTGTTTGGTAAATTTAAGTAGAAAGCCTTAAATGAAACTTCTTCCCAACTGCTGAGTAAAATGGAGTCTGAATTAGATAAACTGCAATAGAAATGCTAAAATTTGATATCCATAAGCCTTTGGATCTTTAAAAGTTGACTCCCTGGCCCTGGATCTCAAGCAATATGTGATCCCTTTGGAAAACGGGTATAAATCTACCTGATTTGGGTTTAAGACCGGCTATTCCGTTTGTGTACCCTCTCTAGGGCAACAACAGTTTGGCAGAGTTCATGATCATAGTTTGAAAATGGCTTGGTGCTTAGTGAAATAGTCTTTTATCCCTGAATAACCTTTTACTTTCTTCTTTATATTAAGGTATTTCCTTCAAGGAGTGACAGTTTGGTATTTTTTTTTAATCAAGATTTTGAAGTACAATATAGGGTTTTAGAATTGTTTCTAAATCATAGCCTTAGAGATTTGATTAATAAGTAGTGCTAAGACATTCCTCCTCCTTTCTGAAAACTCCTCAGCTGGATGTCATCCAGCCATCATAACAAGGGACTAATATAACGTGTTCTTAATTTAAGTTCTTCAAGGCTGGGAATTTCCCATTACACATCAGTTTAAATCTGCAAGCAAGAGCAACGTGTTCCCTAACTCTATAAGGTTAAGCATGTGAACTGAAAATAGAGCAAGAGAAAATTAAGTACAGTAATTTACTAATCTACAGTGCAAAAATCGGGCACTATAGCATATGGTGAAAGTCTTCACTCTCAGTTAAGTAATCACAGAAGATCCCATATGGATGATTTGTGAACATTCTAAAGTCAGGTTGGGAATTTGCTTCTTTACCATGTTTTCTTTCTAAAACGTAATTTTCTTGAATAGCACGTGGGTCTATATAATCATATTTGCAGCTCGGCGATGTTTGAGAGCTTTGACATTTCTTAATGTCACTCATTTCCATATTGAGATTTGACATATTTAGATTCACATTAAATTGGATGTCCCCATCATCATCATATTAAAAGAGTATCTTAAAAATCTTTCTTAAGTATAGAAGGGGAAAAAAAATCCCCTTTCATTCGTTTATTTATTTAACTCCCTCCACCCCACACACACACATGATACAAAGCCTCCTTCCACACACACAATCTAAGCCTTCCTCCCCATCAGTTTTGTTTGGCTAACTCCTATTCATCAGTCAAAACTCAGCTCAGATATCTGTTCCTCCTATGATTGCAGGTGGGTTTCTGTGCTTGCCTCTCTCAACTTCAACCATAGGAGAGTTGTTTTTCTGTTCTCACCCTATTAAACTGTGATTTCATCTCTTGTTTCAGAATTCCCAGCTCCTATCAGCATGCCTGGCATGGCAGAAAGTGTTTTTGTTAAAAGTCTGCTAAATGAATGAATAAGTTGGGCTTCCAGGCTAGCTAGCAGCAGGGGTTCAGAGTCTAAATCATCATCATTTATAAACTCAGTCAGAAGCTTGTTGCGGCCAGAGTGTCAGAAACCCAGGACGTCAGTGACAAGGCTCCCCTGGGGTTTAGAGCTCCTTCAGGGGCTGTCTGAGGCCAGACCAACACGGAAACCACCTGCCCAGATGGCCTCCCCTCCCACCCCAGGTCCCTACCGCCTAGCGGTTTGGGGCTGTCTATAGACCACATCCAGCTCTGTGCCAGCCAGACCCCTTCAAAGTTTCTGCTGATTCAGGAACTCCAGGCAGTAAAATAGGTAAAGAGAAACATTTCCCTCGGAAGAGCTCTAAACAAAATTCAATTACATGAATCATGCTTAATGTTTAAAAACCTTGTTTTCTTTGCAAGTTAGAGGTTGACTTCATTTGTCTGGAAAATAGATTACAGACAGTTTCAGAAGCCAGTTCAAGTTAGGGTGAATCCAAGAGGGCAGGGAGGCTATATGAGAAGCTCTACGTCTCGGCTGTCAACCAGGGGAAGGACTTCTCAGGGATCTTGAGAGTCAGGTTTAAATAAATGGAGGTGATGCCCCTTGAAATGTTCTTATTTTCAGTTCAGAAGATGTTTCCTATAAGCAATGAGATCCTGCTCTATAGCACTGGGAACTATATCTAGTCGCTTATGATGGAGCATGATGGAGGATAATGTGAGAAAAAGAATGTATATATGTATGTGTGACTGGGTACAGTCACAATTTGCTGTACAGTAGAAAATTGACAGAATACTATAAACCAGCTATAATGGAAAAAATAAAAATCATTTAAAAAAAAAACAAAAAAAAAAGTTTCCTGCAATTCACATATTAAATAGTTAGGGGTCAAGAGGGGATTTAAACCTACTTGGAGCCCAATGTGAAGTTCCCACATTAGTTATAACCCGACATAGTGTCCATGAGGATACAGGTTCAATCCCTGGCTTTACTCAGTGGGTTAAAGATCCAACATTGCCACAATCTGTGGCATAGGTCTCAGATGTGGCTCAGATCTGGTTATACCTGGCTGTGGTATAAGCCTTCAGCTGAAGTTCTGATTCGATCCCTAGCCAGAAAACTTCCATGTGACACAGAAGTCCTGTAAAAAGAAGAGCCCAATGTTCTCTAATTAATTATAGAATCTCCTTGTCCTTAACTGAGCTGGCCATCTCCTTCATCAGTTATATTTATTAAGCTGATGCCCTGTGTGTCAGTTTAAACCCCTGGGCTTATAACTGCTAAGGCTTTCTTTTCATACTTAGGAAATATGAGCCTTTAGGTTTTACTCAACAGAAGCTCAAGACAGCAGTTTAGAATATGCCCCAGTTGCGGGGAGGTGCCTGGAGTATTAGACTGAGCAGCTGAAATGCAGCTTAAGTGCTGGGTCCATTGCAAACTGGCCACCAGCCTTAGTCTGAGAGCCTGTTGCCTTATCTGATAAATGAAAATTAATATCATGCAGAGTCACTGGAAGAAGTATTTGGTATTACTTTGCAAACTCTGAAGACTATCCAATTCTCCCTCTGATGCACTGGAAACATTACATCCTAAAAGCCCCAGAGCCCCTTCCAAAGTGACTTAGCCTCGGGGACCCAGGAGAGAGTGTGTGTCTGGTGGGGTTTCCTAACTGAGAAGCTCTTCTCCCTCACTTCTTGGGCTTTTCACCTTTGTATTGTTTCTAGCATCCAAGAAAATCACACACTTATCTTCCAACTCAGCTATGGATTAAAAAAAATTTTTTTAATATTTTATACATCGTTTACATACTGTACCAGAAAGGTATCTTTAAATATCTAGTTTGTATATTGCCCTGTGTTGTTCTTTAGTGGAAGCAAATATAAATAAAGAATTCTCAGATAAAGCTATTTGCTGGCAAAACTGACTGCTTCCTTGCCACACTCCAGATAAAATTTCCTTAGAGAAAAATTTTAGAGCACGATTGAGGATGTCAGACCTGGGTTCAAATTCCAGCTCTCAAAAGCGAAGTGGCCTAGGTGAGCCTCTTGTTCCTTATCTGCAGAACGGAGGGGTGATGACGGCGATGGTGATGATAACAAATACCTCGCAGGATTTTTGTGAAACGAAATGAGGTGAGGCTTGTGTGAGCAGCAGGCAGAGGTCCTGGCCAACTGCAGCTTGTTAATGGCCTTTCCCTTTGTGACTTGAGATTCTGGCATCCTGAGACTCCTCCACCTTTGCCTCCCGCTCACCCCATCCCCCATCAGCCTCACTTCCTGTAAGGTGACACCGTCAGCAACCGCTATGGCGAGAACAGAATCACCACCTGCTGCCTTGGGGAACTGGCTCTCCCTGGTCAAGGCTTCCTGTGTCATAATAGGCCTGTTCCTGCTGCCCTCTGCCTCCGTGGCCATCCTTCCCCCTTTCCGGGCTGCAGCATCTAATTGTGTAGCGTGGTGGTGTCACACAAGTGCGGTGTCACCTGGACACCTGGAGCTATCTGAGCCCTACCTGTGATGAGTCTGGGGGCTGGCATCCCCAGGCACTGTTCCCTCCTTTCCTGGAAATGCATTGGCCAAAATGGAAACGGGGGACAAAGCCTTAGTCTTGTTACTAAAAGGGCACATAATTTCAGCGAGGAAAATCAAACAGCTCAACCAAAAATCCAGACAAGTCATCGTAGACCATGGCAGAAAACCCTCAGGAGGAAGGATAAAAGCCCTGAAACGCGTGACTCTCTAACAGGGGATTTCTTTATATTTCAAATTATGTTACTTCATGAAATGGAGTAAGATGATCTTTTCCGTCCAAACAGAACACAGTCACTACATCTAAGGGGACTCATTTATAGAAATTATTTCATTTTCACCAAATGAAAAAAAAACACTGACTTTGGTTTAAAAAAATAACTGAATTTGGTAAAAATGAAGTAATTTCTATAAATGAGTCCCATTAGATGCAGAAAATTTGGGAAAATCTTTTTCAAAAATTTAAATGAAACTTAATAACCCATCTCATTTTGCTTCCTTCTAATATTTTTTCTGCATAATTTATACACATGTGTCTTTACTGAAGTACATGAAATTGGAATCATATTTTATGTACAGTTTTTTTTCCAAGTAAAAAGCTAATGTGATATATTATTTGGGACCATGTGGAAAATCCCAGGCCAGGGATCAAACCCGGACCACAGCAGTGACCTGAGACACTGCACTGACAACACGGTATCCTTAATTCACTGTGCCACAGAGGAACTCCTAGTGTGATATATTTTAAAGAAATTTTATGTACGGTTTTTATTTTTCACTTATGAGCACTTCCCCGCATTCTGAAGAACATTCTTCAGGAACACCAGATTTAATGCCCATATGGATGTTCCATGATGTGTTATATATCTACTTATTTGGGTTATTTCTATTGTCTTGTTTCAGTTAATTCTGTGAGGTCAGTCCTTATCCATGAAACTTTGTTCACATCTTTGATTATTTTCTTAGGATGAAATTTAAGAATTGGCATTATTGTGTCAAAGGGTATAAACACGCGTTTGTTCTATTCTTTGTTTTGAAATGAAATGCAAAGAAATCCCTGTAGAGAGCCACTCTTTTCATTCATTTTTATCCTACAGATTCTTTCCTTACCTCCTCCTTTGTGCCAAGAGCCATATTAGGCTACTTGAATTCCTTATCCTGTCACATCTTTTAAGAGTGAGTTAAGAACACTTCTTCCCAGTCACCCTCCCTGATTTTTCCCACCATCCACCTTCTCCCTAGACTGAGCCAAGACTCATCTCTGCCATCACCCCATCCACACGCCCAGGCTCAAATAGCCCCATCATGGCACTTACCGTGCTGGATTCTAAGTGCTGGGTTCCGTCTTGCCATTAGGCAGTAAGTGTTTGGAGTTACAGATGATATCTTGTTCATCTTTATTCTTCCAGCACCAAACCTAATTAATTTGCACACAGCAGGCACTGAATAAGAGAACAAAGACATAGAACGATTTAGTTAACACACGTACACACACACACACACACACACACACACACACACACGCAATCTTATATTGTTATTAGGTATAGGAGATAGAAGTAAAAGAGAAAGAGGAGAAATGGGGCCATTTTCATGAAGTAACATGGTTGACTATTCTCAGCTGTAAATATGTATATAGATGGGATATCACTTTTTGGTATGTGTCTAGATGGACCAGATGAAATTAAAGTCAGGGTTTTATCAGATCTCTGAGGCAGCAGCCATCTTGGGGACATAGCTTGGAATCAGTTTTGTAGTCCACTGAGCCAAAAGCAAGCTGGAGAGTTAATAATCATTGGATCAAATCGGCCCCAAATCAGATTTGGCTTTATTTATTTATCCTAAATGAACATAACTGTACAGCTTTTATTTTGTTCCCTTAAATGGGGGCATAAGTGACTGTGTTCTGTTTGGACGGAAAAGATCATCTGAAAATAATTTATGTATAACTATAAAACCCACCAGTGGCGTGCTTCACAAGGACAAATTTGGCTTTGAAAACTATGTCTCCTTCCATCTGGAAATCTTCAATAATAAGCGTGTTAACTAACTCAGTGGCTAGGGAAGTCTTTTTTTAGTTATCAAACATTGTTGATATTAGCTATAGCATTTTAAAAATTAAATTTCATAATATTTAGGCCAGGGTAAAATTTAAGATGCACAATGTAGGACAGGTGTGCACACGCATGCATGTGCACACACACAAAAACATTATCCAGCTACAAAATAAACGTGCCGAAATGTAATTTGTCTCAATAGAACTGAGTGTAACAAACTTTGAGTCCGTTATTGGATCTGTTACCAAAATCTTGCTGTATTTATTTCCCGATATATGCTGTAATTTCCTGAGTTTTCCTCAGGGGCTTATGTGTAAATGCCAAGTTGGGTATAAGCGCTCACCCCCTGTCCTCTTCCTCAGGGGTGCTCTGAGTGTCAGAATGCTGTTGCTATCCTGGCATGTTGACATGAAGCAGGGTCTCCAGTGCCTCCGGCTGGAAGGCCCTGAAGCTCCTGAGAGTGGCCGTTCCTCCCTCAGAGGAGGCCCAGTGGTTCGTAGCTGTTTCCTCTGCTTCACACTAAGCTATCCAGGTGGGCTTCTCATTCAGCCACTGCGCCTCTCTGTGCTGGAACAAAAGTTTATGATTTCATGGGCTCTGCCCTTGAAAGCAAAGTCTAGGCCTCCTGTGCTTTGAGCTCCATATAATTCTTGGAGGTCCACACATCAGAGACCGGCTCTTGTTTTTCTCTGTCTTCCCTCCATTTCTGCCCATCACCCCCCTCCTGCCAGCTCAGTCCTGTGGCTCAGAGGAGCAAGAAGAGAGGACTCATGGACAGAAACATTCACTCCATCTTCATATGCCTGTGGTTTAGTCCAGAACTGAGGCTGATGGACTCTCAAAAAGATTTTTCTGTAGAAAATGCTATCTCATTGTGAGTTTTCCAATCTCCTTGAAACGCAAAAGCTAAACACGGCAACTACTTCTTTCTCTTTGCGCTTCAGCCACAGCAATCCTAATCCTCCCTGGGACAACAGGTGCCTCACATGGAATAAAAGAGGGTCTCATACATACAAGAGGGGAGGAACTTCATTAATATCTCCAGATGTCATCCTTCCAACACACACACACACACACACACACGCTGAAGTGGATAGCTATATGGTAATTCAAATAAAGATAACTTAATAACCTCAAAGATTAGGTTTGTTTTTGGAGTTCCCATCGTGGCACAGTGGAAATGAATATGACTAGAAAGCATGAGGTGCGGGTTCGATCCCTGGCCTCGCTCAGTGGGTTAAGGATCTGGCATTGCCGTGAGCTGTGGTGTAGGTCGCAGACCTGGCTCGGATCTGGTGTTGCTGTGGCTGTGGTGTAGGCCGGCGGCTGTAGCTCCAGTTAGATCCCTAGCCTGGGAACTTCCACATGCCACGGGTGCGGCCCTAAAAAGACAAAAAAAAAAGAAAAGAAAAGGAAAAGAAAAAGAAAAAAGATTAGGTTTCTTTTTAATTGAAACAATAGGGAAAAGAGTTGGTTTTGCACTGAGAAAAAACAAGGTCAAAGCATGTACAATTCTCAGTTAAGCACCAGATGCATCAGGTTGTACCTCTCATTCCCAGCCTTTCCCCCTTTTCTCTCCCTGCCTTTCTCTTCTCTTGCTTTTATTAAAAAGCAAATGCTCCTTTTAATAAAGCTCAATTTCAGAAGTTCCTATTATACCCCACTCCCCTAGCATTCATAAAGAAGTAGAAACAGTTCTTGTAATTTGCTGGGACCCCTAAAGAGAAATATCTCATGGAAGACTTCTCACATGACACGAAGACATGAAAAAATATAGCCAGTGCAACTCTGGCTTCAGTCAGAAGAATCAAAGAACCATGAAATTAATTTTATTTACCATTAAAAGATACTGGAGTTAAAACCCAGATTGTGATTGTTGTAATTAGAAATTAATTTCAGGAGCACATTATCATCTGAACTAAATGTCACCCATAGTTATGAGAAGTATGTTAATGAGCTTCAGAAAAGCTTGTGTGCTTACTTGTACCTCAAAACAGTCACGCCAGAGAGGAGAGATGAAAGTTCTAGCAGCAAGAGGACCTGCTATGCTTTTCTGAGACCCCCCAGTGCATATGATCATCTTAATAGACTCTCTTTAACATGTTCATACTTAACTGAAAAGGAGGGATGAGAAAGGTGAGCACGAGCTACACTCAGATACGAAATAAACATGATTATTACTGCAGTCGAAATGTGAAAGTTGAAGAATGTTTCAATTTCAGAATGGTATTCAAGAACATGAGATGACATCTATTTTTCAAGTTTGGTGAAGCATGAAAATTTAAGAAATACTCCATCAGGTTCTAAAAGCTTGAATGATGGCCTCTACCTCCTTCCCCAACTTTATAAAATAAATAGTTTTTCTTATCTAGGGTGGCATACCTCATTTGTGGAAAAGAATTTTCTGGCACTTGGACACTGTTTATTTCTTCCAGTCATTTACTAATTACCGTATGTTTGCTGAGGGAGAGCCCACGTAGACCTAAATCTAGAGTTCGACTACCTAGCACTAGGGTTTAAAATAATAGAAATTGCCAACAAGCTTCACATCTGCCAGTATCAAACTCAATGGCTGATATTTTTACCTATGCAAATCTCAGGAGTGGAAAACTATAATTTGTAATAGATCTTTTTCTCACAAATCATTAGCCCCACCACTCTGCATGTGATGAGAAGAAGCTGAGGCAGTTCTTGTGCAAAGTGAGACACAAAGAGGTGCCACTAGGGGTGGGGGTGGGGGCTCACATAAGCCTCCCTCCCCGTATAGTGTGTCCTGTCACCACTTCCTCTATTTGGAAACCCACAAAAATAGTTTGCCACCCTAGCACCTCAGGGCTTGGTGGAAGAGGCCTTCATGTGTTCTTAGCCACACTCAGATGTGGCCTCAGCTGCGTTGCTGTCAATACTTCTTCACTTTTCCAGGCTGGACTCTAAGGCTGCTTCCAGTCTCTGTATGAAGCAGCAAGCCTCTAACACACTGTTCTGCCGAAATCCCTCACTGGGTGATCCTCTCCTCTGGGGTCTTCCCTCCTGGGGTGGGTGGAGCAGGGTGCAGCCTATTAAGCAGGGTGGTCCACATTAGCTGTGTGTGTTTGACCACACGGCCTAGGAGGCACCATCCACACTGTGGTCGTTGTCAACTTGAACATGTATTATGACCATTCTGTGGAGATGGTGGTAAAATATCTTAAGGAACCTTTTTCTAGTTCGCACAGAAATAATAGCTGTGGACTGGCCACAGCCTGCTTCAAGGTCGAAAGCAACATTTTGACAACACACTGGATAAGTTCTGTCCTTCACTAGCTGCATGACCTTGGGTGAATCCCTTAATCTCAGCTGTATCATCTGTAAAATGGGGATACCAGTGCCTTCTAGGTTGTTAAAGAAATTCCCTTTGCCAAGGACTCGGTACAGAGCCCAGAGCGTGGTGAACGGGCAGGTTATGGCAGCTCTCACCTGTCTCTCTGCCCACAGAGATCCCTTTCCAACCACTTTCCATGCAGGCCTCTCATGGCATAAAATAACTTTCCAGTTCTCACTACAGGACTCATCACAGTAGAGCAAGTGACTTACAGTATGAATTGTTAACAAGTATTAATTCAGTAGCCCTCCTTAGACAGATGTGTTAGGTGATTCTCCAGCCCCAGCCATGCACATTAATATAATTCTAAAAGACCTGCCTGCAGGAGAATTTAGAGCAGGGTGTGCGAGGCAATAGATGAGAGAAAAAAAATAAAGAAGGAAAGATTAGAGTTTACTCTCTAGTTTTCTAGACCAATGGATCATCCCAGATAGATCTGTCTCTGCTATGCTATTAATTTTTCCAAGACTGGTGAACAGGCTGTAAGCAGGTCAAGCTTTGGTGGACTTAGACATTGTGCAGACAGGGTATGGGGCCTGGGAGTCTTATCTGAGAGCCGCCTGGCACTTTATCCGTGTTTCAGGGTTCGTCGCACTGTTGGCTGTGGAGGGTGGGGGCTAGAAGCCCCTGCCAACAGTGATCTTATCATTCCCTATGATGCTTTCATTAATGACTGGCTCTGCCTGCTCTTTTTCCAATATGCTGCACACCAGTATAATTTCTGTCAGTTGCCAGACCCTGGTGTCATCTAGGCCCTGGACTTGTGTTATTGAACTAACATTCATTGTCAAACCTTTTCAAGATAAACCTATTTCTCCTTATCATGTAAATGGGCCAATTCTCCTGTGCTGTGTATAATGAATGGCTTTTAGGCAGTTATAACACCTTCACTGAAATATTCATTCATTGTCTCTCTCTGTGTGTATATGTGTGTGTCCCCCTCCCTTCCTTTCCCCTTGTCACTTCTCGCCACCCCACTTCCCCAATTCTTTCTCTTTTTCCTGAAGGAAAAAAAAATGGCAATTTCCCTTATTCTCTTAAGAAAGACTTTCTGTCACAGAGGGCAGTCACTGTTAGCATAAGCGGGTGTTTGATGCAATCACTGGGAGAGTGTCTGGTTTATGAAGCAGGGCTACTAAGGCATGTTAATTGCCCTAGGCTTTCTCTACTCTGCCCAGCCTTTCACCCCCACCCCAGAAAAAGTGAAACTGCCGTGTCACTCATGGAAGAAAATGTTGCAGTGAGCTGAGCTTTCATAAAATAAGGATTCTCATGACTCTAATTTTTAAATCGTAGCTGTGTGCATCTGGGAAGAGGGCGTGGGGAGTGCAAGAGGTGGAGGGTGATGTGTTTTGACTGGCACTTGGGGCAGGGTGTTCTGCTCTTGAGAAGACGTGGTAGATGGCCCTGCTGAGAGATGAGGCGGGGCTGTGCCAGGGGAGCCTGAATGCAGCTGAAACTCACTAGTCTGTTACTGAGTCATTGATGGATAGTCACTGATGGTCAAGTCTGAATGTGAACTTGAACCATCTGTCCACAGTGGTGCTGTCATTGTCACTGCTATTCCGCCTTTTTCCTACCTGTTCCATCCTGTTATCATGATTGTAAATTCCCTTTTTTCAGTTTTATGTCTTGAATACTTTGCTTCATGCAGTGGATATGCTCCTGAAATGTTGGGAATAAATTGTAGTTTTTTTAAGTAACAATAAATTCATCTTAATAGAGACGAGCGTAAAGAAGAAAAAAATAGTCAAAAAATCCCACCACCTCGATAACCCTGTTAATATTTTTTAAAAAATAAGGGTATGTATATTTACATAGTGTGAAGTTGTGGATTGTACAAATACTACAGTTAGTACAGGTTTACACTGAAAAGCACTCCCAATTCCTTCACCACCACCTCAGTCCTTAGCACCTCTCCCAGCCTGTGCAGAGTACAAAGCACTACAATAAGAATATAGAAATAGATGAGGTATCACCCTGGCCCTAAAGGAGGTTGTTACTCTAATGAGTCAAGGAATCATTTGACCTATAGTTGCCCTTTGTTTGGCTTGCACAATTTATTTAAGTAAAAGTTGCCAACATTTAAAAATCAGGACAGTTCATGTATAAATGGCTTCCTTTGAAAAATCTGAATAACTCTTCACCATGGGCCTGCAATCTAACATGGCAACCATCTTCGTTGCTGAGGAAGTGCTGCCCCTTTAGCATGTGTTCTGCAGTTTGCCACAAGCCCCACCACTCCCTATTGTTGACCCAACACTGAAACCTAATGTCAGTTATCTCTTATCATCATGCTTGTCCTTTCTTAGAGGAGAAAAACTTTTTCAAAACCCATGTTCCTATCACAACTAGAGAGGTAAAGCTATTCCAAGAGGTCCACAAACTTTTTCTTATACCTGACCTGCTTCCCTGAAGGCAGTAGAGTTTGCAATTCCAATTCAAGGCCAGCATAATATTCAAAACAGAAAAGGACCTGAAGGTCAACTAATCCCTGCTGTTTATTTTTGACTCTCAGGGAGATTCAGATGCCTTTTGATTGCTCATTACTGAGAATTTGAAATGTACCAGTATCATCTCAAGGTAATCCAGAGTCACAATTATATTAAAGGAAATTCACACCACACTGATCAAATTTTTTTCTGGTTTACAGACTTTTCTGTGACATGCACCCAGTGCAAAAGGGGGCAAGTTGATGGGGACTATTCCAGACACAGAAATGGGAGTTCCCATTGTGGCACAGTGGAAATGAATCCGACTAGGAACCATAAGGTTGCGGGTTTGATCCCTGGCATTGTTCAATGGGTTAAACCGGCGTTGCTGTGAGCTGTGGTGTAGGTTGCAGACGCAGCTCAGATCCTGCATTACTGTGGCTGTGATGCGGGCCAGCAGCTGCAGCTCCAACTGAAGCCCTAGCCTGGGAACCTCCATATACTGCAGGTGCGGCCCTAAAAAGACAAAATACAAAAAAAAAAAAAAAGAAAGAAAGAAAACGAACAAACAAAAAATGAAAAACACAAAAATGTAGAAACTGGTCACAGAAGTCATTCCTTCTAGGGGTAGGAAGAGCGCAGCTTAGAACAAGAAGCAGTGCCAGTTGTTAAAGGTTTGGCCTGTGGTGAAATCAGACAGTCTGTGTGTGACCCGGGTAGGCTGCTATCCTATCTGTGACTTAGTTTCCCCATCTGTAAACTGGGGATAATTATGCCTATCTCACAGGTAGTACAGATTAAGTTATATAATATAAATAAAATGTTTAGCATTATAGTAAAATGCTTAAGCAGCAGGTCTGTCATTGTTACTGTTACTGAAGCAATAAATCCGGATTCCCAGGTTTTTTAGCCTCTTGCTCATCCAGGACACATGCACTGAGGAGTGTGATCATGGGTATGACATTTGAAGTCTCTGAGTCCCATTTTCTTCATCTACTTAAAAGGAAGAATAATACCTTCCCCTCCCCCACCCTAAGGTCTCAGGAAATCAGCTGCTGGTGTATTTGGGAGCTACTTAGTAGCATTTGTAGCCACTGAAAAAAATCGTTCTTACTACTTTGTTATTCATTTAACTGGGAAAGTTTTTAAGTAGGGCTTTAAAAGATGCCCCAAGTTAAGATATACCCCAAATTATTTAATCCTCTTTAAGATTTACATTTTTCTCAAACTTAACTCGTCAGATGAATTCACTGCCTAATATTATCCCACAGAACTATTTAGGTAAGTCCAGAATAGATTTTCTTGTGTACATTTACTTTGTCTGCATCCCAAAAATTAAATCAGAAGAGAGAATTCAGGTTTAGAGGAATAGACTGATGACTAATTAGTACTTGTGTTTTCCCTAAGGAAAGCAAGAATTAACAGAACAACATGAAAACGTGCCTGTTTTCTGAAGTACAAGTTGAGGTCAGAAGCAGACACAGAGCGCCCCTGTACCGACCACCGTGATGCACCTTTATTGCTTCCCAAGGTGCCACAGCTTTAGAAGTTGGTGAGGATAGAAGCCCTACCCAGGTTGCATGTGCGTTGAACCAGTAGCCTGGACTGGAGGAAAGAGCTAGGGACAGGCCTGGGCTGGAACTTCTCTCCACTTACTAGCAGTGCACCTTGTGAGCATGGTCATACGTGTACAGGAGGGTCATCATTTTTTTTTTTGATCAATGTGTAAACTGTATTTTGCTACAGCTGGCTCTCTCCCTGCTGCAGCAATATCTAGAAGAAGCTGTACCATGTGCTATTGACCTGGGTCGATAGACTCAGACCAGGAAAGAGAGAGCTTAGCATAATGCCAGATCGGGACCAAGGAGAGAGTGTGTGATTGTCTGTTCACTCCTCTGTTAATTTCATTATTCGGCGCATATTGAGGCCTGCCATGTTCTAGACCTTAGCATTACAGGAGGAAAGACAAGCAGACGGTATCCTTGCCCTCATGAAATTTCACCTTGTTCAGGGGAACATGGACATTAAGTAAATCTAAGTAAATTAAAGAAATAAACAAGATATCTACGTCACTGTGTGTCAGGAGGACAATAAAGGAAACGAAGAAGAGATAAGATGCCCTATCAGAGAAGGCCTCTGTAGATGTCATACGTGAACTGAGACATCACCATATGCTTTAGTCAGCCAGTGTTAAGGTTAGGGAAATATGTGTGCACGGCATTGGGAACAGTGAGTACAATGACACCAAAGGCTGGGCATCTTTGGGCAGCAGAAGGGAGGCACTGAGCAAGGGAGAAGGTGGTGTTGTATAACACTGGGCAGATTAGAGGGAGCCAGACCATTGCAGGACCTGGTGTGCTGAAGTAGTCTGCTGGCTGCAGTGTCAGTGGCTTGGATCAGAACTGGTGCAATGAGAACAGAGGATGGGAAGGGGTTTTTGCTTGTTTTTTTTTGTGGCTCAGATCTGTTTCCTGGCATATGGAATTCCTGGGCCAGGGATCAGATCTAAGCCGCAGTTGCAACCTACACCACAGTTGCAGCAATGTCAGATCCTTTAAACCACTGAGCCAAGCCGGGGATTGAACCTGCATCCTGGGACTGCTCGGACCCCACCCATCTTGTTGTGCCACAGTGGGAACTCTGGGAAAGGTTCAAGATGTGTTCTAGGAGTTTCCGTTGTGGCTCAGTGGTAACCAACCCGACTAGTAGCCATGAGAACATGGGTTTGATCCCTGGCCTTGCTCAGTGGGTTAAGGATGCAGCATTGCTGTGAGCTGTGGTGTATGTGGCAGCTGTTAGCTCCAACTGGATTCATAGCCTGAGAACCTCCATATGCCACAGGTACAGCCCTAAAAAGTCACACACACACACACACACACACACACACGTGTTCTAGAGGTATAAATGATAAATCCCAGGAATGAGGAGAAGAGAAAAACCAAGGATGACCCCTGACTTGAACAACTGAGTGGACTGTGGTGCCCATTTTCTGAGGATACAGTTTCGATCCCTGGCCTTGATCAGTGGATTAAGGATCCAGCATTGCGGGGAGCTGTGGTGTAGGTTGCAGATGCTTCTAGGATCTGGCATTGCTGTGGCTGTGGTGTAGGCTGGCACCTGAAGCTCCGATTTGAACTGTAGCCTAGGAACCTCCATATGCCTCGGATGCAGCCCTGAAAAGACAAAAAAAAAAAAAGTATTATGATAGATAAGTTTATCTTAAAACTGGTAACCAGAATCTTCGGGGTGTTTTTTTTTTCTTCTCACATAAACCAAAGAAATGATGATTTTCTCCTTTCCTCTGAGGCACAGTATTTTTCTGGAGTTTCTCAGCAACACAGTAGTTTATGCTGTAAGATTTGATCATAAACTATCTCTAGTAATCCTGAGCGAAGACAGTAGAGCCCAAACAATGAGTTGTTTACAGTGAAGCATTCTCTCTAGTTTTCCATTATGCTTGGGCCTACACACGGGACACAGGCAGCTTTCCACAGAAAGGGAATAGTGACATTTCTGTGATCCTAAACACTGCCTGCAACTCTAATTCCGCCATCTGGGGCTCACCCACTCTGACCAGGTCTGAGCTTCTGTTGCTGATACAGGCAGCTCCCACTTTCTCACAGCAGTATGTTGCTGAAATCCACATCCAGAGGTAGATTTTATTAACCCACAGAAACAGGGGGACTGTGTTCTTGACAGGGGAATTGGCAGACCATGAATCTTAACATGTGAGAGAAGCAAAGCAGCCACACTCCAAAGCTCTCATCCAGAAGCCCCTTTCTGAACTATAAGCCCCTGAACCCATTAGGAAACCACAAGGAACCAAAAAATTCCAACGTAAAAAGCCTTCAGCAGTAAAGACGTTTAGTGACTCTGGGAAGAAGAACAGGGCGGTTCCAGGTTGGCCTGGCAGTTCCGTGATGCTCAGGGCTCCTCACACCTCTGCCGCCCCTTCTGGGGGCCTGGCCCTGAGCCATCACCTCTCATCGTGCAAGGTGGCTGCCGCAGTTCTGGGAGCCACACTAGGCCGAAGAAGCGGGTTGTTTTCTGCATCGTGTCTCTTAGCGAGAGAGAAAGCCTTTTGCAAAAGCCCCCAGCACACATCTCTTGAAGTCCTCGTCCTCGGGGCACCCAGTGCCCCTTTCTAGACACCAGGACATTATCCTGGACTTTTCCCCTGCTCCTGTATTTCTTTATCCTCTATGGCCTGATCATTCTAGTCTTAAATATCTGTCCCCTACCCTTGATCCTTATGTTTACTATATTAATTCAGGTCTTCATGAACCCTACCTGTCCTCCCAGCTTCCAGTTTATCTTCCATGGAACCATCAACACGATGTTCTCAGACACAGATCTCGTCACGTCACTGTCCTACTTAAAACCCTTCAGTGGTTCTTAATCATATATACGACATATACAATTAAATTTCCTTTCTCCCCCCAGCTATAGGAATGACCTCTCCTCTCTTATTTATTTATTGTTTAATTTTATTCTTCTTTTTTTTTTTTTTGGCTTTTTAGGGCTGCACCCACAGTATGTGGAGGCTCCCAAGCTAGGGGTTCGAATAGGAGCTATAGCCGCCACCCTACTCCACAGTCGCAGCAACAAGAGATCTGAGGCATGTCTGCAACCTACACCACAGCTCGTGGCAACACCGGATCCTTAACCCACTGAGCAAGGCCAGGGATCGAACCCATGTCCTCATGGATACTAGTCAGGTTCATTACAGCTGAACCATGACGGGAACGCCCCCTCCTCTCTTTTGAAAAAATACTTATGTGGCAGCTCAATAAAGCTACCGATGGATGTAGAGCTGCTTTGGCTGGAATGGGGGAGGGGAGGGGGCTCATGTCTCATCCAGGTGGATCCCTTTGCCTCTTGCACAGAGAGACCCCAAAGCCTTTTCTGGACCCCAAATGCAAGCGGAAGTGCCTAGCAGGGGGTTGATATGGACCTCAGGAGTGTCAACCAGGCTAGGGGCGTGGATGCAAGGTCATGGAAGGAAAGGTCAGGACCAAGTTCACTCCAAGTGTACAGAGTGAGAAGGGGAGAGGGCCTTGGAGAGAGAGACAGGCCCAAGAGCTGTGCTGGTATAACGCCCCCAAGCCATTAGTACTCAGCAATGAGGTGTTTCCAGTTCACCTTTCAGACTTGAAGCATGTGTCTTGTAGGAGAATTTGGCCTCTTTATGTCACACAGGCTAACACAATCAGATGCTTGAGGACAAAGTGACAATGGTGGAAGACCAAAACACAACTGCTATCAAAAACCGAGAAGAATGATTTCCAGTCATACAAATTGTTCTTCTCATGCTTACATTTTCATTCTTACAGTTTTTTTTTTTAAGGTAAAAGATTTGCCGTTTGCTTTGATAATCCCTGAGGTCAGTCTTTTTTCTGCTCACAAAGCTTTTCATATTAGAAATCCTGAGCTAACCAACATTTCATGTGTTTCCGTTTCTAATCAAAACACCTTTGGAATGGAATTTTGAATACAGCTATAATGGCCGAATATGCTAATTTCTTACCCCGCTCTTAATATGAACCTTATATTTATTCTTCAATATCTACTTAAGAATTCATTCTCTTTGTTGTTCTCTGCAGATAAAGAGCTGTTTCAGAAGCAGTTTACATTCAGTTATGGAATGTGACCTTCTTGAGGAGGTTAAATAGCAATGAAGACTAATTAATGAATAATTTTAACAAGAAAAGGCATTAGCAATTTGAAGCAAGAGCTTAATGGGCTGTGCGTTTCAGCCGGTATTTGCATACTCACTGACACTGTCAGAAGCGGGGAGGAGAAAGGAGAGGGGGTGGACAGAGGCAGTAAGGACAGCCGCCAATCAGACCTGATCGACACTTTGCTTTTATCCATTCTCCTTCCAAGAAGGTGTTGCAGAGAGGGAGTTTGTTCCTTGTGTCCTGTATGGGCTCCAGGCAAACAGCTCATCACTCTTGCTTCCCTTCTGATTGTGACCAACCCCAATCGCCACTTCCTGTTGACCTAGGCCTTATTTCTGTCATCGCAGTAGGTTTTCCTGCCTCTGCCTTTATAGTCTGCCCCCAGCGCACCCTGGAGCTGACCTCTTTCTGGCCACTGGTCTCTGCTGTCAGATTCTGTATAGACCAGTTTTTATAGTCCGCTCCCCACAGCTCCCCAGGGCACCATAGGCCCTGGTTGTTGGCATCTGTCACTTACTGGCCCTTCCAGGCCCTCCAGCTGAGACCACCCAACCTGCATCCTCCCCCCTTTCAACTGGGCCTTCACAGAAACTAAGGAGCAGAAAATGAGTATCAATTGTCTGAAGCTTCAAACGGATTCTGATTCTCTCCTAATCCTTTTAACTGTGCTATGCATTTAAATCAAGGGTAGCAGAGACAACAGCGATTTGGGAAAATGATAATGTTATCCTAGCCCATTTCAGTGACACTCCAGCATGGTTAAGAAAATTGACTGTCAGATCTGATCAGTGTTGTTGAAGTGAACAGCCATCATTCCTGGACTGGCTGAAGACAAATACTCACCCAGCAGGAGCAGTTTTAATGACTGAAGAATCCAGGAACCAGGAGAAGCAGCCTCACCTCAAAGCACCGCTGACCTCCTGCATCTCCTCTCTCTTTTGTTTTTCAGGCACAACATGTTTGATTGCTCTGCTGTCAGATAAAGACCTCACCGTGGCCAACGTGGGGGACTCACGTGGGGTCCTGTGTGACAAGGACGGGAACGCCATTCCTTTGTCTCATGATCACAAGCCGTACCAGCTAAAGGAAAGGAAGCGGATAAAGAGAGCTGGTGAGCTGGTGAATGCCTCCCCGGAGGAGGAGTGTCTGCCGTCTTGCTCAGTGGATAGGGGCGGCTTGCTTGGAGAATCCTCGGGGGATAAGGTGTTCCTTTATCTGGGGATGAGTAGATGAGTATAGAGGCTGCTGCTGTGACAGCTGCGACCGACTTTGTAACATTTCCTGTGGAATGAATGGCCACTGAATTTGCTTTTCTCCGGGGCCAGAGGTTCCAGAAGAGCCAGAAAGCCCCTAACTTAAAGGCTCATGAAATCTTTGGCCATTCCCCGCTTCCCTACCAGATGAACTGTGGATCCAATACCTCTGTGCCATGGCACAGGCCGTCCCCACTGTCTAGTGGATGACAGCATCCTTGTCCTTTAAGACTCGTTTTAAGCAGGTCCTCGGGGAAGCCCTCCCTGTCACACCGAGGCAAAGTCTTCTCCAGTCTGCATTAGATACCCCTGCGGTCTGGCCCCAGCATCCCATGTGGGCCTCTTGGGTCACCATTTACAATGTCTGGACATCCCTGCCCTCTCGTCTGTCCTGCCTTCCTGACTCTGAGCTTCTTGAGGCAGGCACTTGGTCTGTTCATCTCTGTACTCCCAACACCAAGCTCAGGGCCTGGTTTAAGTAAATATTTTTTGGTGGGGCGGGGGCGGTGGGGGGGAGAAGAATCCCTTTTTCATTCATTTGTTCAGCATCTAGGGGCTGGGGGTACCAGCTCACATTCTGGAATTGAGTTTGGGGGCAGAAAATATAGTAGACAGACATTAACAATAAATAAATAAGTAAAAATAGGTGAATTATCTGGTATGTTACAAGGGGTTCACTGCTATGGAGAGACACGAAGCAGGTCAGGGGACGGGGAGTGTCGGAGGTGGTCAGCCCGGGCCCCGCTAAGATGACATTGAACACTTGAAGGGAGATTATCAGTTGATGATTCCATTTTCATAATTCAGTTTTGGAGGGTGGGAGGGTTTCTTATCTGCCTGTGCAGGGGACGAAACCCTTCCCTCCCCAGGCTGACAACCGCAGAATGCAGCCTCTGTGTGACATGCCAGGCGGCAGGCCCCGCAGCTGGAAGGAGATCCTGTCACCTGCCTCTCTGCCCAGGAAGGGCCCCTGCTGACTGAGGGAACCTGCAGGTTGACTGTCTCTACACATGTCAGCTTCTGCCCAGAACCTAATCAACATTTGAGTCTTCACAGAGGGAGTTATACTGTTGAGTCCAAAAGTGCTATAACCTCCTGCTTCGGTGACTGCTTGAGACGCAGAATAATTTTTAATGAAAACTTTGGGCAGGTTTTCTGTTGATGGCATGGAACAAACCATGATTTAAGGAGTTCCTGTTGTGGCTCAACGGTAACAAACCTGATTAGTATCCATGAGGACGATGACTGGATCCCTGGCCTCACCCAGTGGGTTAAGGATCCCACTGTGAGCTGTGAGCTGTGGGGTAGGTCGCAGATGAGCTAAGACCTGGCATTGCTGTGGCTGTGGCATAGGCTGGCTGCTACAGCTCCGATTTGACCCTAAGCCTGGGAACTTCCATATGCTGCAGGTGCAGCCCTAAAAAAAAATAAAAATAAAACAGTGATTTAAGGGCATCTATTAAGCTTTGATGAACTTCCCTACTTACAAAGACGACATCGCCCCATGGGTCCACTGTGACCCTGAACTTAGGATCCCGGTAGCCTGCTCTTGTGTGAGCACAGACAGGGGTGAGAATACAATAATACCTGAAAATGTCACCTTAGCATCCAGCGCTCTCTTCTGAAAGGTCACCTCATTTTATCCTCCCTCCTCTTCCCTCTCACCCCCCTTCCAACAGTGATTACAGGAGCAAACCTGGACACCATCTCCAAGGAGGTTAACCCACCTGCTGTGTCCAGGCTGTATTTTACAGCAGGTCTTAATGGACGATGATGGGTTTTATTATCTTTGTGTGTGTTTTCTCTGACCTCAGCCTTTGTTTCAGACATCTATCCCCCTCCTGCTTTGTGTGACAATGCACTGCAACCAGTCTAGGCTAAATACATGTTGGTCCCTCTGTCTCCATTCCTTCTGCTGTTTCTAACAGCAGTGATGTCAGCTGCCACCGACTGTGTGCTCACTCTGGTGGGAGCTAAGCCGAGCACTTTATACACACTTTCTCTTTCCCTCTTTCTCTTATGAAACTGATAATGTTATGCTTATTTTACAACCAAGGAAGCGGAGCCTCAGAGAGGCCTGTGTGCTCAGGGACACATAGCTAGTAAACGGTGAGACCAGAAATGAGACCCACGACAGTCTGACTCCAGAGCCCAGGCTCGTGGCCGAGAGACTGCACTTTCTGGAATGTTCTCGTACATCCCTACCCACGGAAGTCCTCCCCATCATTCAAAGCCCAGCTTTAATGCTCACCCTTCCCTGATTATCACAACCGGAAGTCTCCCCTCTCTCCTCCATCTGCCTACAGCATTTAGCAGGTACTAGTCTCTCCCTGAAAGAAAACTGCTTTGTGCTTGTAGCTGTTAATACATGTGACTTTTCCATCCTGCCACACTGTGTACATGTTGAGAGAAAGTCTGGACCTTGTATAACTTTAGATCTGCAAATTGCCCTGCATAGTATATGTATTTAATAAATAATCTGACAAACAATATGTGAATGTACAAAACACTAGCTCCCTTAAAAAAAATAGATAATACTGGAGTTCCCTTTGTGGCTCAGTGGTTAACGAATCCGACTAAGAACCATGAGGTTGCGGGTTCGATCCCTGGCCTTGCTCAGTGGGTTAAGGATCCGGCGTTGCCATGAGCTGTGGTGAAGTTTGCAGACGCGGCTCGGATCCTGCGTTGCTGTGCCTGTGGTGTAAGCCAGTGGCTACAGCTCCGATTAGACCCCTAGCGTGGGAACCTCCATATGCCGCAGGTGCGGCTCTACATAAAGGCAAAAAAGACAAAAAACAAAGATAATACTGAATGAATGTTACATTCAGGCACTGTGCCAAGTGATTTATGGGGAATAACTCCTTTGTTCCTCACAACTCCTCGATGGGATGGATACTGTAATTGTCCCCGTTTTGCAGCTAGGGAAACTAAGGATCAGAGAGAGGTTCTCACCCAAAGTCACACATGGCTCCAAGTAATAGAGCCAAGAATCAGATCCAAGCTGTCTGGCCCAAGAGCCTGAGCCTTTAACGACTGTGCTAAAATATACCATTCTTTAATCCTGATCCTATTCGAGGAGCTGTTTTGAGATCAATATAGGCACACCCAAGGGCAGCCTCAAGCTAGTGATGGGTCCCAATGGTTTGTCTCTGGTACCATCCACCTGCCACTGTCCCCTGATCCCCACCCTAGGGTTCCCTACTGTCAGTCACTGAGCTGCCAAAGATATCCTTAAGCGAAAACGGATGCCCTCACCCATCCACACCTCCTACCATCAATATTCTTGCTTAGTCTTGTAGGCCTTTAAGATATCAAAGATGAGGCTCTGAGGATCTACTGATAAAGCATCAAACCTCAAGATGTGGGGCAGGAATGCTGCTCCCCCCTCGCAGTGTCCGGGTGGGGTGACAGGAGCACAGGCAGTAGGTCAGCCCTTTGTACCCGCACCTGGACTGCACCCGGGATGTGAGAAAGCAGCTGGTCAAGCTAACGGGATCATTCTGTCTTTCCAGGTGGTTTCATCAGTTTCAATGGCTCTTGGAGGGTCCAGGGAATCCTGGCTATGTCTCGATCCCTGGGGGATTATCCGTTGAAAAATCTCAATGTGGTCATCCCAGACCCAGATATCCTGACCTTTGACCTGGACAAGCTCCAGCCCGAGTTCATGATCTTGGCGTCAGATGGCCTCTGGGATGCCTTCAGCAACGAGGAAGCTGTTCGATTCATCAAGGACCGCTTGGATGAACCTCACTTTGGGGCCAAGAGCATAGTTTTACAGTCGTTTTACAGAGGCTGCCCTGACAATATAACAGTCATGGTGGTGAAGTTCAGGAATAGCAGCAAAACAGAAGAGCAGTGATCCCTTAGGGGTCGCAGCTGCCTTAGACTAAAGGACTTTCAACACACTGGTCTCTTTTAATGTAGTGAAAGGTGTGGGAGTTACAGTTAGGATCGTCCATCCCAGACACCGGATTTCCCCTTCCTGGCCGTCTTAAGTCTGTGTGCTGTGATGAACAGAGGCTGCTCTTGGCTGATGTAGTTGAGAGGCTGGAAAACGGTTTCTTGGTGTTTTCCCAACTCTTCCATCCAATGTTCAAAAATATATAAATATATAGCTGTAGATTCACATGTATGAAGTGAACGGCACATGTGCCATATATTCTCCTTTTAAGATTGTTTTCAAGATCCCTAAAAGGGCCCTCCAGGCATCAGACTTTGTGTCCTCTCATTGGAGCAGCGTCCTTTGTGAGTCGGGGCTGAGAGGCAGAGCTGTCCCAGGAATGCGTTGTCCTCCTGAGCCTAGGTTTTCTGCTCTGTGGCAGCCTAGAAACAGATCTGGACATGGTTTATTATTCTGCGGCTGCTCTTGGAGGCTGAGGGACGTGGGGAGGATGCGAGCCACCTGCACAGCAGAAATAACATTTTCCCCACGCTGCCTTTATTAGCCCAGCAGACTTTGTGTACCACCTGACTGGTCTTTGTGTGTTTATCCTAGTTGTGCATGACCTTAGCCTTTTGCTCACACCTTACCTTATGGAATAGGCAGCTGTTAAACTTTACCACCAGACATCACGATTTCTTTCTTACATTACCAAGCAGTGAAAAAAGTAAATCTCAATACCGTAGCCCCTTCCATCTTTAAGGGTAGACAGAAGAAATAGTGGCCAAATCAGCCGCAGTGGCCCTTGAGAAGACTGCCGTTTGCATTGGGAGAGAAGGTTGGGGAGGTGGCCTTCCTGGATCGAGCTCCAGCTGCCCTATTTTGTGCATTTCCCCCCCCCTCTCCTATTCTAGTAGCTTTCAAGTATCTCTCAAGCAGTGTTCTGAGAAGCAGCAGCCTGGCCTAGAACTGCACGTGTGTTCCCTGGAGCTGCACTTTGGAATTCGGTGGTAAACTACTGGGATGTCTTCTGCTTGACAGTGGGGAGGCAGCAGCCTTTACCAGTCGGCTGCAAATCACTGAGTTATTTGGGGGCCAGACTGGCTTCTTTTCATTTCGTATCACCAAAGTCAAGTTCCCAATCTCAGTGTTTTCTAATTACATTGACCCGTATCCTGGATCATTGTTTCCCTGGCCGAGGTGGCTCAGCGGCCAAACGAGATTTTCATCGCGTCCCCATCCCTCTGTGTCTGAAATGCCAGGGTGTCTGCCTGATTCGGTCCATCTAGCGTGGGCATTTGTCATTATAGCTTCTCAAAAGGCCCCGTTCACTGGCCACCTGCCCATGGTGCCGCTCCCCGGCCCTTCTCCAGCTGTGGAGCTTTCCTGAAGCAGGTTCAGGAGGATGAAGAGATTCTGTTGTGGCCGCCAAGGGCTGTAATCTGCCTGGACTCCTCCAAGCACTTAATAATGAATTAATAATGGTTTCCCAAGAGATTTGCCTACTTTTGTAAACTGCAGCATTACAATTTACAATATTAGAATTAGCACCTTGGTGGGGGGAGGGGGTTAGCCATAGAATGTTCTAGTACAAAATGCCTGCCACCATGTCAGTTGGAGAATTTGCCTGTTGAGAGACACTGAACATCTGGGTGCGTGTATTTGTGGTGGGGGTAAAAGGGGAATGTGGGAAATAGCCTGGTTGTGATCGGTGATGGGGCAGTCAGGCCAGGTGGCCTGAGTTTGCTTGGTGATTTGGGACATTCTGATTCTGGAGACTTACCAAAGCCCACCCTCTAACTGGAGTCCGGGAATAAACAGTATCAGCATGTTACAGTACACAATTTTCCCTTTTTAATTTTAACTTAACCCAAAATTCATTAACAAGGGAGAGACGTTTTAAAATCCTGTCTTCATTGTCATTGTCTAAAATGAAGATGGTATGGTTTTGGTGATAATAATGAAAAAGAAAACTACTAAATTAGTAGATCAGAGTCTCTTTGCCCTGCAAAATGTCTTAGCAGCTGGTGCTGAGTGCAAGACGTTCACTCTGATTGCAGTTCCCAAGGCATCTTCTAAACTTTGCTTTGTTGAATTAATTCATTTCTGACTGGTAACGAAGTAGTGCATGTATTTTTTACTCCCTTTCTGCTTCTTTTTCTCCCACTCTGGCTTGTAGATTAAAAAAAAAAAGAAGTTCTAGGCAAAATAATAGCAGTTTGATTCATAGTTCTGTCTAAAGTCAGGCTACTGTGCCTCCTTCCTCTATGCTCCTGGAACCCTCCCTCCCTGAGCCTCCTCCAGCGGGGGGTGGGGGTGGGGGGAGGTCTGCAGACATCTCCCCGGGATGCCCCGAGGCTCATCAGCCATCCCATTTCCTAGGGACAGGGAAGGCTGAGACTCCTTAAGGAAATTAAGAAGTTTGCTTGTGAAGCTTTCCTAAACAGCACTGCCGAAGCTTTGGAGTTGTCACCCGAAGCTGCCCGGCCTCCCTAGCCCGAGTTCGCATTGCCAATAGCCCCCATGGTGCCAAATTCTGGAATGGTTTTACAGTCTTTTAGAAATGAAGCTGGGAATGAACCGTCATGAGCTTCAGAGCCCTCGGCAAGATGCCAAGCCCAGGGCTTCATTAATGCACTGCTCTCCTGCTGCTCCGCTGGCGATTTGTACTCTTAAAATGGGTTGGGGTTGGGGGTTGGGGAGGGGGAGGAAGGCAGGGAAATTTTTAAAAATTCATTGTATCTGCAGTTCTCTAATCAAAGACCTAAATAATAGTTATATGGAAAAGCTAGTTCCCAAGACCGGCATTTATTTCACCTGGCCAACTTGCCCGAGCCACTGTTCTGATACAACATGACTGTACCTGTTACTGGCAACCAGTGGGTACTTTCTATTCCTTGCCTTGGACTGAAGGCATCGGTCTCTAAGATCTTGTCTATGTGATGAGTATCACAGAGAGTGTTTTATAGAGGTAGGATCACATGTGATCTGGATAACTGAAAACCCGTCTTTGATGAACACTTTGTGCAGATAGGACTGCGTGAGAGGTGACAGCATCCGTCCTGTCGGAGTTGATCGCACGAAGAACTGGATCGCTGGGATATATGGCAAAACATGAGGGACTCACAGAAGGAGTGATCACTTTTTCCTTTGCCAGGTATACCTGGATTTTCCTGATTTTTTTTTTTTACACCCCCTGAGTTGTTGCGGGATCCAACTCTCTTGCAAATGTGAACACAGAAAGTTTAGAAAAGGCAGCATAGGAATACATACTCTGGATCAAGTTTTATTTTCCAATGATCTCAGAAAAAATTTTCCTCCTTTGGGCCTGTTATTAGACTTAATCTCTTAATATACCCCCAGATTGCCTTGGCTCGTCACACCAGCATCCCTGACCCAAGTCCACAGAAATGTCATGACTAGTAGCTACCCATGCTGGGGCCTATTTAACTGCCTCTGGATTAAATTGTTCATGTGTAGACTTTTAAGCCAACTGCCCGAACACTGCAGGAGTAATGGAATATAATGTTTCCCAAAGTGTGTCCCACAGAACACAAGTTCTGAAGATATTCTTCCAAACATAAGGTTCCAGGGTCAAATAACTTTGGGAAACATATTGTCTTAGAAAGTTAGTACATATAAGCACATCAAAGGTTCTAATGTAAACGTCTTCCAAGGGGACAAAAAAAAAAAAAAAAACCACCACAAATGTGATTTCAGTGTTATCCAGATAAATCTGACTGCAGAAACTCTTGAGTAACATCTGGTAAAATTCCAAGGAGCTCGTGTTCCACAGGACCCACTGTGGGAAATTCTGGCACCAGAAATATTACTGTTTTCTCATTCACTGTGACTCATAGTAGTTGCAGTACAGTTTGCAATTTAGAAGAATTAATCCTTTCACAGAAGAGGCTGCTTTGTTAATGAAAGCAGTATTAAGAAGTAGTATGCTTTACTATAACCATCAGCAGCCTCATGTTGATGGCAGAAGCCCAACCTGAAACTCTAAACCTTAGCTCCTTTCTTTTTATGTGAATAATAGGCAAGAGTCTTGCCAGAGCTAGAGATTTCCCAGATTCGTTCCGAGAGCTTTTGATTCCTTTTTCAAAGTTATCTTTGCTTTCCAGATGGAATCAAAATAAGTATTTTTACATTTTATCACTATGTGAGAGTAAAAAAAAAATATTTAAAGTAATAACAAAGGGGGAAACAGCATATTTGGTATTCATTTTTTAAATTCTAACTAGATTTTTAAAAATTACATATCCACTATATAATAATGGCAATGCCAACTATTTACTCATTTACTCTCTTCTCATTCGTGCTAAAATTCCTGTGCCACGATGTCCCTCCTTTTAAATTTTATGTGTATAATTAGGTTTGGCAAGTGATTTTTTTGCCTAAAATGTAAGACTTGACTATAGCTCCATAATTATCACTCTCAGCCTAGGTAATGTTTGGAAAGCTCTGCGAGCTCATCCCAAAATAACATGAAAAAAAAATCTAGTCAAAAATATGCTACAAAGTGAACTTAGGGTAGTCGTTACCTTAGAATTACATCCAATATTTTGGAATACGCTCTCCCTCTGGTTGTTATCCAAAACGGTATAAACCGGAAAGTAAAATCACTTAAGCTAGGTGGCAGATTTCAAAGGGCAAGTGACAGTTAATATTCTAAGGTTTCCATTAGATATGTGATTTTAAACTTGTTTTCTAATATGTAACTTTATTTGCTGATTCTTAATAATGTTGATGCTTTGTCCATTTTTTTTTATTTTTACTGCTGTTAAGCTGGAAACTGTTTAACCAAGGGTTGATTATGATCATGTTCATGTGTTAAGTAATAACCACACCATCATTTGTACAATCACTTCAATAAATCTAAGTTAAGGACTTTGAAGAGAGCATGTAGTCACTGTTCATTTTAACAGATCATCACAGGCATTTGTGTAATTCTAAACTCCACCAAAAAGCAAGCAAGTAGCAAAGGTCTAGGCTATATTTAAAGATGTGGTTTCATTTAGTCTAGAAGACCTATAATCTGGGATTATTACCACAAAATCCCCTCTGACATTTGACGAGTCCAAATTAATCACAAAACCTCTAAGGACCAGAGTCCCAAGCTTTGAGCGCAAGCAGATTTCTGTGAGGGCCCCCACGGCAGATTGGGGGGAGGGGGAGGGGCAGGGCAGTCTACCTGAGCCACTCACTGCCTCTATAGGAGAGGGACCATATACCAGCCACATCCCCCATCACCTTTTGACATGAAGAATTTCAGAGGATAAATGTGATGTCATGCATCATCTCAACATATTTCTACATGCTGTGTAATTTAAATGCAGTGCATAATTTAAAATGTGTTCATGCAGAAACAAAGGTAGAAGTAATAGTCAAGGAATTGGAGGAAAAAACAACCTATAGGACACTCAGACACTGAAAATGGAAAAAGTGGGTTGTTAAAAATTGGGATTATGAGACTTTCACCTGCATAGGTTGTATTTAATAGCAATTGCTGATACCTACATGCAGATCCGTAGTAGAAGGCAGTTTTTCCCACTTTTCACCTGTTCAAATACAAGGCTTCTCATTTAGAGTATTGTCTAGTGTTTTGCTTAAGTGTTAAAAAGTCCAGTTCTAAACCTTTTTATAGGACTGATGGCACAGATAGAATAACATTTAAGAAAAATAGTTTGGATTTTTTTTTAATTGTAAAAGATGCAAAATTAATTTTCAGTGTGATCAAGATCAGAATGTAAAGAAAAGCATTTTCAAGAAAATATACAAAATAAGAATAATATAAAAGGAAATATTTAAAATTAAGAAAAGTTTTTGTTATAGCATGAATCATGCTTTCTGGTATTTGGGCTCTTTCTGAAGTTAAGGAGATGACATTGAAGAGAATGAATTCTGAATTGTATTTGTAAAGTTGTAAAATTACAGTCCCTGATCCATTCTTTCCCAGTGACAGTGTATCCATGTGGTCCTAGTTACTCCTCTCCTAAACCACTTTTACTGTCCTTGGTTCTGTTCACTTTCCAAATGCTAGGCATGGTTTTACCCTGAATCCTTAGAATTTGTGCATTTTCAAGGAAGGAATACCCTCTTTTTAGATTTTTTTTTTTTTAAATAGTAAGAGAGACCAAATGATAGCCCTTCCATTTTAGATTACCCCCATAAAACTGAGGTCAGATAAACACAGTCATGGCTACATCTGGGGATGAGTTTTAAAACTGGTAATTTTCTAAATGCCAACACGAATACCAGTGAATATTCAGTTGAGAGCAGACGATTTCATAAAAACCAAGCACAGAGTTACTTCATGGTCCTGCTTCCTAGAGAGTTTTCCATGTAATAAAAAGGGTCATGTTTGCTCATGTAATTTTAAAAATTCCTGTGGAAATGTTGTGTTAGACATCTCTAACCGAAGAGAATGATGTCTCTCGTGCACATTTTAAATTCCCATCTGTCTCTGTATAGGCAAAGACAAACAGTGACTGCTCAGTGTAATAATGAAAAGGTGTAAATCCTGATACATGGGGGAAAACTAGAACTTCCCCCAATTTAGGTCCCTAGACTATAACCAGTCTATGTATTTATCATCCTGATTGCTCTTTCATCTCTGCATATATTCAGAAAATGGAGTAACAAGTACAGAAATGGAGAAGATCAAGTAACTTCTGCTCTTATTTTAGAAAGCAGTGTTTGCCTTTTAAAAATCTATTGGAAATCCATGTTCACATTGAAACACTGACATCTACTGCATTGTCTTCGGTTTACTCTTTCAATGACTAAAGTAAATTGTTTTGACTTAGAGCACTCACACAACTTCAGTTCAGATTATGGAGCTGAAATCTACTTTGCAGTGCCTCAACATTCCCTTGGTCAGCCAGGAAAAAGAAAACAAAAGCAAAAGGGAACATTTTAGAGTTCAGAAGAAAGATTATTCTAACAAGTCTGAAAAACAGTAATGAAAAACAGTAATGAAAGAGTTTATCCCACAACATGCCAATGTGAACTATGTTCACATACATAAAACTGAGGTCAGATAAACACTTTTACCCAACTTTATGCCACAACAACAAAGTTTATATGGTGTAACCATTATCAGGTAATAAGAGTTAGATTAGCTATGCACATACATAATTCCTATCCAGTAAATGTACAAGTTTTAAAATATATATGTGAACATCATTGCATTTACAACACATTGATCTATATTATGAACAGATTTAATTGGGAAAGGTACTATGTTTGCTATAAGTAAATCTGCTTGTATATTTCAGTCTATTATTATTATTACTTTTTTTGAGTGCCTACCATATGCCAGGTGCAGAGAGTCTGAAAGGAGTATATCTAGAGGTGAGCACTCAGGCACCATCCCTGCCTCGGCACTTTCAGCCCCGTGGAGGCTTCACAGATACTGTAATGCTTAGTATTGGCTGAATGGGGTAAAAATTGGCATCTTTCATGATCTTCTCCAATGGATTTAGATGTGTAAGGGCAGGGCAGAATTAGAGTCATTCTTTCCTATACTTAAAAGACAGTGAATGGTCAAAGACTGGGAATATCTTGCCCACACCCAAGCAAATTGCATCAGATAATCACTCCACGTTAGATCATCTAGTTTCCCAAGGATGGAGTGGGGGAGGTGAGACAGGGAGCCTCTGGGGACCAGGGCAGGGGTTGAGCTGTCCCAGTGGGGAAGCCTCTGCCCCAGTGGGACAGCAGCCATGCAAGGGCTCAGTGGCATGATCCAAGCCAGGGTATGGCTCCCCACAGGATTCTCTAGAGGAAGGAGAGAACTGCAGCAAAGGAGACCAGGGAACAATGAAAACATCTCTCCATAGCCTGTATTTATTTTTGTTCCCAAGAAGCTATGTCCCAACCTCATGTCCCAAAAGAGAACCTGGAACTGAGAGTGTTTACCATCGATGTTCCTTGATTACGTAAATTAGTGAATTTATTATATAGGAAATGAACATATTTCAGGAAAACAATTATTCCTTGATCTTAAATATGAATACTAGATGCCAGATTTTTTTAAATCATAAATTTGGTAGCCATAGTTACTTTTAGACATTCCAGAGTCTAGGCACGGAATTCAAATCTTATTATATTTTGAACAAAAATAGCAACATCAATTTTCTGAATGGCAAAACAAAACTAAATACCAGACTTATTTTTAACCACAGAAGCCAACACTTCTTTCTAAATTCTTTGCCTGGTCATCTTCCCTAGACATCTCTTTCTGCTTATACCAACTGCTTCTTTATCCAAGTAATATTAGCTATTGACAAATTACATTAAAATCCTATTGAATCAGCATAACAGAGAGTGAATAAGAGATTGGGAATATCTCACTGTGATCAGAAGTGGAGTTTTTGCTGTTTTGTTTCGTTTTTAATCATAAGACCATAAAAGAGGAAATGCAAATTAAGTCAAATCTGTTTCTGATTTGGTGAAATTAAAACCACAGGAAGAGTTCAGTTATTAAGGAAGGAAAGGAGGGTTTGTGGAAGTAAGAGAAAAAAACCCATGTAACTGAGAAGTATTTTTCATAAATGGTGTATCTCAAAAGGTCTGCTCTTGTTCTCTGCTGATTTTTAAAACAGTGATTTTGCATATGCTTTAATTATACCTATTTCAACGTTAAGAAAAATGTTCTTCATATCAGCATTTTCTTGCTATTTTAAAATCATGTTGTTTATAAGAAAAGAAGCAGGGTCCATAATATATTAGATAATTCTTTCTTTTAGGGATTTTCCTATGGTATTTAATAATTAAATCATAGGTCAAAAGGACTGCACAAATCAATCAGGCTTTCTAGTAAGTGAGTGCCTGAAAACTCTATAAAAGACAACAAAACCTTGGTAAAACCTCATTATGCTTGGTACTCTTCAGAGGTTTTTGTACCTACCAGTCTATATTTGTCTCTAAGAGACACTTGAAACAAAGTTAAAATGTCAGTTTGGTGTGGAGTTCAGAGTATATGGCAGTGCACGGTCACTCAAGATGCATGTCGTGTCATTCAGGTCCCTTGGATGTGTGCTAGGGGTAGATTTAGCCTTGTAGAGACTAATGTGTAAATTTAATCACTGATTCTGTGTTGTTGTATATAAAATGAACAGCTAAAAATTCACCCTTGATGACGAGATTAAAGCAAAAAGTAACACATTAAAGTTATTGGACTTTATACGATGGTCTGCTGCTATTCTTTTTCTTTCGGTTAAACTCATTTTATGTTCTAATGTCTATGCTGGAAATTTATAATTTCCCAATGCTTCTGAGTTGGAGTGGCTGTTGAGTTGGGATTCCGAATAGAAAGCAGAAAAACAATTCATGGACCGTGGATAAGACAAAAGCATAAACAGAAGCAAGAGATGAGAGGTATCGTGAGTACCAGACTTGGGGCACTTTTCATTTGGAACAGGAATAAGCCTGGCTCCTATTCAGAACAAAATAAATTTTAAAAATGTATACAAATGGATGCCGCAAAAATTTAGTGTTAATGAAACTTTTACCCAGCTTTATGCCACAACAACAAAGTTTATATGGTGTAACCATTATCAGGTAATAAGAGTTAGATTAGCTATGCACACGTGTGAACTCCAGCAACTCAGGATGACACACCTCTGAAAAAAGCGTTCAGAAGAGAATATCCCCTGCAAAGATTTGCACAAGAAAACAGTAAGGAACCGTGTGGAATTTAGAAACAGAGAGAAATAGATATATATATACACACGTGCACACATGTAATACTATTTTTAGGTATTTAAAGATGTAAACAGAGCTTGGGACCTAGAAGAAGCAAAGTTAATCACCAGATGGCTGATTCTGGATTGAGTGTAAGAAAGAAAAATGTGACTAGCTTTGGATTATTTTTCTCCTTTCTATTAAAAATAATATTTGATAGCCAGAGTAGAAAACGCAGTCTGCAAACTCTGGTTTTCCACTTCTTTCACTGGATAGAAATTTTCTAGCATAAAAGGGTGTCATTAGAGATTTCAGGATGGGTATTTGTCATCTGGATTAGAGTAAGAATTACAGACTTTTCCAATACCAACCACAGATCCAAAGAAATGGTAATCAGGAGTTAACAAACACCCTACCTTCCACTTATGGTGATATGCTACATTCTCTCTCTTTCCCTCCCTCTGTTTTATTTTATAAATATAATAGTGAAAATTTATTGGGTTTTTTGAGGTAACAACAACAGATCCTGATAGCTTAAGCAAAAAAGAGACCTTAATATAAGGATTTCAGTGGTGCCTTGTGGAATCTAAGGACAATAATAAGTGTTTAAGTAGGGACTCGAGAATGGTTCACCTCTAAGACTCAGAAACTACCACGGAGTCTAAAAGGGCTTCCTCTTCCAGCTCTCACAGATTAACTGGTATTGTACTAGGCTGTCCACCATAAGCAACTAATATTAAGTTTAAACTGTATTAAGCAACAGTTTCCCGGCATTGGACCACACTGGACAATGTAAGACGGTTCAAGAGAGCAATCCTTGAGGGCAGGGATTACAGGTTGTCCCATGATCGCCTCAGCTGTCTGTGAGGGGACGCTTTTCTGACTGTGGCACCACAAGCTGGAGTCCACGCAGAACTGCGCTGAAGTGAAGACATAGAATGTGGCTGGAGTCTGTGGAGAGCTGTGACAGGAAGCTTCAGAAGTCTATGTGTGGGCCCCTCCTGAGTCCCTGGATGAAGGATCACTGCATGTCCAGCACCCAACGTTCAAGCAAAAGTGGCTGCTGTGGGATGGAGAGTGGAATAGAAACAGTAGAGATTGGGTATTGCTGGAGAATATCAAGTTCCGGTCTGAGCATAGTGGAGAGGCATCCAGTGAGAGTCTTAGGCTGTGTATTAAGAGTAAATTTGTGTAGCCACTATGGAGAATAGTATGGACGTTCCTTAAAAAACTAAAAATAGAGCTACCATATGATCCAGCAATCCCCTTCCTGGGCATCTACCCAGGCAAAACCATAATTTGAAAACATAAATACACCCTTATATTCATAGCAGCACTATTCACAATAGCCAAGACATAGAAACAACCTAAATGTCCATCAATGGAGGAATGGATAAAGAAAATGCGGTATATATATATACAATGGAATACTATTCAGTCATAAAAAAAGAATGAAATAATGCCATTTGCGGCAACATGGATGGACCTAGAGATTATCATACTAAGTGAAGTAAGTCAGAAGGAGAAAGACAAATACCATATGATAATCACTTATATGTGGAATCTAAAAATAATGACACGAATGAACTTATTTACAAAACAGAAATAGTTCCACTGACAGAAAAAAAAAATTTGTGGTTACCAAAGAGGAAGGGGGGGCAATAAATTAGGAGTTCAGGATTAACACATACACAATATAAAATAGATAACCAAGAGTTCCTGCTATGGTTCAGTGTGTAATGAACCAAACTAGTATCCATGAGAATGTGGGTTTGATTCCTGGCCTCGCTCAGTGGGTTAAGGATCCAGCATTGCAGTGAGCTGTGATGCAGATTCAACTACACAGCACAGGGAACTTTACTGAATATTTTGCAGTAACCTCTAAGGGAAAAGAATCTGAAATATATATATATATATATATATATATATATATATATCACTTTGCTCTACACCTGAAACTAACACAACACTGTAAACTAACTATACTTCAATTAAAAAAAAGAAGAGCATGGATCACTCTCTAAATGAAGGCCTACTTCAGCTCTAGCCTAACTGAGTCTAAAACCAAGTGCTGGCAAAATCCACAAGAGAGACAGACTTGGCATGTTGAGTTCCAACAAATTGAAGGTGATTGGGAACACCTTATGGTTTTATAGACTTATTCAGACAAACCATAATGTGTTCCCCTTGCCTCCCTCACCAAAAAAAATATCAAGATGATTAGGTAATAACTTTTTTTTTTGTCTTTTTGCCTTATCTAGGGCCGCACCCGCGGCATGTGGAGGTTCCCAGGCTAGGGGTCTAACAGGAGCTATAGCCACCGGCCTTTGCCACAGCCACAGCAACGCGGGATCCGAGCCGCGTCTGCGACCTACACCACAGCTCACGGCAACGCCGGATCCTTAACCCACTGAGCAAGGCCAGGGATCGAACCCGCAACCTCATGGTTCCTAGTCGGATTCGTTAACCGCTGAGCCACGACAGGAACCCCCTAGCTAATAACTTAATCACTTCCCAGAACAAAAATCAAATATCAAAACTCTTCAGAGCAAGATAATAGAATCTAGAATATGCACATACTTTTTACGTATCATTCACACTGTCCAGGACAATGTAAAATCAAGAAATTATCAGACAAGCAAAGAAAGAGGAAAATGTGAACAAGAGTCAAGAAAAGATAGCAATCAATAGTAGTCAACACTGAGAGGCTGAGATATTGATCTTAGAGTATTTATAGCAGCTATACTAAATATGTTCAGGAATTTAAGGCAACTATGATCTTAATGAGGAAATAGGTAAGGAATCACCATGGAGAAATGGAAAATTAAAAATAAAAATTCTGGAGTTCCCATCGTGGCTCAGTGGTTAATGAACCCGACTAGTACCCATGAGGACACGGGTTCGATCCCTGGCCTCACTCAGTGGGTTAAGGATCCAGTGTTTCTGTGAGCTGTGGTGTAGGTTGCAGACATGGCTCGGATCCTGAGTTGCTGTGGTGCAGGCTGGCAGCTACAGCTCCAATTGTACCCCTAGCCTGGGAACCTCCATATGCCACTAGTGCGGCCCTAAAAAGAAGAAAAGACCAAATACTAATAATACTAATAATAATAAAATAAATAAAAATTCTAAAACAAAAATTAAAAACTGCAATGAGGAGTTCCCAGCATGGCGCAGCGAAAACAAATCTGACTAGGAACCATGAGGTTGCGGGTTCGATCCCTGGACTGGCTCAGTGGGTTAAGGATCCAGCGTTGCCGTGAGCTGTGGTGAAGGTCGCAGATGCGGCTCGGATCCCACGTTGCTGTGGCTGTGGCGTAAGCCAGCGACTACAGCTCTGACTCGACCCCTAGCCTGGAAATCTCCATATGCTGCAGGTGTGGCCCTAAAAAGCAAAATAAATAAATAAATAAATAAATAAATAAATAAATAATAAATAAATTAAAACTGCAATGAAAACTTCACTGCATTGGCTTAACAGAACTTGGAGATGGCAAAAGAAGGAATAAGTGAACTTAATCAATACAAATTACCTGATCTGAAGAAAAGACAAGAAAAAAGACTGAAGGAAAAGAAAATTAAATTAACATGTTCTACAAGGACATGTAGGACACTCTGAAACAGTAAAGTTATGTTACTAAAATGCCAGGAAGAGACAAGAATGAGAATGGGGCAGAAGAATAATTGAAGAAATAGTGACCATAAATTTCTCAAATTTTACGAAAAACATCAACCTGTAAAACCAGGAAGATCAGCAAACCACATGAAGCTAAATACAAAGAAAGCACACCCCACAAAGAATTATCTGACTCAAAATGTCAATGTACCAAGGCTGAGAAGCCCTGCTCTAAAGCAATCACTTAAAAAATAATTTAAAAAATGAGAAAAGCAATAGTTAAGAGGACAATCAAGGAAATTAAATGGAGTGCTAGTGATTACTCAACTCAAAAGAAGGCAAGGAAGGGGTCACCCAGATGCAAAATGGAAAGTAACAGGATAGTGTACTTAAACCCAATCATAAAAACTACATTAACATGGGGAAAGTCTTTTTTTTTTAATGCTAGACAACTTGGTATTTGTATGGAAAAAAAATGAATTCCAAACGCTTTCTTTCTCTGAATAGAAATTTATTTATTTATTTATTTATTTATTTATTTATTTATTTATTTATTTATTATTTTGCCTTTTGTCGTTTCAGGGTTGCACCCGAGGAATGTGGAGGTTCCCAGACTAGGGGTCTAACAGGAGCTGTAGCCGCCGGCCTTCGCCACAGCCACAGCAACTCGGGATCCAAGCCGCGTCTGCAACCTACACCACAGCTCACGGCAATGCCGGATCCTTAACCCACTGAGCAAGGCCAGGGATTGAACCCGCAACCTCACGGTTCCTAGTCGGATTCTTTAACCCCTGTGCCACGGTAGGAACTCCCCTGAATAAAAATTTAAATTGGGGAAGGATCATAGACCTAAATGTAAAACCTAAAACCATAAGCTTCTAGAAGGACATATAGGAGAAAATCTCCCCCACCTTGGTGTAGGTAAAGATTTCCTGGGTGGGGCGCAAAAATCATAAACCTTAGGAGTTCTCACAGTGGTGCAGTGAGTCAAGAATCCCACTGCAGTGGGTGGCTCGGGGGTTGTCACTGTGGAGGTGCAGGTTCAATCCCTTGCCTGGTGCAGTGGATTAAAGGATCTAGTGTTACCGTAACTGCAGTGTGGGTCACAGCTCTAGCTTGGATTCCATGCCTGACCTGGGAACTTCCATATGCCACAAGTATATAAAATTAAAAAAAATCATAACCATAAAAGAAAAAATGGATAGGAATATACAGTGCTACAAAGTATACCTTTGAGAACTTTGAAATCTTTACCTATACCAAGGTGGGGAGCTGGCATTGCATAGTAAACACACATCTACCCTATGGCCCATTAGTTCCACTCCTAGGTGTTTACAGAAAGAAACGAAAACATAAATACACAAACTCATACAAGGATCTTTAGGACCACCTTACTCACAAATGGATAAACAAATTGCTATTTATGTATAATAATGGAATAATGCTCATCAATAAAATGAAATTTCTGACACACAAAACAATGTGGATTAACCCGCAATACATTATATTAGGTCAAAGGAGCAAGAGTCAAAATAATACATACTCATGAATACATGTATATAAATTCCCAAACAGGCAAGACTAAATCTATAGTGACGGAGACCAGGAAATGGCTCTCCGGTGGTGGTGGGGTAGGGGCAGGGACTGACTGGAAAGTGGCATTAGGTTCCTTAGTGTGTAAAACTTCCCACGATAACTGAATGGAGCACTTAAGTTCTACACATTTACTGAATGTTATTTATACCTCTATTAAAAAACCCCATTGACAATAGCATCAAAAATGACAAAATACTTAGGAACACATCTAATGAAAGATATGCAAGAACACTACACTTTGAAAACTTCGGAATACTGCTGAAAGACATTAAAGAAGATCTAAATAAATGGAGAGATAGACCACATTCATAAATCGGAAGACTCAAATTGTGAAAATATCCTTTCCCTTCAGTTTTTATATTTCGTGTAATTCTAATCAAAAGCCTGGAGGACTCTTTTGTAGAAATTGATAAGCTGATTCCAAACTTTTCTTGGAAATTCAAGGACGTGTAATAGCAACAACAACAACAAAAAAAACACACAAAAGAATAAAGTTGCAGGACTTAATATTAGATTTTTAAGATTTAGTATAAGGGCAGATTAATCAACACAGTATGGCCCTGATGGAAAGGCAGACTTACAAAGCAATGGAACAGAATTAATCCAGAAAAAAAAATCAATACATGCATCACCAATTCATTTTTTCCCCTCCTTCTTCTGCTTAGAATACACTACTTGCTTGCAACCTCCGTCCTTCTGCCTGCTGGTGGCCTTCCCAGACCCCGGTTCCAGGGGCAGCAGCAATGGCCTCCCCATTGTGCCCTGTACTCCGTTTCCAACCAAAGAAGCAATTTAAACACACTTCCCAGGCATGGAGCATCTACTGCCTCCTGGCTCCTCCATATCTCCCACTTCAGTGGATTCTTGTCAAAGTCCTATAAGTTCTTATCACCTCCCTGCCACGTGCCAGGCAGATGAGGCTCCAAGAGAAGGGTAACCCAGCTGGTAAGAGGTGGCACTGAGACTTGGACTCAGATCTCTGTGACTCCAAAGCTGTGCCAGTACTTCTCTCAGAGCTGGAGTTTTCAAGTCCAAGTTCTGTGTATTTTCCACTCCCAGAATCTTTACCAAGGACTTGCCGCCTTCTCTTACCTCCTTTAAAATTGAGAATTCACTACTTCCTGAAGCAGCCTGCTCTATCTCTGTTTTCTCTGATCCTGCACTAAAATCTCTCTCTGCCACAACCCCCACTATCTTAGTCCTGACTTCCAGAGTCACCCTGGTCAAGACCGTTTTCTCTGCCACCGGGCCTCCTCTTCTCCAGGCTGCTGGCCCAACAACTGACTCCAAATAGAAGAGAATTACTATCCGTGTTTATAGACGAGGAAATGGAGATCCAGAAAAAGCAAGGTAAACTGCAGGGAAAGAGCTGAGGTGAAGGCAGATTGGCCGGGCAAGGGCTGGGGTGCCTGCAAAACAAAGGACAGATGGTGCGCAAGGCGTGGGGCAGAGGCCGGGAGGAACCATACTCCTGAAGGTGCTGGATCCCCAAATGTCAATCTATGTCTTTACCCTCCTGATCCGCCTGGTAGGGAAGCCAGCCTGGGGTTGGCATCCTTGGGAATCCATGCTGTCTCCTGAGAGGTCCGAATGGAAGGGAAGCCACAGAGCCCTAGCCCCCCACTAGCCTGGCCCTAGACTGGCCATGGAGGAGAACTGGGCCTGTCTAAGGGCTTATCTGAAGATGGGCCTTTTCTCTGTTTCTGTAAACCACTGCCCTTCCGTGAGGCCTGGACTCTAGCTCTGCTGCTTTCCCCAGGGGATTATAGCCTTAGCCTCACTGAAAAGTCCACTAAGAGTCCAATGTAAACTGTATACTTTGGGTGATGATGTGTCACTATAGTGACAACCAGTGTAATAAATGTACTGCTTCAGTGGGGTTTGTGGATGGTGAGGAAGCTGTGTGTGTTGGGGTGGGGGGCGGGGAGTGTATGGAAAATCTCTGTACCTTCCTTTTGATTTTGCTGCGAACATAATACTGCTCTAAAAAATGAAATTTATTTTTTTTAAAAAAACGGCTAATATTCCCCAGATTCATATCTCCTTTCCTGGAGATGCTGAGACTAAGGCTACTTAGTCTTAATTCTAGGAACTGCAATTGCCCAGGTAGTGTCAAGTGAACCAGTGGACTGTCTCCAGGGTGCTGGGACCTTAAAACCAGGGGAATCCTCATGGCTTGGGTCATGCTGTACTAACTAACCATGAAGATGGAGTTAGGGGATAAGACAGAGGTAGAAGAGATAGAAGTTTCTGGAAAAGGAGGTTGTTTGGCAGGCAAAACAATAATTGCCTTCTCCACCTGCTTTCAAATTTCATGCTGATGATTATAAGATTGCATTTCTACATTTATCATGCTTTTAAAACATTTACTTTCTTTTCATGTTAAGATTCATTAAAGGAGAGACAAAAATATTGTGCAATTTTTTTTAAAGTTTCGTATAAAAAAGAGGCTCAGTAACAAAAATAAGGTTAAGTTATCCTCCTCCTCTTCATTGAGCTAAGGGGGTTGATTATCCCTTGACCTTTGAACACAAAATTAATCATTTATGGCTTTTCAATTGTTCTTGTCCTGAAACCTTGAAACACTTCACAATGAACAAAGTAATTACAGCAGCCTAGAGGCACAGAAAAACAGCAAGACCAGTCATTCCACCATGAATTTACCAAACCCCAGGGATCTCCACCTTCTTATTTCTGAAGAGGACAGAGTGAACAGTGTTACCAGCAGACTCCGAAACTACGTTGTGCCAACTTCATAAAAGAAACCCCGGATGACAGGGAGTCAACCACGAAAGAAAAACGGACATGGCCCTGGCCTCTCTCCTCCCAAATGAGAAGACCTGGCTCCACTGGTGAGAGATGGATGCCTCTTCGGGGCTCCACCGCCTCCGGGTCCCCCCTCCGCCCCCGCAGACCTGCCGACCTATGTGGACGTCAGGTCCCCGGAGGAGCGAGGGCTGGAGGAGTCACTTCCCGTGTCCCGCAGTGTCCACCGCATCCTTGTGGGCCGCTCGTAGGTGGGGCACCATCCCCACCGGGCTCCAAGCCAGAGCCTCAGAGCTCCTGGGTCAGGAACCAGCTGTTCTCACTGCCCCACCGGGAGCTGGGTTATCTGCCCACATCTCCCCACTCACCGTGGACACAACAGGGAAACTTTTACCTCCCTGGAGTCAGGCACCCCTCAGCTCTGAGTAGGTGACCACACATCCCATCACATCCAAAGGGTCTAGAAAAATGTGGGCCCAAGCTCCCCACCTCAGGCCACTGCCTTGGCCTTGAAGCTCATGGGATCAACAAATTCAAGCACTGTAGACATAACACCTGATTAAGGAGGCTTCCTCCTCCGTCTGTCTTTAATGAGGGACTTACACACACAGGAGCCACATGCAGACAGCCTTGGGGCTGGTTCACAAGCCTCTCTGCTGCGGGAGGAAGTGGGAGGGGGGCAGAAGGGGCTGGTGGCTCAGCGGTGAGCCCAGCAGTTGGCCCTGTTGCCCACCAGCCTTTCCCCATTTTTTTTTTTTTTTGTCTTTTTGCCTTTTATGTAGAACTGCGCATGCAGCATATGGAGGTTCCCAGGCTAGGGGTCTGACAGGAGCTGCAGCTGCTGGCCTTCGCCACAGCCACAGCAACGCGGGATCTGAGCCGCGTCTGCAACCTACACCACAGCTCACGACAACACCGGAACCTTAACCCACTGAGCAAGGCCAGGGATCGAACCCGTAATCTCATGGTTCTTAGTCGGATTCGTTAACCACTGAGACACGAAGGGAACTCCTTCCCACATTTTCTGACCCTGCTTTTTACCTTTACCTAGATTTGTTAAAATACTGTTTAAAATTTATGCTATAAAATTAATCTGTCCTTGTTGAAAATGAATAAAAGATAACTTTAAAGGTAGCACAGTCACTGAGAAGCGATTCCTGCTGACATTGTGGTATTTCCTCCTACTGCTTGTTTCTGTACGGTTTCTACATGTGTAGTGAGAAGGGGGAAGAGTGTTATTCAGAACCTTCCCTGCAGCTGCTGCAACCTTTTAAGAGAATGATGTAATTCACTGCGAGGGACTCTGTTCTTTAAATCTGGGAAATTTCTCATAGGGGCTTTTTAAGACTAAAAGGTAAGTGCCCTAACTTGCTCTCTGCCTCCCACATGGCCTAAAAGGTGAGAGTAAAACATAAAGAGGGCTAAGTTGAAAGACTTTTTAGAAATTATTCACTGAAAACCTAAAGCAGGGGTGAGGGCTTGCAAATATGGAGAAAGGGTCGGATGTGAGGAGAGATTACCCGAGTGCAAGCTTTGTGCCTCGGTCACTTACCTTAAACACAGAGCGATGGTTTCCATCCTTGTTGGGCCCTCCTTTGACTTTATAAGACCCAGGAGCCGGCTCCTCCCTGAGGCACAAATTCTGCCAAGGGACTCCGACCTCAAACTGCCTCTTGGCTCTCAGGGCCCATTTCCCATGCTTGATCCACTTCCTACCAACATCTCCAACCACATGTGACACTTATTTTGACATCTTAAAGGGCTCGTCCTATATTAACTACACGTGGGATAATCAAGCAGCTGAGGCAGAGTGTGAGGGCGTTCAAATGGCTCACACAAAATCCTGAGGAGCTGGCTTAACAGAAAGATTAATTCCCAGTGGGTTAAAAGAACTCCAGAGTTTCCGTTGCGGCTCAGTGGGTTAAGAACACGACATAGTGTCCATGAGGACTTGGGTTCTGTCCTTGGCTTAGCTCAGTGAGTTAAGCATCCGGCATTGCCATGAGCTGTGGTGGAGGTTGCAGACGCAGCTCGGATCTGGTGCTGCTGTGGCTGTGGCAAAGGCCGGCAGCTGCGGCTCTGATTCAAGCTCCAGCCCAGGAACTTCCATATGCCACAGGTAGGGCCCTAAAAAAAAAAAGATAAAAAAGAACCCTCATGATGCCAGATGGGCCCGCCCCATTTCTCGTATTCACCCTACCCACCTCAAAGCTGGCCCCCTTCCAATTTCTCTCTCTCTCCCTCCCTTCTGCATTATCTGCCTACCAGACCCCAGGAAAAAAGAACTTCATCCTCAGCCTCATGCTCAGAATTATAAATAGCTCAGCTCTGGCTGTCCCTCATCTGGCCAAGTAATGGGAACACAATAATGCCAAGGCTATTTAGGGTAGATCCAGGGAATGATTAAGAGGGTGAAAGGGCATCTCCCCCAGGGAAGGGCTTAGAGCACCAGCTCCACGTGAGCCAGAAAACCTCTGCTCCACTGGGGCCAGCCCGAGAATCCAGACCCCCAAGCTCTTTCTCCCTGTCACATACTAGGTGTGGCAGATTACTGTACCTAACTATTCCTTCCCCATCCTGTAAACAAACAAAACATTCCCAGATGCCAAAACATGACTTGTACTATTTCCTTGACACTACATTCTCCCACGGCCACCTGCCACTGATACTGGGCTTGGCATGGGATTTGCTTTGGCCAGTGGATATATATGCTGGTGTTTCCACCAGCATTTTTTTCCCTTCGCTCTGTAAGAGCAGTATGTTCCAGATAGGAGCTGCCATTCAGCCAGGACCTAAGTGAGAAGTTACACAAGTAGTCAAGGCCGGGAACCAGTGGTGTGTAGTGTGGATGAAAAGAAAACACAGTTGTTGCCAACCTCTGAGATCTGCAGCTGTTCTTGCAGCATAATCTGGCAAAAGTGAATGTGTTGGTGTCACCGACTCAATGTTGACAGGAAAGCAAAGTAAATGAGTGAGGCAGTGAGTGTGAGGTCTCAGGGATGGCAGGGCTGTGGATGACGGAAAAGCAGCAGCCAGAGATTAGGCTCTGATATTAAACTTTGTTATCAGTTAAAATAAAAAGTGCTATTGATCTGGTTAAACATCAGAGGTCAAGATTTTTATAACATAGTTGACTAATACTTATTGCTTGAAAGCTTAGACTATTAACAAATGTGAGGTTAGAAACAAAAATATAATGACCCCACCTTAGTATTTTTCATAATTACTTATAATTTTGAGATTCTTTTTTCTTTTTGTCTTTTTAGGGCTGCATCCACAGCATATGGAAGTTCCCAGGCTAAGGGTCAAATTGGAGCTGCAGCTGCCGGCCTACACCACAGCCACAGCAACAAGGGATCCTTAACCCACTGACTGAGGCCAGGGATCAAAGCTGAGTCCTCATGGATACTAGTCAGGTTTGTTACTGTTGTGCCACCATAGAATCCTCTTTTGAGATTTCTTAAACAGCAATCTGAAGTTAAAAAGGAACCATCTTCTAAAAGTTGACAATTATTCACATTTTACTTTTTTTTTTGTCATCTTCAAGTAAAGGGAAATTATTTATTTTAAAAGCTCTCTCTTGAAAAATTCTCTGAGGAGTTCCTGTTGTGGCTCTGGAACTGAACCTGACTAGTGTCCATGAGGATGCACGTTTGGTGCCTAGCTTCACTCAGTGAGTTAAGGATCCCACATTGCTGTGGTTATGGCCTAAGCTAGCAGCTGCAGCTCCGATTTGACTCCTAGCCTGGTAACTTCTATATGCCACAGGTTTGGCCCTAAAAAGAAAAAAAAAATTCTTTGAGGAGTTCCCGCTGCGGTATAACAGGATCAGTAGCATCTCTATATCCCCAGGATGCAGGTTTGATTCCCAGCCTGGCACAGTGGGTTACAGATCCTGTGTTCCCACAGCTGTGGTGTAGGTCACAACTGTGGCTTGGATCTGATCCCTGGCCTGGGCAGCCGAAAAGAAAAAAAAAATTATTTGAGGTACCCACCTGGATATCAATATAAACTTATGCAAATTCAATCAAACTTAATCCTACCACAAAAATAACAACATCTATCGTAAAGAAAGTAACTCCCCTGTGAGTGGGAATTAGAAAGGGCATAGACTGATACTACAGAATATTTCATTTAAGTGATTTTCTTGTAACTGGATCAGTCCTGAGACGAAGGATATGGAAATAGCCTTGTTACAAAGAATCACACATTATAATGGTTCTAACTGAAGCTTTTCTTTCAGGAGAATTGTGAAGAAATGATTACTACACGAGCTGACTATACACTTTCAAGTTTGTATTTTCTGCCTGGAGATTTGACCTTTTGCCATCACGTAATCCAGAAAAAAAGGAATCACTTGTCCCATATCGGGCATGATGGGAAACTCCACAATCCCAAGAACCTGGAGGCAGGAACAGCTCTGTGACCAAGTACTAGGTCAAAGGTGACCAACATCACCACTCCTAAGAAAAAAACATGCTCGCCATGACATGGAAATCAGACTTGATTTTAGACCACACAGTAGGGCTTTCCTCTTGATGTGAAACTAATAACAACAGCAGCAGTGTATTTTTTTTCCTTTTTATTCTCAAACTGATTGTTAATGAGAAGAAACATGGAACAGTTAACAATACAACACGACTCTTTGGACTTCTTTTTCCAACTCAAGTACTGAAACATGACACTCATTTCATAATATAATGGCCATCACATGCTCTCTTTTCTTTGTGGCTTCAGAGTCCTTTCCAAAAGGAAACATGCTTACCTGGCATTCTACATCACTCCTAATTTCCAGGTGGAAAAATGAGACACATGAAGTGACACCTAAAAACGCTGGGGATTATATTTTTAAAACCAAGACAGTAATTCAGATCTTTGCGTTTTACTTCTTCTCTATACTATCATGACAAAATGTTTATCAAAGTCCAAGAGAGTACTGATACACAATAGTGACCAATGACTTCACACTGACGGAGCTATCAATAATTAAACTCATCAGTGGAGTAACCGGAAAAAAGTTTAAATACAAAGAGTGATTTACTATTCTGTTTACACAATATTGAAACAATCAGAACATTCAAACACCCAAAAAGTGTAAAACTTTTAAGTCATATTAAATAACAATTGAGAACTCTGAAATACTGCAGCAGCTTGAAGTATCTTCTGAATGACCAAAAACAGATGAACTTTTGTTTGGTATAACTTTTTTTTTTTTTTACACCAGGTACATATACACGAAACCCTGAAGTGGCAAGATTGTTCAATGACTAATACTCCACACCGCTTTGTTGTTACGGGACAAATGAGCTTATAATTCAGTGAAATCCTTTTAAGAAGTTCTAGCCTATAGAATGACATGTTCAAATAGTTTGGTCCTATTAGTTTTATTAACAAAAACCTCCCATTCCTTTATAAGATGTTTAGTTCCTCTGAAATCATCTTTAAAAGGCCTGATGTGATTGCTGTGAGAATAAACCACCAGTCAAGTGCAACCCCTGATTCCAGTCTCTGAGCTCTTCAGTCACTGTAAGCCACTCAGTGACCTTCCCATGAGTTTTCCACTGGAGATTTCACAGTACCAATTTTAACACTTTCACAAAGTATCCCTCCCTTCTCTAGGCTCTGGGTAGAAAGTCAAGTTAATAATGGCATGTGGTGTTCCTTAGCATAACCTGCCAAAACGTGATAATTTCCTTGGAAGAAAAGCCATGGGCTGCAATCACACGTCTGAGCTGACAGACATCCAAATGGATCCTATATAAAAAGAAAAGGTTTGTGTCTTCTGGAATATGAATGTCCACTTTCAATAAATTCAAACAGATTCCAACATAGACATCTTCAAACTTGATGGGTTTTACGTGACTCATCATTTCATAGATTCTTGGCACCAAATCTCTGGACATTATATAACCCAACCCACTGCAGTAGGGGGGAAACACTTTGAAGGGATACTCCTGGTATGATATATGGGTTTTTTGGTAAAATCCCCTATAGGAATAGTTATCAATTAGAGGATAACCTGTGAAAAACTTCTCTGAGCGGTTTAAATTTAAAAGATACTTCACTAAATTGCCAGTATTGATGAAAACATCCGTGTCTGTCTTCATGATGTACCTGGCATTGGGGCAAAATTCAGTTACCCACCTAAATGCCATAATGGTTTTCAAGGTTAGATTATTATACGTGTCTAAAAAATCTTGCCGTATTATGTCGCCATAAAGAAGGTGCTCATCCTCTAAGGATAAGGCTAACATTTTGTCTTCCCTTGCAGCCTGCTGGCCTAATAAGAAAAACGTCAGAACTTCATAGCCCCACCAAGACTTCTTTTCACCCCAAGTAACTCTAATGGCCTGTCTGGCTTTCACATCTGAGGGGTGTGAGGTGACCAGGATGACAAGAAACGGGTTTTGATGGGAGCAGTTCGAGTGCTCTCGAAGTGTGAAGTGGAAGTCGTGTCTGTAAATGGGCTCATACTCATAGAAGTACATACAGTTCACACGCTCGATCACGCTGTAGTGCGGCAGACTCAGGTACCACATCACCAGGAAACTCAGCAGCGACAGCAGCAGGAGGCTCCACTTGAGGGATCTCAGGGACATCCTACTCGGAAGGGTGATCGGGAGCGCTGGGGCCATTCACAGCAGCTCAGGAGCACAGGCCTCAGGTTCTGGAAGATTTATCAAAGGCCTGCTCAGTATGCCAGCAGCCAGACACAGTTTCAGATGCTACCTGGTCATCTACTCATGGAGAAAGAGCTCGAGAACAAAGTTCCAAAGCAAAACCGAAAATCCTGACCCGAATCTACTTAACTTCACTTAACTATAAGCAAAGGGGTACCAACAACCAAAAGTATATTTTAGCTTTTACAGCAACACCAAGGTTAAAAAAATACCTTTGATCTGGGGAAAACAGGAAAATATTTCCTGTTTGACATAAATAACTATTGAAATAATTCTTTTTCTTAATAGTAAAGAAGACAAGCAGTTTTTTGTTTTATTTTCTGTTGAGTGATTGAATGATTTTTGGCCGTGCCCACAGCATGCAGAAGTTCCCAGGCCAGAGACTGAACCCATGCCATAGCAGGGACCCAAGCCGCAGCAGTGACAACGGCAGATCCTTAACCTGCTGCGCCACAAGAGAACTCCTGTAGGTTTAACTCCCGTAGATTTAACTCCCCATTACTCATCTCTTTCTGTCTTTATGGATAAACAAAATCATTAATGCAAAGAGATACTGTCAGCAACACGTCCAAATAAAACAAGGGTCTTTCCCAGCTGTGTGATCTGATGTTGATTCTAGCAAATCTGGAGTAAGAAAAACCCAACAGCCACAATTATTTGTGGTGACCTGCCAGTGTGGGCTGAGAGAAAGATAAAGACTCGTCCCCTGAAAGATGAGTCCTCGAGACACAAACAGGTTAACCATCTCTGGAGTTTTTAAATGTACAAGACTAAGAGATAGCTCTCACTTGCCCAAAACAGCTGCCAAGCCCCTTTCTACCTCATTGGCTGAACTCAACTCTCAGTCTGGACAGCCAGTACTTGAAGGCCTGTCCACAGAATGGTATGAGTTTTCATGTGTTTCCCAATCTAATTTGCTCAGAAATCCTGCACCAGATCAGAATATGGGATGGAACCTCCCAGAACACCTGCTTTTACACAGAACCTCTAGCTGAGACAAGAAAACAGAGCTAGGAGACACAGAGCATTCAGACTGGGGCGACAGCCGCAGCCTCAGCTCTGCTTCAGATCCCAAGGATGAGTGTGGTTTACAATTCAGGATCCCACAGGACTTTCCTGGAGCCAGGATCATGGGCCTCAGTCCAAACATCCACGTACTAAGCGTTTACTAGACCTTCTACATGCACAGACTGCACCAGGCACTAAGGAGGCCAAAGGGAGAAGGAAATGGGAGGACAAATCCCAAGGCAACATGTAAACAAGTCATAGTGGTGCCGTACAGAGTTTATGTCAAATGCTAAGAGACTTCACAGGAAGAGACACATCAACAGGAGTTCCCGTTGTAGCTCAGTGGTTAAGGAATCCGACTAGGAACCATGAGGCTGTGGGTTCGAACCCTGGCCTCGCTCAGTGGGTTAAGGATCCGGCGTTGCTGTGAGCTGTGGTGTAGGCTGCAGACGCGGCTCGGATCCAGCGTTGCCGTGGCTGTGGCGAAGGCCGGCGGCTACAGCTCCTGTTAGACCCCTAGCCTGGGAACCTCCATATGCCACGGGTGCGGCCCCAGAAAAGGCAAAAAGACAAAAAAAAAAAAAAAAAAAAAAAGAGAGACACATCAACAACACAAAATCCTGAGGGAGCTTCTGACCATGCCCGTCTGCTCACAATCACTCGGGGCAGAAGGGCTCCTGAGAGCCCTGGGGTCAGTCTTAAGACATGCACTTTTCTGCTCCTTAATTACATACACAAATTACAAATGACAAGCTGTCTAGACTTCCCGTCCTTTCCCTTTTTTTTTCCCGCTGTGCCTGAAGCATGTGGAAGTTCCCGGGCCAGGGATCAAAACTGCACCCTGACTTGAGCCACTGCAGTGACAAGGCCGAATCTTTAACCCACTGAGCCACCAAGGGAGCTCCCAAGACTTCTTGTCCTAATGCTTCCTGTATTTTGTCACACAACATAACGGGGTGTTCTGGCAAACTCTCTGGTTTGATTTCAAGTGTATATGTCTCGCCTCTCCACTTACATTCCATGGCTTAAACGGCAAAGAAAACTTTTCTCACAACGGTCAAAGTGCAACACAGCAGGAGCACAGTGAACACTAACTTGTTGGATATGCTATTTTTATTTGTATACATTTTTTTTTTTTTTTTGCTTTTTTAAAGAGCTGCACCTGTAGCATATGGAAGTTCCCAGGCTAGGGGCTGAATCTGAGCTACAGCTGCCGACCCACGTCATAGCCACAGCAACACAGGATCCGAGTCACATCTGCGACCTACACCACAGCTCACGGCAACACCGGATCCTTAACCCACTGAGTGAGGCCAGGGATTGAAGCTGCAACCTCGCGGTTACTAATCTGATTCGTTTTCACTGCGCCACAACGGGAACTCCCTATTTGTATAAATTTAAAATGTAGGTCCATCCATCCCACCCCCATCCTTCCACCCTTTTCCCCACTACTAGCCTTCCTTATACAGCCAGCTCCTAGAAAAATCTGAAACAGAACAGATCTAAAACAAGAATTATGGAAGGGATTAATATCTTCTTACACGCTCTCCTCACCTGGCTACTGGACACTGCACAACCCTAGGGGGCTTCATTTAATCTCAGCCCCTGAGGACCTGCACTTCTATTACAGTAGTTATCAGATGGCAGTTTGACGTCTTATTCTAACAAATCAGCACGTTATAACAAATTGTGGACAAATGGAAGGAATGTGTCTGAGTAAGAGGCGTCACTTACATTACACACAGGCAATGGAGGCCCTGCTACTCTCTTCAGCAGTGGGAAGAAGTCAAAACAGCAAATCTTACTATTAAAATTATCTTATATGCATTCTATATGTCACGGTGAGCAGGTACATTAGTTATCTCTGGGAACCTCAGTTTTCTCCTCTCTACATCAAAGATGTTAATATAGTGTAAATTAGTGACTATGTGTAAAGCATCTGGCTGTCGTTATGAGCCATGTTTGACTCCTGGCAACTATTCCATCCTGTTTATGTTCACTAAATCAACTTCTACTCTCAAAAGGGATTGCTCTAAAGAAATAATCTTTAAGAAATTCTTACTCCTCAAAGAAAAGTGTTTCAAAGCCATAAACAGATTTCTACTTCTTACCTTCTTGATTTATTTCTTCTGAATGAAAGATCTTCAATTTTACCAACTGAACATTCAGTAGTATGTAGTAGTCACAAAAAAATGCTTGAAATTTCTGTAAGATATAGAAGAAACTTAACAGCATTTACTTATGAGTCAGGGAGTCAGAAGTCAAAGAGGGGAAGGGAGCCCCTTCCCCCACTCCAATTTCTATCTGAACTGAAACATATGTTGAAATAAAAAGTTTAAAAAAACAAAACCCCAGTCCACAGAATTCACAGTTCATGAGTTAATCATGGAAAAAGGGCATAATGTAAAACCTATATCTAAGGTCTCCTGTCAGCTGGTGTTCTATGTCATCCTACCACAGTTCTACTTCCCTGGATAAAGAACTCAGGGTCATTCAGGGAGTTCCCACTGTGGCGCAGCGGAAACGAATCCGACTAGGAACCATGAGGTTGCGGGTTCACTCCCTGGCCTTGCTCAGTGTGTTGGGAATCTGGCGTTGTGGTGAGCTGTGGTGTAGGTCATAGACGTGACTCAGGTCCTGCGTTGCTGTGGCTGTGGCGTAGGCAGGTGGCTACAGCTCTGACTAGACCCCAAGCCTGGGAACCTCCATGTAGAACTCAGGGTCATTCAAAGAAGTGAAACACAAAATGTCTAAGAGATGCTACTTGTATCCTCTCTTTAATTCTCTGTTCTGCACACACACACACAGAAGGCAACCCTGATGTGAGACTGCAAACTACCACTTTCCAAGCCACTCTTTCACCTTTGAGCTCCATCTCTGCTCACAAATACTCAAAACACAAACTGAAAATCATGTAGCACGTCTCACTTCCTACCTCGATCCAGAATGCTCATATCTTGATTTTCATCAGTCAAGTTTAACAACCAGACTAGGATGTGAAAACACGAAGGCACTGCTATATACTACTACTTACACCAAAAACACTCCCAAATGGATTAAAGATTCAAATAGAAAAATAAATAAATAGTGTAAGAGCACTAAAGGTAAATCTGATGTAGAAGAACTTTCAATTGTCCCATGTGTGGAAAGAACCAAGAACTCATACAGAAAATTTTGATCAAATAAAATTTCAAACAGTTCCTGAACAAGGTTGAAAAGCAAAATAAAAAAATAGCAACATGATAAAAAGGCACAAACAAGGCTGAAAGATAAAAAAACAAAGAGGGAAAAACACGAGACACTTATGATTAATTTATAACTCAAATAAAAAAGGGTTCATACAAATTAATTAAAAACAGGTGAATACAAAAATAAATTCTCAAAAGAATTATAAATGGTCAATAAAATAAGAAAAAATATTCAGACTCACAAGTAAGCAGAGATATTGCCAAAAATCTCAAACTGGAAAATTAAAGGAAAAAAGTGAAAATAGTTTGTGTGAGAAAAAGCATCATTCCTGTGTACTTTCCAGAGAGAAATATTAACCATGTATCAAAAATTTGACTGTGTACACTCTTTCACCACTGCTAGCAATTTATCTAAAAGAAATAACCTGACAACTGTACATAATTTATAATACAAAAAACTATTTTAAAGTCTCCCAGTAGGGAGTTGGTTAAACAAAACTATGATACATCCATGTAACAGTATAATTTATTAATTATTCTCAGTGATGCTTATTTATAGTCCCTTGATATATTAAGTGAAAAATGCAGTTGCAAAACTGCATATGTGGTATTATTCCTTTTGAAAGATGAAAAGAAAAGTGTCCATAAATCTATATAGCCACACACGCAGAGCAAGATGTCTGGAAGGGTATGTTCCAATATGTGAAGGTTTTGATTCCGTGGAATTTCTGGAAGATTTGTTTCTTTTTTTCTTTTTGTATCATTTGGGTTTTCTACATATTCATGCATTGTCATTGTAAATAGATAAAAATAAAGCCAAAATATTGGACTTCATGCTTGCATGTCTCAAAGTTCCACTGAATGGAAGGAACCCTAAGCTGGCAGTTAGGGTCCCAAATTTTCTCCCAAGGTATGAGCATGCACAATTCACGATATTTTAGTAGCTATTACTCTCCATCATTTCAGTAAATATTATCTCGATATAGTCAGAAATGATTTATAAAATCCATTCAAAACACCATAATTCCAATATAACTTAAATATGATTTATATTAGCTAGTAATAAGAGCATTAAATGCACACACAAAATAGCTTATAAAGTATTTCAACACATACGAATTCCTTTCAATAACCCTAAGTTGGTTTTGTTGTACATATTTTACAGGTGAGTTTTAGAGTTCAACTGAAATGAAGGTGAAATAAAAACACTTTTAAACAGACTAGGAGTTAAAAAGTGCACAAACTCTAGCTAAAAGAAGTACCAAGGGCATGGATTTTAGTATGAAGAAAAATGAACTCAAGAGGAAGGAATGGGATGTGATAAGCACAGTAAGTAAAGAGATTATTGAAAGATAGTGAAAACTAACAAATATACATAGTAAAAGAGAGAGAACAAGTACAAAAGCAATATTGTGTGCGTGTAGCAAAAAGAGTGAAACTAAAACATTACACAAAAATGACACAGTTGCTGTGAGAAGAGTTTCAGAGGAAAATAGAAATATGCTAACATTCTTATTTAGCTCAATAGGAATAAGGAAAGAGTAATAAACTTAAATATTTTGCAAAAAAATTCATTCAAAAATGTATATTAACCTTTAGAGTAACCACTGATAGATATATAGAACATACACATTCAACACAGATTTGAGAACTAAACAGAGCAAGCTATCATTTCAACAGAGGACAGGAGAAAAGGAAAAAATAGAGAAAATGCACAGCAAATGGAAAACACAAAAGAAGATGGCAGAAGTAAATGTATCACAGTAAATATAACTGCAAACTCACCTACTGAAAAACAGAGATTCTCAGTTGGCTTAAAATTCTGTGATATACAACTTATAAGACACATGCCTAAAACAATACAAAAAGTTTAAAAATTAGGAAACAAAAAAACCAGGAAAATGCCAATCAGAAATCTGCTGTAGTTATTTATTAATGTTATGTATTTTAAATGAATAGTGTTTAAAAGGGACAAGGAGATTTTGTTACTAATAAAAGGAACCATCCAAGATAATTTAACAATCATGAAGCTATATAAACATATAAAAAACAAATCCTGAAAAGTGTAAGTACAAATGGAAAACTCTATAATCCTAATATGAGATTTTTAACGACTTTCTGATATATCCAGCAGACAAAAAAATAGGGATATGAGTATTTCATATAATATTATTAACATTATTAATAATCTTGATTTAGCACCTTTCATCCAGTTAAAAATAGGAATATTCTTTTCAAGACCACATAAAACATTTATTTAAGGAGTTCCTGTTGTGGCTCAGTGGTTAACGAATCCGACTAGGAACGATGCGGTTGTGGGTTCGATCCCTGGCATTGCTAAGTGGGTTAAGGATCCAGTGTTGCCGTGAGCTGTGGTGTAGGTTGCAGATGTGGCTTGGATCCCGTGTTGCTGTGGCTGTGGCGTAAGCTGGTGGCTACAGCTCCAATTAGACCCCTAGCCTGGGAACCTCCATATGCTGCAAGTATGGCCCTAGAAAAGGCAAAACAAAGACAAAAAAAACAAAAACAAAAACAAAAATAAAACATTTACTTAAAAACCCAACATATGAGTTCCTGTCATGGCTCAGTGCCTTACAAACCTGACCAGGATCCATGAGGATGTGGGTTCAATCCCTGGCCTTACTCAGTAGGTTAGGGATTTGGCACTGCCATGAGCTGCAGTGTAGATAGCAGATGTAGCTCAAATCTGGTGTTGCTGTGGCTGTGGTGTGGGCCTCAGCTGTAGCTCCAATTTGACCTCTGGCCTGGGATTCTCCATGTGCCACAGGTACAGCCCTTAAAAACAAACAAACAAACAAAACATCATAGTAAGTTGAATAAGTTGTCTCCAAAATTTTTCAAAACTCAATTTAACACAGGCATCAAAACTCAACTTAACACAGGCCCCATTATCTGACCACGGTATTATTTCAATTTAATTACAAAAACATAACTTGAAAAACATAAACGAACAAACAAAAAACCTGCCTGGAAACTCAAAACCCTTATATACCCAACTTTTGTTTAATCCATAAACTTAAAGAGAACACCCTATTGGTAATTATAAAATATCTGCAACTAAATACCAGCAATGTATAATATTTCAATGATGCAGTTATTATACCAACCACTTACTTGAAAACTACTGGGAGAGAACAGAGTAATTTTTCGTTGTTGCTGTTTTGCTTTAAAGAATGATCTATAGTTCAAGGGAAGCAAACAGCTCCAAGTGAAAAGGAAAAGCTTTTCTTAATAGAAAAATACCAATTAGGAATGTAGACAGGAGTTTCCATTGTGGTGCAGTGGAAACGAATCCGACTAGTATCCATGAGAATGTGGGTTTGATCCCTGGCCTCAATCTGTGGGTCAGGGACCTGGTGTTGCCATGAGCTGTGGTGCAAGTCACAGATGCGGCTCAGATCCTGCATGGCTGTGTTTGTGGTGTAGTCTGGCAACTGAAGCTCCCATCTGACCCCTGGCCTGGGAACTTCCATGTGCCACAAATGCAGCCCTAAAAAGCAAAAAAAAAAAAAAAAAAAAAAAAAAAAAAAAAAAAAAAAAAAAAAAAAAAAAAAAAAAAAAAA
>PVHT021183693.1:18607164-18651553 GCA_004024745.2 Catagonus wagneri
GGGTTAACCATCCGGCATTGCCGTGAGCTGTGGTATAGTTTGCAGACGTGGCTCGGATCTGGCATTGCTGTGACTGTGGTGTAGGCCGGCAACAACAGCTCCGATTGGACCCCTAGCCTGGGAACCTCCATATGCTGTGGGTGCAGCCCTAAAAAGAAAAAAAAAAAGCCCAAAATACCATTATAGGAAAACATTGCAGAATAGATTTGTGACCTCTGCATGGGGAAAGTCTTCATAAACAAGTCACAAAAAACATATCCCACAAAAGAGAGGGGAAATAGAATGGGTCACAACAAATATAAAACTATAGGTGACAAGACTCCATAAACACAGTTAAACGATAAGCCATAGACTCGGAAAACATACCTATTGCAAGTAAAACAAAGGACTGGAAAGCAGAATCTCTTCTGGATATATTATATATATAACAAATATATATATTTGTTACAGAAGGTATATTTGTAGTAATCTGCTATCATTTTCTGTTTGTATAAAGTTCACATAAAACATGAAATCAAGGAGTTGCCATTGTGGCTCAGCAATTAACAAACCCAACTAGTATCCATGAGGATGTGGGTTCAATCCATGGTTTTGCTCAGTGGGTTACAGATCCGGCATTGCCGTAAGTTGTGGTGTAAGCTCGCAGATACGGCTTGGATCCCACATTGCTGTGGCTGTGGCGTAGGCTGGCAGGTTTAGCTCTGATTTGACCCCTAGCCTGGGAACTTCCATATGCTGCAGATGTATCCCTAAAAAGTAAAAGCAAAAAAAAAAAAAAAAGGCACTTATAAATCAAAAGGAAAATGAGTGACAAGTGAACAAGGAGAAATAAGAATGGTCAAAAGACATGAAAACAGGGTCAGTCTCAATAGCAATCAGGGAAATGCACATTAACAAGAAATTTTTAGCACATAGGGGAAAATATCAAAGTTTAATATTAATCAGTTACTGGAGTAAATGCCATTTGTCATACCCTATGGGTGGAAGTAGCAACTGTGACACCCCCCTCTGTTAAGCAACACATCTGTACCTAGTCCTGGTTAAAACTGAAAACCAGCCATTCCTCTTATAAGAACACACCCTAGAAAAACCCTCATACATGTACACACATGCTCATTAGGGAGCTATTAGCAGAAAATTCGAGAAAACCTAAATGTCTATCCATAAGATAACAGATAAATAAAACCTCATCTGTCTTCCAATGGAATCCTACAAGACAGTTAAAAGAAATGAACTGGATTTGTACAATGTGAAACCATTCAAAATATCAATTTGGATAGTTCTGAAAAACAAACTGTTGAGTAAAAAATACAGGTTGAAAGATTTACACACATATATAATACCATTTAAACAGTTTTAAACCCCACACAAGGAACAGGGAGCTTTCAGAAGCGGCTATGCACATAAAACTATTTTTTGGTCAGCTGTCCCTAATTACCAGGAAGTTGTCCTGCTGCATTCACAGCACCCCCTACCTCAATAAACCCTTCTTTCTCTTCACCTCAAAAAACAAACAACCACCCCTCCAAAAAAAACTATTTCTTAAAGGGACTGCAGGAATATCTTCCAACTAAACGGTGTGGGTGCTGCTGTGAAAGACTGAGGGGGGTATGTGGGGAAAACGGGAAAAATGAACTAGACACAAATACTATAAAATACCAGCAGTTGTTAATTCAGGGTGATAGAAGTAGAGGCCTTCTCTTATAGTTTTCTTTGTATTTTAAATTTATCATTAAGGAAAAAAAGCATCATAAAAATACAGCTAGATGACTCACCCTAAATCTTTGCTGCAACACAATGGCTGTGTGACCTTGGAGAATATATCTTCTCAACAGCATCTTCTTTCATATATAAATCAAGCATCAGTACCCATTTAGTTACTGTGAGGTTTATGTGAAGAACATGAATTAACCAGTCACAGTACACAGTAGTTTCTGAAGTTCAATGACATTTAGGCATACAAATACACACACTATGATGTCACAGAAATCAAACTGGCCTGGCCTGAGACCTGGGAGGCACCGGCTCATTCCCTGAGACTGGGAGTGCTGGCCTCCTTAGGCCAACCGAGCAGTAGGCTTTGCGAACCCTGACACTGTTCTGAATCCGAAGTCCCAGGGAAGGGACAGAAAGAAAAACCTAAAACATCGATGAATAGGAAAAGATAATAAAAGGCCAACAGGGAAGTGCGCTATTACTTTATTACTGACTTCTTAAATAATAATTTCACATAGAAATAAATGTCAAGAAATAAATGATATCTATAATTTTAAAATAATTTGCATTTTATAAAGAAATAAACTTGTGGTATTAACTGCACATGCATTCGTCCACTAAACTCTAAATAATTTATATTAAACAATCTTCTCTATCTCACACATCTAGCACAAGACTGAGTGCACAACAGGCCACTGGTAATTACTTGTTGATTTGGTGGTTGATCTGTAACAGCTGAAGAAACATCTTAAATAATGGAAAAGCTCTAGAGACAAAGCAGTTGTCGGCTTCTAGGGTATTAAGCATGCAGATGCTTTAACCATCAAATGAAACCACTACGCTTGGAGAAGGAACAGGCATCCCCGTTACTAAGCACAGAACTTTATGGCAGCCAAAGACGGCTGCATCTGTCTTAACTACAGGTGTTAACAGAGCTTCAAAAGGGCTGTGGACCAAAAACACTGGAAGTCATCCAACTATTATTTTTTAATGGAGGGCTTTTCAGAATTTTTAATATGCTAATGTACATTCTCTAAGAAGAGGATATAGTATACTAATCTCTCAAATATATCTTTTTTAAAAAATTATTTATTTATTCATTTATTTTCATAGCTTCACCTAAGGGATATGGAAGTTCCTGGGCTAGGGGTCAAATTGGAGTTGCAGCTGGGACTCACACCACAGCCATGGCAACACTGGATCTGAGCTACATCTTCAACCTACACTGCAGGTTGGGGCAACGCCGGATCCTTAAACCCTGAGCAAGGCCAGGGCTTGAACCTGCATCCTCACAGAGACAATGTTGGGTCCTTAACCTGCTGAGCCACAACAGGAATTCCCTCAAATTTATCTTAAAAGAACCTATTTTAAGTTTCAGCGTCCCCAGCAGGACTAGAATTCCACACTTCGGGAAATCCTTCCTAGAACATCTTTGCATTCACTGAATTGAGAAACTACTTCTGTTAATTTACTAAACAAAAATTTAAGTAGTAGTAAAAATAAACAAACAAACCCAAAGCTGAATAAACTGATTCAATTGCTTTGGAAAACTTGTTAGTGTTATTCACCAAGACAGAACATACACACGCCCAATGACACAGCTATTACACCGGCTGGTAGAATACTCAACCAAAGTGAATGTCCATAAGGACACCAAAAAACGTTCCCTGAAGTTCTTAATAGCACACTATTCATGACAGCCCCAACCTGGAAACAACCTGCAGCAGAAGAGAGAAATACAGAGAAAAACATACGATACAAAATGAAAACAAATAGACTACATCCTCACATGACACCATGGAGAATCTCTCAAGCATAATGTTGAGCTTAAGAAGGCCAGGTACACAAAGAACAGGCAGGATGATGCCATTTACACAAAGTTGAAAAGCAGGCAGAAGTAATCTCTGGTGTTAGAACTCAGGACACTGGTAACCTCTGTGGAGAGGGAGGAAGTAAACTTGGAAGAGGGTGGAAGAGACTTTCTGGGGTGCTGGCATGTGCTCTCTTGACCTAGATGGTGGTGACAGGTGTGCTCACTCTGATAATTCATCTTCTAACTTGCACACATCTTTTTCATACTTCAGCAGAAATGTAAAGAGAACCTGGTGTCCAATCAATCATCTGCTTATTTGGATACTGTCTGCAATCAGTGTAGGCAGGTGTCCACATGATGTGCCGGCCCTGGGTACTCCAGCTGTGGGGAGAGCTCCAGAGATGAAGTCCTACCATCTTCAAGAGAGCCCAAGAACTAAGGAGCTTTTAAAACCTTCACTCTTCACATTTAACGTACGAGGAAACTAAGGCTTAGGGAGATTCAATAATCTACCCAAAGTCACAGGATGTAAGTGGTAGAGACAGACTCAAATAGGACTCCTAACCTCATATTCTAGACCACTGCCTTTCCTATGCTAGGGAGATGGCTGCAGCCCTCTTGACCAGAGGTGCTCTGAGTGGGTTTTAACTTTCTGTAACCACTGAACCTCGAGAGAAACAGTAAGGTAGCATCAGAGCCTTACTGTCTTTACAGAGAAAGACTCAAGATTCCCATTCTCAAAACCTGAAAATGAGTTATTAACAGTAACAAATAATAACTACTAATTCATTCAGGTATTGACCTATTATTTTGCATCAAAAACATGCTGGGCAAGGAGTTCCTATTGTGACTTAGTGGCAAGGAACCCAACTAGTATCCATGAGAACTCAGATTTGATCCCTGGCCTTGCTCAGTGGGTCAAGGATCCGGCATTGCCGTGAGCTGTGGTGGAGGTCGCAGACACGGCTTGGATCTGGCATTGCTGTGGCTGTGGCACAAGTCGGCAGCTACAGCTCCAATTATACCCCTAGACTGGAAACTTCCATATGCCGTGGGTGAGCCCCTAAAAAGACTAAATAAATAATAAAAATAAAAGGTGCAAACAGAAAAAAGACAAACAAACCCAAATTTCAATGAAATTCTAAGCCCAAGCATGCTAGATTCACGGTCATCCAAGGACAAAACATGAACTAACTAGTAAAGATAATTACTAAACTATTTTCAGTTGTGCAACATTCTGACTTTACATAAAACATGATACTGTAAAGGAGGAGAAATCTAATACCCTAAAAACCGTCATGTGCAATACAGGGTTTAATACAAATCATAATTACACATATCAGCCCTGTTTTATTCCTTATAAAGGGGGAAAATCACACATCAATACATATCCTTGAAGAACATTTCCCTAGCAGTACCCTCTCAAACCCAACATATTCATTCATAAACAAAGCAATGTAAAATGCTATCATTCTCGAGTTCCCCACTGTGACACAATGTGGTCAGCAGTGTCGCGGGAACTCTGGGATGCAGATTCAATCTCTGGCCTGGCACAGTGGGTTAAGGATCTGGCGCTGCGGCAGCTGTGGTACAGGTTGCAACTACAGCTGGGATCTGACCCCCAGCCCGGGAACTCCATATGCTGCAGTGTGTCCAAAAAAGGAAAAAAAAAATGCTGTCATTCTGGAGTTCCCTGGTTGGTCAGCAGGTAAAGGATCCAACATTGTCACTGCAGTGGCTCGGGACCCTGCTGTGGAACGGATTCAATCCCCAGCCCGGGAATTTTTTTGCCGCAGACACAGTCAAAAAACCAAACACAAAATATCATTCTGACCACCTTCAATTATATTAGACACAACGAATGAGGCCTGGCCACTTCTTTCTTCCCTCTTCTTTCTTAACCTAGTGGCTCTCTGACTAACCTCAATCCCATATTCAAAAGGGTTCCTTGACCAGAAGGTTAAGGGAAGCCTTAGATAACACAGGAGAATTCAGCTTCTCTGCAAAGGGCAGGGCATCAAAAGGTCCCACTGAACAAAATGGAAGAACCTGAATCCGATGGCAGTACCTAGATAGTTCACAACTGGCCGAGCCATCTTGGCCAGTGGATTTTTCATAGCTGGTCATGTATTCAACACACATCTCCGGGGCTCATGCTGGGCTGTGAGAATACAGTATTGACCAAAACAGCCACAGACCTGCCCTCCCACTTATGTTCTAAGGCTGTTAGAGCATCTTCGCTAACCTGGGAGAAAATCTACAGGGTTTAATCACAAGTCTAATCTTTAGCCTTTTTCTGCTTAGTATTTCCTATCAAAGACAAATAAATGTGGGTTTATACAATTTTGAAGACAAGAAAGCAGAAAAAAAAAAGCTAATTCATTAGAAGACATAATTACAATCTAAAAAGCTTTCAAGGTTACAAAAAGAGTCAAAGCGGGATGAAATCTGACGGTAACAAATGAATTGTCCTCTCTCAGAGTTCCAAAAGCCAATTGCTCAAGGGAGGATGGGAGACCATTTTAACAGCAGCCTAAGTTAAGGAGATCTAAAAGTTTTAGTTGCATCTGAGCTCAATGGGAAGAAAGGTGGTGATGTAAAGGAATAACTGGAAAGTCACGAAAACAAAGATTCTAGTTCTAACAGCTGAGGCAAGTTACTGAATTTGGGGAGTTGCTTCTCTCACCAGAACCATTTCTTTCTTTCTTTCCTTTTTTTTTTTTTTTTTGGCTGCACCTGCAGCATGTGGAAGTTCCTGGGCCAGGGACTGAACCTGAGCCACAGCAGCAACCCAAGCTGCTCTGCCACAAGAGAACGCCTCATCAGGACCTTAAAGGGACTGGGCCAGGATACCTCTCAGTCCCCATCTAGATCCACCAGAACAGAGACAACACCCATTTTTGTGGGCTGCTGTGTCCCCAGCACCTAGTACAGAAAGCATTCCCCAAATACTTGTAAATGAAGGACAGTGGTAACAGAAGTTCTGCAAGTTAATACCACACTGTGTTCCCCTCCACCAATACACACACACACACAAAACCCTAATATACTCTTGGAGTTCCCGTCGTGGTGCAGCGGAAATGAATCCGACTAGGAACCATAAGGTTGCAGGTTCGATCCCTTGCCTTGCTCAGTGGGTTAAGGATCCAGCATTGCCGTGAGCTATCGTGTAGGTCGCAGACACAGCCTGGATCCCGTGTGGCTGTGGCTGTGGCACAGGCCTGCAGCTGTAGCTCTGATTAGACCTGGGAACCTCCATATGCTTCGAGTGTAGCTCTAAAAAAAAAAGCAAAAAAAAAAAGCCCAAAACCCTAATATACTCTTGAGTTCAAGAAATAGAAAAAGTCTGAGCAAAAGGGGTCATAACCCCATAGCCACGTATATGTTCTATTTTATTCATTTATTTACTTTTAAGTCTCAGAAAGCTGGTGTATATTTTATTACTTTTAAGATTTTTATTTTTTCTATTATAGTTGATTTACAATGTTCTGTCAATTTCTGCTGTACAGCTAAGTGACCCAGTCATACACCTTCTTTTTCTCACATTATCCTCCATCATGTCCCATCACAAGAGACTAGTTCCCTGTGCTATACAGCAGGATCTCATTGCCTATCCGCTTTAAAAGGACCATCAACAAGTTAGATTTAGTTCAGATGAAGGTTAAAGGTTTGGTTTATCATCTCTCACAAGGACTGGATGAAGTAGTAGCTACAGGAACTGGGTACTGTTCTGTTTGGGGGAAAACAACAGCGTAGTAGAGCCATGGTAGATGCTTTTGGATATTTTGAACAATATGTCAGTGTAACTCCAGATGATAAATGGAAGCCTAAAGATAAATATCAGTTGGAAGGTTCAGTTACTAGAATGGGCTGCTCCTCACTAACAGAAATCGTCAAGCAGCTGGTGGGAATGTTACAGAGGTTAATTCCTTACTGAGTTTTAAGTTACTCTAGGTAAATTCTAAGGTCCCTTCCAACTCCAAGATTGCATGACCCTGTTATTCATATTTAAAATGCAGTATATGGAAAAGGTTTCATTTTGCATAACATTTTTAAATTGTTCCATTTTTAAGAATGCATCTGAGGAGTTCCAATCGTGGCTCAGTGATTAACGAATCTGACTAGGAACCCTGAGGTTGCGGATTCGATCCCTGGCCTCGCTCGGTGGGTTAAGGATCAGGTGTTGCCGTGAGCTGCGGTGTAGGTCGCAGAAGTGGCTCGGATCCCGCGTTGCTGTGGCTGTGGCGTAGGCCAGCAGCTACAGCTCCGATTAGACCCCCAGCCTGGGAACCTCCATACGCCACAGGTGTGGCCCTGGAAAAGGCAAAAAGACAAAAAAAAAAAAAAAAAGGAACACATCTGAGGCATTCAATGAGTTTAAGAAAAACCTCTCCCCCACACTAAGCATAACTCTCTGTGGTCATTAAACAGCTTTAAGTAGTGAGTATAAATACCTAATGCTCTATTATAATTTCCCAGTTCTGCCCCTGCAACCCCTGCTGGTGGACTGAAGTGCTACCATCTCAGATATTCTGAGACATTTGGAAGAATGTCTTTCAATTCCAGCGTCATTAAAATGGAAGACTCCTGTCTCTTGTGTGTTTAAAAACACCTGGGTTTTCAAAAATACATTTTGAAACGATATACACTATTTGGAAACAAAGGACTTTTTGTAGGAGTAACAATTTATGGGAACACAGTTGGTGCTCCGCCATGGTATAGGCTCTATTAACTTTGATCAAAAGTATTTAAAAAAATTCCAGAAAGTTCCAAAAAGCAAAACTTGAATTTGCCATGTGTGCTAGCAACTATTTACTATCATTTACATTGTATTCACAACTATTTACATAAGATTTACATTATATTAGGTATTATAAATAACCCAGAGATGATTTAAAGTATAAGGAGGATGTGTATGGATTACACACTAATACTATGCTATCTTATATAAGAGACTTGAAGGGATTTGGTATCTGAGGGCATCCTGGACACAATCCTCTGTGGATGTCAAGGATGACCGTATTTTATAGATTTCTGGGGTTGTGGCATGTGGAAGCTTTTTTTTTTTTTTAAGTTATTTTTCCGCCTTTTTTTTTAGGATGGCATATGACTAGGGGTTGAATCAGAGCTACAGCTGCTGGCCTACACCATAACCACAGCAATGCCAGATCCAAGCCTTATCTGCGACCTACATCACAGCTCGTAGCAACACTGAATCCTTAACCCACTGAGCAAGGCTAGGGATCAAACCTGCATTCTTATAGATCCTAGTCCGGTTGTTACCACTGAGTCACAACAGGGACTGTGAGGCTCTTTAGGCTGAGAACAACAAGGAGCAGCCAAAGGCAATAGGACCTCACAAGGAAAATTCAGTTGCAATTTTCTTTTTACTTCTGCTGTATCTGCACTTATATCCAACCAAAACAAAAACATACTCTTTGTAATCTTCAATTCACGTTAGAATTTTAAGCAGGATAGTTTTTTTAAGGTTAAGTGGACTTTTGGGCTTAAGTCTGTATCATTTCTATAGCAATTTACAAAGCTCTTTTCACAACATTGTAAAATGGGTACAATAAACTGGAGGCACCTCTGCTCTCAGTGGTGGGCAGTCTGAGGAAAGAGGCAACAAGATAACGGGGTCGGGAGAAGCTAGGAAAACCAGAGCAAAGCAGGGATGACACAAGTCAGGCAGAAGAGCATCAAGGCTGACTTGAAAGCTAGGCTGCCTGTCTGTTTTGTTATAAACAGTTTTAATTCATTGGAGGAAGAGGATAAGACAAGCCACACTTGCTAACATTCCTTTCCACTGTTGACTTAGTTAGGAATACTATAGATCTCTGTCATTCTTGTCTGTCAGGGTAAGTCACTATTTCCCTTGCCCTTAGTTATCTGAGTGTATTTTATTTATTCATTCAATATGCTGGATCTGTGTTAGAGGCTGGAGATGCCTGGCCCGCAAGTTGCTAACACAATGCAGAACACGGAGGAAGGTGCACGATTCCGAGTTTCAGACTGAACATTATGAGCAAGGCCCACCTGGAAAAGATGGAAGGAAATCCCGCCAGCTCAAATGTTTCCAAACTCCTGGCCAGCACTCATGGCAGGAAGCAGAGTCTGCACTCTCAGAATGTGTTGGATGTGAGATAAAAGCACAAGTTAGGTCAATTATATCAGTTTAGAGAATGAAACTATTTAACCCTGAGGTAAGAGTTGATTACACTTTTTTTTTTTTCTCAGCAACTTGGTAACTCCATCCTTAAAAACAAAGTGTTAGCAGAGTTCCCATTGTGGAGCAGTGATTAACGAATCCGACTAGGAACCATGAAGTTGATCCCTGACCTTGCTCAGTGGGTTAAGGTTCAGTAGCATGACCCTTAGGAGTAATGAGAAAACAAAGAAAAGTGGTCCTAGGAGGTTTTGTTGCTGTTCTAAGAGGTCATTTCACGGCGCTAGCAACAGACATAGTTTTATTGGCACACAGCCACACCTGTGTGCTTAATAATGTCTGTGGCTCCATTTTCACTACAAAAGTAGGGTCAAGAGGCTGGGATAGAGCCTGTGGGATTCTACCTGTATCATTCAAAATGGGATTCTACCTGTATCATTTAACGGTGGACAGAACAGAGCTAGAGACTGGGCACAGAGAGAAGGTGAATCATTTGAAAGGGAAGGACAAGCGAGAAAAGTATCCACTGGAGTATTTTCTTAGGGATAAAGAGAGGTGAGTCTGATCTTGAGTTGAACATGATCACTAAATTTAGTGTGTATAGTTAAGCTTTCCTGAGATACCCTGGTAACTTAATAACGAATAAGAATTGCTGTGAGCTGTGGTGTAGGCCGGCGGCTACAGGTGATTCAACCCCTAGCCTGGGAAACTCCATATGTCGTGGGTGCAGCCCTAAAAAGCAAAAACAAACAAACAAAAAAACAAAACCAAAGTGTTAGCAAAATACAGCTCTAGGTAAGAGACATGGTTGGAGCCCTCACTGTCATGCTGGTAGCAGGTGGCTGCAGACTTGAGAAATGTCTAACAGGCTCAGTGCTTCTTTAATTCTGATTTAAAAGAGCTTACTCAAAGGGCACTGCTTGAGAGGTTAGCAGAAATCTATGTTCTAGTCCAGGAGTGGGTAAACTTTTTTTTTAAATAAAACATCAAATGGCAAAATATTTTTTCTGTAGGCCCCACAGGCTCTATCCCAGCCTCTTGACCCTACTTTTGTAGTGAAAATGGAGCCACAGACATTATTAAGCACACAGGTGTGGCTGTGTGCCAATAAAACTATGTCTGTTGCTAGCGCCATGAAATGACCTCTTAGAACAGCAACAAAACCTCCTAGGACCACTTTTCTTTGTTTTCTCATTACTCCTAAGGGCCATGCTACTGAAAAGCAGATCCTAGTAGTGGTTAACACATTCCCTATGTGAAATCGTTTCTGGAGGGTAGCTGGGCTAAGAAATATTAATCCAGGCTATAGATGCTATAGGGCACAACAAAAGGCTTGGCTTCCCGGCTAACCACTTGTATCAGGGTCAGAAACACAGAATGGAAAACATAATCTACCCTAGCTTTCTGGCTTTTATTACTTAATTTCTCAGAGTTGCAAGGGGTACAGTTATCTCCCTAGTGAAATCCTCTATCCTGCAGCCTCTCAGGAACCCCCAACACACCCCACAGCTCATTCTGTGGCTTCACTTCCCCCTCATTGAGACGTGACTCTCCTACAAGTCACTTCTAGCTTATACCCTTACCTTCCCTTCTCCTCTAAATCAGTATGTGCCAAAAGCAAATCAATACTTAAAATATGCAACTTTTTACTAAAATAAAATCATCTCTGAGTCCCTAAAGAGATATTTGCCAAAGAGTCTGCTGTTAAATGAACTGCAACTTTTGAATTTATCTTGTTGAGCCAGGTCATTTACATACCAGTTGACCCCCCAGTTTTGACCTCATTAATGAAGCTGGACCACACAGTGAGCAAGGCTGAGCAATGACAGCCCTTAGAACTGCAACAGAACAGCATTTTTAGCCTGGACATTATACAGTTGCGAAACGGATAAAGGCATTTCCTAAAATGGGATTCTACCTGTATCATTCAACAGTGGACAGAACAGAGCTAGAGACTGGGCACAGAGAGAAGGTGAATCATTTGAAAGGGAAGGACAAGAGAGAAAAGTATCCACTGGAGTATTTTCTTAGGGATAAAGAGAGGTGAGTCTGATCTTAAGTTGAACATGATCACTAAATTTAGTGTATATAGTTAAGCTTTCCTGAGATACCCTGGTAATTTAATAACGATTCAACTTTTAAAATATATATATATATGTATATATACATGTAATCCAAAATGGCTTGAGTTTAACTCTTGCAAATCCTTTAGCCGAAAATATACTAGAATATACAAGAAAATTAGTGACTGTGTAAATAATCCTTAAAATCTTGTAAAACAGACTATTATAGTCAATTTTAACAAATAAGGATAACCAAATGTCTTGTTAAAATACGATGAACTTACCTGTAGAATTTCAGATGAGACTAAAGCACTAGCTGAAGTTTTTTGTTTCCCATAGTCCATGTTTTAATTAACAGATTTGCTGTGAACTAATAAACAGAAGAACAGAAAAAGAATATATCTTAATCCTAACACTGGGCATGATGACATCTAAAATCAACGTTCTATACCTAGCTAGAGGAGCAAACCATTATGTATTAATATTCTCTTCATTTCTGGAAAAGCTTTGATCATCTCTTCTTCCTCCTGATTCTCAAATCATTTCATGCATCTCATCAGGAATTTGGTTTGGCCACTATCTTGATACAGACTTTATTTTCGGGGCTAGAATGATCCAGTGGCCATTCATTTGAAGGAACCTTCTGATCTAGAGAAAAAAATGTTTTAGGTTCTTATTTCTAAATAGTAAATAATTCCCTTCTCTACACTGATACAGGTTCAATGTGTTCTTTTATCAAGCATCAACCAACGCACTGGAGAGCACAAAATCAGCTCCCTACCTCTTTCTAAGCTGCCTGGGGAAAGCTAAAACACTAAGCTGTTCCCATTTCAAGACTGCAAACTCAAATCTTCCTTACCTCTGAAAACGGAAAGGGGAGGGGACAGGGTTTGGTTAATTTGTTCCTTGTTGGTAGCTCTACCTAAGGAAGCAGCCACCTCCTAAATGCTGGTACTATGTGTTTTGCTGGTACTGTTTTCTTCTGAAAGAAAACCATCTCTACATTGCAAATCTCCCTCCTAGAACAGCAATGAGGAGTGTTAAGACAAGGAATACAGAATGCCACTCGTGCTTCTTGTGCTTCTTGCTGGCATTATTCCACACAGCTTGAAAAAGTGAGGCTCCATTCATTGCATCTTCAAGATTTCCTTTAAAATGCCTTGGATGCTCATTGAGAGCATCTCATAAATCAAGTAGCCCTAGCCCCTTGGGCTTTCCTCCTCATTCTGCCCAATTCGCCCATTTTCCTTCTCAGGTCCATATTTCTCCCAATCCCTCCCCAGGAGGAAGAACCCTCCCATAATCTGGCTCCCGAGCCCTTCCCCAGCGCTTCAGGAAAGCGTCCTCCCCAGGCCTGCTGGGGAATCCGACAACGAAACACTGTTCCCTCCTCTACCCCGCCACCCCGGCCAAAGCGCCTCGGGGCAGCTCCCTTAATCTGTCGCCGCGGGAGCGGCCCGGGGCGACGGAAAGGCGTGGGCTGCGCCCCGGGGCTAAGCAAGGCAGACAGCGTGCTACTGGCAACCGCGGCCTGGCTCCGCCAAGCACCCAGGCGTCTCTCTGTGTCGCCCACGGTCCCGCTGGGCCCCACCGCGCGCTCACCGGATGAAGCAGGCGATCGTCGCTGAGGCCCGGGCCCCACGACGCGAGCTCTCGCGGCGCAACCCGGTCCGCGCTACCAGAGAGGGCTGGAGAAGTGGGCGGCGCCGCCCGGCCCGCCTCCCGGCCCGGCCGCCCTTGCCTTGGCGTCCCCGAGGCAGGCGCGTTCCGGGAGAAGCACATCCAATTGCTACGTCCGCCGCCAAGCCTGGGGGGGTCTCCAAGGTCTCTGCGCCGCCCCAGCGCCCTTTGCCCACACTCACCTCGGCACCGCGCGTAACCTGCTCTGACTCCGACGGGCGGCCGACGCTCCCGCCCCGCGCGCTCACGCAGCCTCCCCGCAGCCTCACGCAGGCCGGGCGCGCGCAAACCACGCTCCGGGGCCCGGGAGTCCCTCGCTCGCTCGCTTGTTCTCACGCAGGCACGCAGGCGCGGGCCCTGGAGCCCCGCCGGAGGGTGCCTCGCTCCGCCCGCCCCTCACGCTCTGGCCCGGAGCGCCGTGTGATTCCTCGCCACTACGTTGCATTCCAAGCATCGAGGTCCTAGGTAGGCATTTTACATTTGAGCCGGGTAGTGGCTGACCTCGGGAAGAGTTTCTTTGCCTCGCTAGTCCTGTTTTCAAGTTGTGTAAATGCCTGACTTCGAGGCAGCCCTGGAGGGATTTACTTACTAAAATCCTAACCTTGGGAGGGAAGTAGAAACCTTGGGAAGTTCTTTGCTCTCGCGGAAGACAGGCGTGTTCCCCTTCTAGAGTCAATGAAAAATGGAGGGTGGGGATACGTCGGGTCTGCAGTGGTCTGGGGTGTGAGCAGGAGTCCTGGGGGTCGCACTTTGGTCCGAAGAATTCAAAGGTCTGTCCCACTCTTGAGTGGTCACCAACTGTTGCTCCTTGGGAAGAATGGAGAGGCTTTTAGGTGCGGAGCTGGGTGTTGCTGTGTGGGTGCTGGTTGTACCGGTCTCTGGGTGGAGGTTGTTGCATTAATCCAGATAGCATTTCTTCTCCTCTCTTGGTGCCCCTGGAATAGTGCCATCTGAAAACTGCTCCTCTTGTCTGTGGCACAGTGAACAGTTTGGCGGCAGCATCACGGTGTGGTGTGACAAGTTGAAAGAATAGTTCAGTCAACACTCATATACATTCCTCCAGGAATTAATAACTTTTTAGAGTTTTGCCGTAACTGCTTTCTTTCTCATCTTCCTAAAGACAATGACATTACCCTATAAGAAATTAAATTACTCTAAGAAACAGTAGTTTGATATCACCGCATATGTAGCCCATATGCAAATTTCTCCAGTTGTCAGGGAAAGTCTTTTATATTGGTTTTTAGAAAGATAGTCCAATGACATTCATGTATTGCATTTGTTGTTATGTTTGTCTCTTTTACTTCAGAACCATCCTCCACCAGTTTTATTTTCGTGGTATTAACTTTTTGAAGCGTCTAGGCCAGTTTTCTGGCAAAGGGATCTACCTTCTCGGTTTGACCTTGTTTTCCTCCTGATGTCATTTGACATTTTCTCTAGATCACTTATGTTCTGTAACCTAGAAGGAAGTTTGAGGGGTTTGATTAGATGGCAAGAATCCTTCTAGGGTGGCACACTTTACCAGGTGCTCTTATTTTTTTCTCATTGGGAAAAACATAATATTAACTACCAACAAATAATATTAACTGATATTCTTATATGCACAATATTAGGTTGTTCCGGTATCGATCCCTGAAAGCTGACAATGTCCTCCAAATTTTTCTAGTAGAGTCTGTTTTCCCTTTTGTGGTTAGCAGGTGATCTGTGGTTTGGAGACTTTGGAAATGTTTGAAGGAGAAAGTCTTAATCCCTACAAGGAGAACATAGGTTACACATCTCTTCACCTAGGTGGACAGAGTAATCATCTGGATCATTCTAGTACCTACCTTTTCATTTCACCTAGTGGTGGATGATTCATTGAATTAGACGCTAGCTTCATTCAAAGAACAGTAAAACTCTGGACTCTGTGGAGTTTGGGCCACTTTAGAATTTCTGTGGATAATTCTGATATAAGCGATGATACTTTCTACAAGATCTTGTGATATATGTTTTAAGACGATTTGATAAGATCTAGGAGGAGTTTCCTATATTTAGCTGAGCATACCTGAGCTAAACACCCAGTTCCATTTAACAGCAAAACAACCATCAAAAATAAGTAATACTGTGTGTAATCTCTGCCTGTGATCATCTAGACTCTGGCTCATTTCAAACATCCATGAGTGTGAGTTCATCCATTTAAACTCTTCTGGATGAGATCTATGTCAAGTTTACTTCATATAACAATGACTACTTTAATTCCAAGAAAACTCCCAAAGGGCAACATCTATTCCACAGACAAATGTAGCATTCTAAATCCCCACTTTTACAAATTTAATAAGTCAGTCTAAGTCAGTGAATCATATCATTGGTTTTTGTTTGCATCAGCAAATTAGTGTCTGCTCTTGCCCGTGCCAGTTGATCTGAGTTTCATCAGAGTCAGCTTTCTAAGAGTACAAGGCAGAAGCTACCAGGCAGAAGCTAGCCTTAAAAGCTATGTAGCATCATTCCTGTGACATTCTGTTGGTCAATAGCAGGCACAGGACCATTCAGTATTCAAGGGGAGGGGATCAAGCAAGGCATGAATACTGGATGAGGCTCACTGTGAGGCAGGAGGGTGGCGAGGAAGGGAGACATATTTGGAAAGGAGCTATCACACTGCTCTAAGCTCAATGCAAACTTAGGTGTATCTATTGACTCTACTGTTCCTTTGCTCAAAATCAGGTGGGTCTGGATCATCTGTTTAACTTCAAGCCTGGTCATAACAACCCATCCCCAATTGTCATCCACACATTTGCATCAACACTGTAAATACAGGAGTTCCTGTTGTGGCTCAGCAGGTTAAGAACCCGACTAGTATCCATGAAGATTTAGGTTCGATCCCTGGCCTTGCTCAGTGGGTTAAGGTGCAGTGTAGGTCACAGATGCAGCTCAGATCTGGTGTTGATGTGGCTGTGGTGTAGGCCTTGCAGCTGCAGCTTTGATTCGACCCTTAGCCTGGGAACTTCCATATGCTTCGGGTGCAGCCCTAAAAAGAAAACAAAAAACAAAAACGACTGTAAATATGGGTCCGCATTTCTTTTTGTTTACAGATTCCTTGGTTCAACTGCTTCTCACTTATCAAAACATTTTTTTTCTACAAAAGGGGAAAGAATAGGGGAGTGAAATGTACATTTAAAAATTATTTATGGGGAGGTTCCTGTCCTGGCTCAGCGGAAATAACCCAGCTAGCATCCATAAGGAGACAGGTTCGATCCCCGGCCTCCCTCAATGGGTTAAGGATCCCGTGTTGCCATGAGTTGTGGTGTAGGTCACAGATGCAGCTTGGATCCTGCATGCTATGGCTGTGGCGTGGGCTGGACAGCTATAGCTCCAATTCAACCCCTAGCCTGGGAACTTCCACATGCCAAAGGTGTGGCCCTCAAAGTACAAAAAATAAAAAAAAAAAATTACGGTAATTTGAAGTTTCTCTGAAAATAATACAGGTGAATATAGGAGTTAAAATGGATGTACAACAAAATTATTTGGGGATAATAGCAGTGTAAGTCTAGGCATGGACTTAATTGATACTGTGTATCAATATTCAGATCTGAATCCCTGGTTGTGAGTCTTTTCCTGGTTCCAGCCCTAGCAGGCGGCTGTGCCCTTTGCAAAAGGTAAAGTGATTGTTGCCTGCCAATGCCTTTATCACAGCCATTCTTCACCTCACCTTGGCTGACAGTTCACCTCAGTAAGTAAAGGAAATCCACTGATAACAAAACCAGAAAGGCTCCATTGCAAATAGAGTAATATATAGAAAAAAAGTAGACCTCTCTGCTTGGAAGGGTGCTTTAAGACATTGATATTTTACAAATTCTAATGCCTGTTTTTATTTATTATTATTATTATTATTATTATTATTATTATTATTAATGTCTTTTGTCTTTTTAGGGCCACACATACAGCATATGGAAGTTCCCAGGCCAGGGGTTGAATCAGAGCTGTAGCCACCGGCCTATGCCACGGCCACAGCATTGCCAGATCCGAGCTGCGTCTGTGACCTGCACCACAGCTCACGGCAATGCTGGGTTCTTAACCCACTGAGCAAAGCCAGGGGTCAAACCTGGGTCCTCATGGATGCTAGTCAGCTTCGTTTCCATTGAGCCACAACAGGAACTCCAAATGCCTGCTTTTAAAATGTTTTGAATGTCCCATGAAATAATGAGTGGGTATGTGTGCTCATAGATGACAAGACCTCCCTAGGATGCAAAACAGAGCCGTGGACAGCAGATTGGGGCTAAGTAATCCTCCTAAGTGAGAAGAAAATGTGCAAAACCTTTAAGAGATGATTTTCTTTAAGGCAGTTTCCTTGTTCCTTGGGTAGCATTTATTCAGCTTGTGTTTCAGTTAGCTATTGCATCTCATATTAAAAATATACTTTTAATATTTCTCACAGTTCTGAGGGTTGGCTGGCTGACTCCTCTATAGTTTTGTATGGATTTACTCACACAGTTATATTCAGCTGTAGCAGGGCTCAGCAAAATTTCTGTAAAGGGCGGTGGATGGTGCATATTTTAGATTTTGTGTCTATTGCATATTCTTCTTTGTTATTTATTAATTTTTAAAATACACCTTAAAAAAACAAAAGCTAGGGAGTTACCATCATGGCTCAGCAGTTAACGAATCTGACTAGCATCCATGAGGACCCAGGTTCGATGCCTGGCTTTGTTCAGAGGGTTAAGGATCCGGCGTTGCTGTAGGCTGTGGTGTAGATCGCAGATGCGGCTCAGATCCCGAGTTGCTACGACTGTGGTGTAGGCCAGCAGCTATGACTTCAATTCATCCCCTAGCCTGGGAACCTCCATGTGCCATGGGTGTGGCCCTAAAAAGCAAAAAAAAAAAAAAAAAAAAAAAAAGGCTAGTTTTGCCTTAAGGGCCTTACATAGAAATAGGCTCAGGGCCAGATTTGGCCTGCAGGCTGTAGTTTGCCAGCCAGTATACTGGAGAGTCAGCTGAGTTGAAGGTCCAAGGTGCCTCATGTACATGTCCAGCAATTGGTGGTGCCATCCATTGAAGGCCATTCTTCTCCTCCTGGAGGACCTCAGGATTTCTCATCCTCCACGGCCTCCATTGTCAGTCTGTGGGCAGCATCCAAGAGAGGGGCGGCAGAAGCTGTCACAGACTCGCTAAGGCATAGCTGGGAGTCAGACAGTGTTACGTATGTCAATTCCTGCGTGGATCAGAGGAAACCACGAGGCCCACCCGGATGGAAGGATGGGCAAGTAGTCTCCCTCTTAGTGGAGGGAGCTGCAGGTAATGGTGGCCACAGTTAGTTGAATGCAGTGTCGGGTTTCTACTGTGCTCACCACCCAGGGAGATGGAGGGCTGATGCTGACCTTGGCATTAGATTGACTCTCAGAACCTTATTGAGATAAATTCAAACTGAGTCACAAAACTTTGGATTTATGAACTCGGATAGCAGCCACTCTTCCTACTTTCCCATTTGCTGGTATCACTCCAGGCTATTTCTAATTCTGTGAGCATTCATTCATTTCCCTGCTAGGGGATGGCAGCTCCTTGAAGGATGGACCACACCCTACCACTCTGCCTTGCTGTGATGTCTTCAGTAGCCTAATTGAATAGCCTAACTGAGGTTTTCTGTCGGGTTATTTGCTTACTTCAGAAAAGCAAAACTAATTTAATAATTTTCCACTGCCTCCAAGTTCTGGAAGAAGAGCATGCATCTAAGAGTTACATTTTACACCCAAGTGCTATTTAATCAGTCAGACAGTTAAACTTCCTAGCAGTTTTCTTAACGCATAATCAAGTGTTAGGAAGTGGTAGGCTTAATGACAAGTTTGAACTAGCAATCACCTTTAAGGACATAGTACCTTTTAACTTTAAATGTGTCTGCAGATGAAAATCAAAATGTAACAGCAGTTTGTAATATATGCTGGGGATGTTCCAAGGCAGAAGTAATTATGGAGAGGATTTCTAATCTACAGTAAATGCTGCTACTAATTGCTCAGTTGAATTTTTTAATATGTGTTTTCTCCCAAATCCCATTGTAACTTTGTCTTCTTCCACTTGACGGAAAGCTTTGACAATTTATTATGTTTAGAAGCAGCTGGGGTATATTTCTAATTGATGATTTGTTATCTTATATTTCTTACTTGACTTCCACATTTTTCATTCTCTTCAGCATTTTCCTCCAGCGTCCCCTGTCTTACTAAACAAGATGGATGGTGCTGCTGTGCAAATGCAGGCAGTATTTCAATCTCTCCTCTGCTGCTTCCTTCCATCAGACCACAGTTACATACAGGACTGATACTAGATAACATGTATGTGACATTTTAACATTAACAAAGCATATTCACATATACTGTATCCGCTGATTATTAATACATCAGTCCTGTGGGATGGATACTGTCACTACCTTCATTTGGCAGGTGGGGAGACCGATGAACAAATGGCCCAGAATACCTCAAATTTAATGTATCCAAGTCAACCTAAATGCCTTCCCATAAAATCTGTTTATTCTCCTGGATTCTGGCTTTGGTTAAAACAGCCCAATTTATCAGTCCCCAAATTTGACCCTCAGTTCTTCCCTCTTTATTACTCCATGTATCCAGACAGTTACTAGGACCCTGTGAATTCCCTCTCTTTCAACCCAGCATTCTAACCCTCCCCCTCCTCCCCAGAAAGCTTCATCTCTCACCTGGGTTGGTGTCAGAGCTTTCTGTCTGCTCCCCTGACTTCTGAGTTGCCCATCTAGTCCTTCACGTTATTTTAAGGGCTGTCTGCCTCAAACCCAGATCTTTTCATGTACTTCTGGTTTTAAATCGTTCACTGGCTCCCCACAGGCCACAGTCTAAAAGGGCTACACAGCTCTTCACAGCCTGCCTCAGTCAGCCAGCTCCTACTGTTCTGGTTCCTGCTCTAAGTACATTTTTTTATGCCCTTGTTTTTGTATCCACTGTTTTCTCAGAACACAGTTTCACTCCTTGTTTCCCTCCTCCCTAGAACCACACCACCTGACTCACCCAAGGCCCACATCTTCTGTAGTAGGATTTCTAAAAGCTAACTCTAAAAGCTAACTGCACTGTCTGAGAGATCTTTCTGAGATGATAAAAATGCTCTCTGCTTTCCAATAGCGTAGGCACAAATCATTTGTAACTACTGAGCTTGTGAACTGTCGCCAATAAGACTGAAGAGCTGAATTTTTAATTTTACTTAATTTAAATTTAAGTAGCCACTGTATTGAACTAAGTAAGGCTAAGTCGCTACCGTATTGAATGATGCAGATCAGTATGAATCCCTTTTCACCCTTCAAAACTCAGTTCAAACATGATTCAGCCTAAGAATGAGCTACACAATTTGTGGAGCCCACTGCAAAATGAAAATGCAGGGCCTCTTGTAAAAAATTATTAGAAATTTCAAAACAGCAACGAAACAAAGCATGGGGCCCTTCTCTAAGTGTGGAGCCCTGTGTGACTGCACAGTTCTCAGGCACATGAAAATGGACGACTTAGATCACTAGAAAAATTCACAAAGGATACAAAGAGGTAATTTGCTGAAGAGGAAATCTTTGTGGTCAGTAAATGTCTGAAAAGATGCACATTTTCATAAGAATCAGGGAAATGCAAATTAAAGCCACAATGAGATACAGTTTTATACCTACTTATTGCCAGAAATTTTGAGGTCCAATAATGATGCATGTATATCATTAACCAGAATTCAGTATTTGTTTACAGGTGTTTCTTCTAATATAATATTTAAATACAATGACACGCACAAATCTTAATTGTACTTTTGTTGTTTTTTGACAAATGCATCTGCCTGTGTGTCTTGAACCTCAATCCAGAAGGTTAATGTTAGTAATATATAAAGAGCTGCTAAAAATTTAGAGAAAAATACTAATAGTGCAATAGAAAAATGAGTACAAGACATGAACAATTTCACAGAAAAAGCAATACAAATAGCCCCTAAACATATGAAAAGATGCTCAGCCTGCCCATCATAAGGGAAATATTTAACAATGAACAATCTGAAAAGGAAATTAAGAAAACAATTCCATTCATAAGAGCACCAAAAAGAATAAAAATACTTGGGAATTAACTTAGGCAAATTTGAAAACTAAAAAAATCACACAAAGAAATGGAAGAAGACGTTAATCAATGGGTAGGCATGTTGTGTTCATGGAATGAAAGACTTAATATTGTTAAGATGTCAGTACTACCCAAAGTGATCTATAGATCCAATGCAATCCCTATCAGAATCCTAATGTTTTTTGCAGAAATAAAAAAATCCATCTTAAAATACATAAGGACTCTCAAGTACCCGCAAATAACCAAATCTCGAGAAAGAAGAACAAAGTTGTAGGCTTCTCACTTCCTGATTTCAAAACTTCTAAGAAATCTACAGTAATTAAAACAGTGTGAAACTGGCATAAAGCAAACATACAGAACAAGGAAATAGAATAGAGAGCCTAGAAATAACTGCACATATATATATATGGTCAAATGATTTTCAACAAGGGCACCAGTACCACTCATGGTAAAAGGATAGTTTTTCAACAAATGGCTCTAGGAAAACTGGATATACATTTCCAAAAGAATGAGGTTGGGTCCTTATCCAACATCACATATAGAAGTTAACTCAAAATAGATTGAAAACCTATACATAAAAGCTAAAACTATAAAACTCTCAGATGAAAACAGAGGAAGATCTTTATGACATCAGATTTGGCAATAATTTCTTGGATGTGATACCAACAGCATAAGAAACAAAAGAAAAAGTAGACAAATTGACTCCATTAAAGTTAAAAATTTATGTGTGTCAAAGGATACTATCAATAGAGTTAAAAAAGGCAGTTCACAGAATGAGAAAAAAAGTATTTGTAAATCGTATATCTGATAAGGGTTAATATCCAAAATATATTAAAAAAAAAAACTTGTAAAACTCAACAACGCACAAACACAAACTCCAATTCAAAAATGGGAAAAAGGACTTGAAAAGACAATTCTCCAAAGAAGATTTACAAATGACCAGTAAGCATTTAAGAAGATGTTCAATATCACTAATAATTAGGGGAATGCAGATCAAAGCCGCAATGAAATACCACTTTAGACCCATTAGAATTATCAAAAAATATTATCAAAAAGCAGAAAACAAGTGCTGGCAAAAAGGTGGAAAAATTGGATCCCTTGGCCATTGCTGTTGGGAATGTAAAGTCATGGAGCTATTGTGAAAAAGAAATATAACAGCTCCTCAAAAAACTAAACATAGAATTACATATGATCCAATAATTCCACTTCTGGGTATATATTCGAAAGAATCGAAAGCAGGGATGTAAACAGATATTTGTAAACTAATGTTCATTGTAACCTTATTCACAATAGCCAAGAGGAGGAAACAACCTACATGTCTATCAATGGATGAATAAATAAATCAAATGGGGTATATACATAGTATGGAATATTATTGAGCCTTAAAAAGGAATGAAATTCTTTCTTTCATTATTTCTTTTTTTGTTTTTTTTGCTTTTTAGGGCCACACTTGCGGCATATGGAGGTTCCCAGGCTAAAGCTCTAATCGGAGCTGTAGCCACCGGCCTAAGCCACAGCCACAGCAACGCCAGATCCGAGCCGTGTCTGCAACCTACACCACAGCTCACGGCAACGCCGGATCCTTAACCCACTAAGTGTGAGGCCAGGGATCTAACTCGCAACCTCATGGTTCCTAGTCGGATTCGTTAACCGCTGCGCCACAACGGGAACTCCCGTTGTGAAATTCTAATGCATGCTGCAGTAATGAAATGTGAAATGAAATTCTAATGCATGCTGCAGTATGGATGCTCCTTAAGAATATACAGTTAATTGGAGTTCCCGTTGTGGTTCAGTGGTTAACTAATCCAACTAGGAACCATGAGGTTGCGGGTTCGATAGGTTGCAGACGCAGCTTGTATCCTGCTTTGCTGTGGCTGTGGCGAAGGTCGGCAGCTACAGCTCCTGTTAGACCCCTAGCCTGGGAACCTCCATATGCTGCGGGTGCAGCCCTAGAAAAGGCAAAAAGACAAAAAAAAAAAAAGGAATATACAATTAATTGAAAAAGCTAGACACAAATGTACAAACACTGTATATTTCCGCTTGCATGAAGTAGAGTACTCAGATACATGCAGACAGAAGGTAGGACAGTAGTTACCAGGGGATGAGGGGAAGGAGGAGTGGGGAGTTTTTATTTAATAGGTATAGATTTTCAGTTTAGGATGATGGAAGTTCTGTAGAAGGATAGTGGCAGTGGTTGCGTAACAGTGTGAATGTACATACTTAATGCCACTGAATTATATGCTTTTTAAAAGTGACTAAAAAAGGGAGTTCCTGGAGTTCCTGTTGTGGCCCAGCAGGTTAAGAACCCAAATAGTATCCATGAGGATGCAGGTTCAATCCCTGGCCTCACTCAATAAGTTAAGGATCCGGGATTGCCACAGGCTGGAGCATAGGTTGCAGATGTGGCCCTGATCTGGTGTTGCCTTGGCTGTGGTGTAGGCGGACTCCTAGCTCTGGGAACTTCCATATGCTGCATATGCAGCCATAATGGGAAAAAAAGGGGGGGGAGGGTGTTCCTGTGGTTCATTGGGTTAAGGATGCTGCATCGTCTCTGTGGTTGCTTAGGTTCAGTCCCTGGCCCAATGTAATGGGTTAAGGATCTGGTGTTTCCACAGCTGTGGTGAAGTTTGCAACTGTGGCTCAGATTCAGTCCCTGGATCCCTGACCTAGGCACTTTTATATGCTGAGGGTGTGGCCATTAAAAAAAAAAAAAGTGGTTAAAAAGGCAACACTTAGGATATTTTACCACAATGAAAAATGTTTTGAAAGATAAAAAATGTCTTTTAAAAATAGAAGTGCTAATTAAAACGACACAGAGATGCCATTTCTCACCTATCAGATTGACAAAAACCCAAAGGTTTGACACTGGGAGGCTGTGTGAAAACAGGCCTTCTTGCAGTTAGTGGCAAGGCGAAGAGATGTAGTACAACCACTGTGGTGGCGAGTGTGGCGATGTCTGGGAAAACTGCACGAGCATTTACCCAACATCTACTTCCTTCTAGGAATGTCTCCTGAAGATATACTTGCAAAAATATGAAATTGTTATAACATAAATTATTATAATAGGCCTAAGGCTATTATGGTGGCATTATTTGCTATAGTTTAAAAAAAAGAAAAAAAAACACTGTTAACAATGTTCAGGGATAGGGAACTGGTTAAGTAAACTGTGGGGCATCCAAGCAACAGAGAACTACTCAACTGTAAAAAGAATGAGGAAGATCTCTATATATTGGTATATGGAACTATTGCTAAGGCCAGTGTTACGTGAGATAAATAAGATGCAGGACAATGTTTATGTGTGCTACCTTTTGTGAGAAATGGTGGAAAAATAAACATATTTGTTTATATTCTTTACAAAGTAACAATGAAATGACTCATTAAAAACTAATAAAAACGGTTTACTAAATTGGGAGAGAGGGTGCAGGGTGAAGGTGAAAGGATAGAGAAAAAGTTCTGTGGGTACATTTTTTTTGGCTTTGGAGCCATATAAGTGGTTTATATAATTCGAAAATGGGAAAAACAAATCCCCAAAGTTGGAAACAAATGGAAACAAATGAACCTAACCATATATCAATTTGGTCCCATGTCTGCATAGAGAAAATAGCTCCAAATATAGGATAGCCATAGTGGCGGGTAGTCTAAGGAAAAAAACCACAAAGAAATTTTATGCCGCTTTGTTGTTGTTACAGTAATAGTGACATGATGTAGAGGAAAATTGCAAGTAAGTATTTGTGTTAATGCTATTTAGAAACTTAGATTTTCACAGTAAGAGAATAGAGATACAAGTGTAAAATTTCTTTTTTTTTTTTCAGGGCTGCACCTGCGACATATGGGAGTTCCCAGGCTAGGGGTCCAGTGGGAACTGTAGCCACCAGCCTAGCCCCAGCCACAGCAACGCCAGATACAAGCCACATCTGCGACCACAGCTCAGGGCAATGCTGAATCCTTAACTTGCTGAGCAAGGCCAGGGGTCGAACCTGCGTCCTCGTGGACACTAGTCAGTTTCGTTAACTGCTGAGCCACTATGAAACTCCAGTGTAAAATTTGAAAAGTAAAGACAGAATAATGACTGCAAAGGATTGGAACATCAAATATATATAAATCTGAGTTCCTGATGATGTTTTAAAAATACACTGGTTACCATTGGAGGTTGCTAGGTTACCAAGTCACAACTCTAAATACTGATGAATAAAGGGGGAAAACATCAAGGATCCTACCTTTCCCATATAAATAAAATAATTAATGAGGGAAAGTCATTTTTGTAGATGAATTCCAGCTAATGAATAAAGAAGCAGTGATAGAATAACCCATCACCATATTGTAGCCTCTAAAGAAATAAAGGATATCTAGGAAACTATCACCTAAGGCTAACAAAACTATCAGGTGAAATGTTGATAGGGAACTTTAAAATGGAGAAAATTAGCCAACACCGCCAGAACCCAATGATCACCTTTAGCAACAATAAAACTAGAACACCTGGTAATGTGTGCCTTATGGCAAAATGTAATTTGAAGCATGCAACAACGTTAGTGAAGTGTTCTTGGATAAAATCTAATCAGGCTTCTAGATCTAACTTCTATTTTATCGGAAATACAGGAGATGGAGAAACAATAAACAAGTAGTGATAGGAGGAAAATCAATAGCCTAAAATAATGTTATGAGTAAGAATCTCAGAATGAAAAGAAATGAGTTAAAATTTCAATCCCAAACCTGGAAAGAGGAGTTCTTGTTGTGGCTCAGTGGAAAATTAACCCAGCTAGTATCCATGAGGATGCAGGATCAATCCCTGGCCTCGTTCAGTGGGTTAAGCATTGCCACTTAAGTGTTGCCAGTGTTGCCATGAGATGTGGTGTAGGCCGGAAGCTGCAGCTCCGACTTGACCCCTGGCCTGGGGACTTCCATATGCCACAGGTATAGTCCTGAAAAGCAAACAAACAAACAAACAAACAAAACCTGTAAAGAGAATAGTAAAACAAACGAAAAGAAAGCAGGGAGAAAGAAAAAAAAAAGATTTAAAGCAGATATTAATCATTAGAATAGGAAAAATAAAGGTATTAGTAAGTTAATCTTTGGGGAAAATAACCTGAGTAGTTCTTTGAAAAAAAAAATCAAAGAAACCACCAGCTCGCCTTATCATGAAAAGAAAAAGGGAAAAAATGTACAAAACAAGAAATGACAAGGAAGGTATAAGCATTGAAACAGAAGAAAATGTTGAACATTTAAGAGATTACTTTGCACAACGTCATGCAAATGCATTTGAAAACCTTGTTGAAATAACTAATTCTCTAGGAAAAGAAAAATTTCCAAAATTGTCCCTAGTAGGGATAAAGCTTAAACAAAGAAATTTTCATAGAAGAAACAGAGAACTACCTAAATGCCCTTCCATCTAAAACTAGTTGAATAAATGATAGTGTACCTAAATAATGGAATACTATGTAGCAAAGACCCCTATGTACTGATCTGGAATGTTTTCAAGTAATCTTTTGTTAAATGAAAAAAGCAAGCTATAAAAGAGTATAGCTCTTTAGGTGTTCCCGTGTGGCTCAGTGGTTAACGAATTCAACTAGGAACCATGAGGTTGCGGATTCGATCCCAGGCCTTGCTCAGTGGGTTAAGGATCCGGCGTTGCTGTGAGCTGTGGTGTAGGTTGCAGAGGCAGCTCGGATCCCGCGTTGCTGTGGTTGTGGCAAAGGCCGGCAGATACAGCTCCTGTTAGACCCCTAGCCTGGGAACCTCCATATGCCACGGGTGTGGCCCTAGATAAGGCAAAAAGACAAAAAAAGAGTATAGCTCTTTAATATAAACATTATTGTATGAAATTGTTATATTAAAGGGTATAGCTCTTTAACATAAGCATAGCTGTATGAAAAGGGTGGAAATAAGACTACATATATACTTGCTTATTGTTAAAAAAAGAAATATAAGAAGAATAATGCAGAGACTAACAAAAATGTTGAACATGAAATATAACTTATTTGAGCTTATCTCTTTATATAATTTTAGAATCATGTAAATGTTTTGCATAATAAACCAGCAAAAATTCAAAAAGCAAACCCTAATATTGAACACAGCCACAAATTAACCTAACAAAAGTATCAAATTGATACCATGGCCATTTAGAAAAAAGAATTAATTCAACTGATTTTTGAGCATAGTACTTCCTTAATAGAATATATTTTAAGTACCATTTCAACCATTTCAAAGAAATACTGATCTTAGGGTTTGTTTTTTTTTTTTAAGGACCACACTCTTGTCATATGGAAGTTCCCAGGCTGGGAGTTAAATTGGAGATATAGCTGACAGCCTGCACGACAGCCATAGAAACGCAGGATCCGAGCCACGTCTGCAACCTACACCACAGCTCACGGCAACAGTGGATCCTTGACCCACTGAGGGAAGCCAGGGATCAAACCTGAGTCCTCATGATACTAGTCAGGTTCGTTACTGCTGAGCTACAATGGGAACTCCAGGGTAGGTTTTTTTTTTTTTTTTATGTATAATGATATCAGTGAAAAATTTCTGGAAATGTTTTACATGTATTAGAGGTTAGAGAAAATTATTGGAAACCAGTTTTTTTTCTCACTATGAGAAAAGGTTAAGAAGAATCTTGTTTTTTAAAAAGTTGATTTGCATTGGAGTTATCAGTATTAACTCATGGTTTAATATTTCCTAGCTCTGAAAATTTTATTTTCTAGGCTCCTGAAGAAACCCAGAAGCAATAACACTACAATAACATTGGGCATACCTAGTATGAAGGTACTGATTTATAAATATTGTTCCCAGTGAAAGGAACTTAGGTTCTTTGGAAAAATGGCTGATTCCAAGTAAGTCTGGTATATGGAGGGTACACAGTGAGTTGGAGACATCTTGTGCACAGAAGTAAGGAAGTGCTCACAGTTAATGGATATATGTCAAAGGATATAGGAGCTAGCTTAAAATTGTTTCTGCTGGCCAGGTTTGCGATAAGTTGGCCATCAAAAAGAGTAATGATGAGGAGTTCCTGTTGTGGCTCAGTGGTTAACGAATCCGACTAGGAACCATGAGGTTGTGGGTTCGATCCCTGGCCTTGCTCAGTGGGTTAAGGATCCAGCATTGCCGTGAGCTGTGGTGTAGGTTGCAGACGTGGCTTGGATCCCGCGTTGCTGTGGCTGTGGCGAAGGCCAGCAGCTACAGCTCCTGTTAGACCCCTAGCCTGGTAACCTCCATATGCCACGGGTGCGGTCCTAGATAAAGCAAAAAGACAAAAAAAAGAGTAATGATGATAATAGGTATGTTATCTTGAGGTAGAAAAGAACCTGTGAGTCCATAGTAACTCAAAAAAATGTATTTAGTTGATCATAAAACTACCATATGATGCAGCAATTCCACTCCTGGCCATATATCTGAAAAAATAATACTAGTTAAAGAAGATACATGCACCCTAATGTTCATAGCAGCATTGTTTACAGTTACCAAGGCATGGAAGCAACCTAAGTGTCCATCAACAGATAAATGGATAAAGAAGCTGAGGGGTGTGTGTGTGTGTGTGTGTGTGTGTGTGTGTGTGTGTGTGTACATACACAATGAAATACTACTTAGCCATAAAAAATAACAAAATTTTACAGCAACACGGATGGACTTGGAGGGCATTATGATCACTGAAATAAGTTAGACAGAGAAAGACAAATACCACATCATATCACTTATATGTGGAATCTAAGAAATACAACAAACTGGAGTTCCCATCATAGCTCAACAGAAATGAATCTGACTAGCTACCATGAGGCTGCAGGTTCAATCCCTGGCCCCACTCAGTGGCTTAAGGATCCAGCATTCCCATGAGCTGTTGCCATGAGATGTAGCTTGGATCCCGAGTTGCTGTGACTGTGGTGTAGGTCAACAACTACAGCTACCCCTAGCCTGGGAACTTCCGCATGCCGCTGGTGCAACCCTAAAAAGACAAAACAATAAAAATAAAAGAAAGAAAGAAATGCAACAAACTAGTGAATATTACAAAAAAGAAGCAGACTCACAGATACAAAGAACAAACTAGTGGTTACCAGTGGGGAGAGGGAAACAGGAGGGACAATATAGGGGTAGGGGAGTAAAGGGAACAAACTATTAGGTGTAAAATAGGCTACAAGGATATATTGTACAGTATGGGAAATACAGTCAATAGTTGATAACTATAAATGGATTATAACCTCTAAAGTTTTTAAATAACTATATTATACACCTGTAACATGTAATATTGTCCAGCACCTATATTAATAAAACCAAAAAGAATAATAATGGTAATGGTCATGTTATTTTGAGTCAGAAAAGAACCCATGAGTTCATAGCAACACTCAGAAGTGCTGGTGGAGATGAGCTTTCTTCTCTCAAAGGTTGCTAGTTAAGAAATGTAAAAAGAAAATAGAAGTGGGCTAAGGATCTGGGGTTGTCACTAGTTACAGCTGTGGCTGTAGTTACAGCTGTGGCTCTAGTTATAGCTGTGGTGTGGGTTCAACCCCTGGCCCTGGAACTCCCACCTGCCACATGCAGGCATGGCCAAAGAGGGAAACAAAACACACAAAAGAACATAAATAGAGAGTCAGAAAAATCACTGTTTTGCCACCAACATTGTAATAACTTGGGCAAGGATCATCAATTTGGAAGCTGAAATTATCAGGTAAGAGATTTTTAGGAATTATTGAATAATAGGATATATACACACATTATCATGTATCACCCCACATTTATTTATTAATTACAATGTAGTACACACACACATTGGAAAGTGTTGAGATTAGTACCCCGATCGCTATAAACCTTCAGTAGCCCAGAAATGGGAGGAGCTCTTTTATTAGATCTTCAGCGGTAATCCTCATTGTAAGAAGAGGATTTCATTTGATTCTTGGGTATGCTATTTTGGAACAGTCCTACCTCTAAAGACACAAAAATGTTGTTCCTGAAGGAAACTGAGGTTATCAGAATAGAGATGTTGAGAAGCTAAACCAGGGTTTTTATTTGTAATGTAAATTTCTGCAGATCGATATTTTAGCAAAGTCAAGACCCTGCAGAATTCTGTTTTCCACAGGAGAAAGGATCATTTTCCATTTTTGGATTTAGCCTGTGGTCTATCTGGATATGTGTATGTGTTCTTCTTTGTGGAGGAAGGCAGATAATCAGGAGCAGAACCCCTAAAGCTGCAGGGAAGATACGGATATCTGATCTCCCTCTGGGACTTAGCACAGAGTGGATTGTGGATACACCCACTGGGATTCCGTGACCCAGATTGTGCTGATACTGGCTGCTCTTATGTTGTAATTGTCCTGAGGAGTGAGAGGGGGTGGAGCTCAGGATACACGTAGCCTTCAGGGTTTAGAGTGGGGATTCTTTTGAAGGGAAACAATTCCACTGGCAGTCAGCCACCATCTGAATAAATGGAATGTGTACCCATTACTCATTCATTGGCTGTCTCTCCCCTTATAATATGTCCAGAATTATAAATTACTGGAATGTACAACTTGAGGATAGAGGAGGGGCAGGAACTAGAAAGGAAGGAGAACTTCTCTCCTTGTTTGGGTCCTTGTTGAAAGTCTGGTGTGGACCTTGAGGCATCAAGATAGTTGGAAGCCCAACAAGGAGGCAGTCTAGGCAAGGTCCCAGTGGGGGTGGCATCTCTGAAAAGTCACTTTGAAGAACAGCGGGAAGTGACTGTCTGTGCTCAACTTCCCTGACAGGCTGTTTCAGCTATGCTGGGGGGTTAAGGGAAGGATCTGCCGAGCTAGGGGGACAGTGGTATAGGGCAAAGCGCTGTCTCTCCCCTGGGGTCAAAGGGGAGATAGCAGGGATATTGCCAGTTAGCAAAGATACAAACATGTTTTCCAAAGTCACCAGGCACAAACTATGTGTCTATTAATGGAGTATGTACCCATTACTTATTGGTTGTTTTTCTCATAACAGGTCCACAGTCTTCTATCAATAATTCTGAAATCTCAATGATTTTGAAAGCATAGTATTTTTTCATAAGTTTGCAACTATCTCGTTCGGTGGCAAAACTTGGCTGAAATTTATGTGAGATTATTTATACTTTCTTTTTATTTTCTCCTTTTTTGGCTTTTTACGGCCGCACATGTGGCATATAGTTCCCAGGCTAGGGGTTGAATTGGAACTGCTGCTGCTAGCCTGCATCACAGCTACAGCAACGCCAGATCCTAGCCATGTCTGTGACCTACACCATAGCTCATGGCAATGCCGGATCCTTAACCCACTGAGCAGTGCCAGGGATCGCACCCACATCCTCGTGGATACTAGTTGGGTTCGTTACTGCTGAGCCACAATGGTAACTCCAGATTACTTATGCTCTTTATCTCACTTGATTTATAAATATGTATATGCTTTGCTGCAGAAAAATTAATGTGTTTTTTATAGGGCACTGCCTCAGAGTTCTCTTGGCATGGGGCATGCTACATGGCATTGACCCCATTAATCTGAAAAATTAAAAATATGAAAATTGCTGAATTCCGGAGTTCCCATCGTGGCTCAGAGGATAACGAATCCGATTAGAAATCATGAAGTTGCGGGTTGGATCCCTGGCCTTGCTAAGTGGGTTAAGGATCCGACGTTGTCGTGAACTGTGGTATAGATTGCAGATGCGGCTTGGATCCCGTGTTGCTGTGGCTGTGGCAAAGGCTGGCAGCTACAGCTCCTGATAGACCCTTAGCCTGGGAACCTCCATATGCCGCTGGTGCGGCCCAAATAAGGCAAAAAAAAAAAAAAGATGAAAATTGCTGAATTCCAAAACCTGTCTGGCCACAGGATTTAGACCTAGATAAGGGATTGTAGCTGTATTAATTAAGCTTCCTCCAAGCTGGAGATCTGCCACAGGGCCCTTTGGGAAGTATGGCCTGTTTCCTTTGATCCTTGAATGTAAAGCTCTGTGACTTTGCCTAGTCCACACAGGTTTAAAATATTTGAATGTGTTGCCAGCAGTTAAAAATCAGGACCTGGCTTTCCTTTGTGGTACAGTGGGTTAAGGATCTGGCGTTGTCACTGCAGGGCTTGGGTTCGATCCTTGGCCCCCGGATTATCCACATGCAACAGGTGAGGCCATAAAACAAACAGAAACTCAGAAGCTTACACATACAAGTTTAGACTTCTAGTGCCTCTTGGGAAGCCGTATTGAGTCTTCATTCTGGCCCATCAGAAATTTACAGGGACTGAACAGCAGCTGCTTTGTTTAGATGGGAAAATTGTCCTCTATTTGCCACAGTTTCCACCACTCCCAAGTAGTTTATCAACTATGAGGCTCAAATAAGTCATAGTCTAGAAATCCATTTTCAAGCTGGTAGTGTTTTGGTGGTTGTTTTTGTTTTTTGTTTTCTTTTTTGAGAGGGATGGAAAGGGGTGGTGAGGCTTATATTCACTATGCTCCCATCATTTATTTTTCTTATCCATCTAGCCACTGAAGGCATTTTGGTTTTTGATCACTACTGTACCCCCAAGTCAAAGCTTTTTCCTTAAAGTCCTTCAGTCTTCCCTGGATTACCATCCTAGCCGTAGCTCTAACTCGGCATTGACCTTAAGTTGACAGAGCCCAAGGTGTTTTCCATAAGAGGCTTGCTCCCAGTGTCACTCACTGTCCTTGTCTTTTCCTTTCTTCAGGCCCGGGCCACCTTCCGTAGAAATGCCTGTCTTCATTTAAGCCCTTTCCAATAAGTACTTCTTTCCTCCTGCCCTGTAGCTGCCCTGTAGCTTTTCAGCCTATGCCAACTGGTGCTGTTCCACTCTTTGACCCCGTGGACCTGGACCTGCAGAATGAGTGATCCTCTCCTGGGGCTTTTTGAGATGTTCTTCTGATGCTCCATGCTCCTAAATGATTTCCTGTTCTTTGTGTTTCTACCGCCCACCCAGTCACTTACAGTTTATTTACCTGGAGCCAGCATCTTTGTTAACCCCACCGCCTATCCCTGCCAGAAGGACCCGAGGCCTTCATCCTGACACATATAGGAAAAGAGCACTGAGCCAGGAGTCAGGAGCTCTGACCTCTTCTCCCAGCTACACCCCTGCTGGTAGAAATCCATGAACAAATAACTTTCCTCTCAGGCCCTTGGATTTCTCAGTTATAAAGTGAGGCAATTATACTGTAGATGTACTTGATTTCCTTTTAATCTTGCTTAGTATCTCCCTCCTCCCTCCCCACCCCCGTGTATAAAACATGTTTGATTTATTTGTGTGAGGCCCCCTTTTTTCCTTTGGTCTTAGTTGGAGGACCTTGATCAAAGAAAACATTCATCTACTTATCTGATGGCTGAGGAATCTCTCGCATAATAATATAAAGTATGCACTCCAGAACTGGCCTCTCTCCAGGGTGCTGACATAGGGTCTAAGTAAGACCAAATCCACCATCTGGGAGGGGCTGAGCCCCAGACCTTGAGATCACATCCTGGCCAGGTTAAGTGCTCTGGGGAACAACAGATGGAAAAAGATGTAATTTAATTTCTTCATCACTTTTTACATTTCATGTCGGGTAGTACTCCTGTTTTTGAGGACAGAGATAGGCCTCATTTCTCATGAGGAAGGGCAAGAGCAAGGACCTCTGTTTGAGTCACAGCTTAACCACTTACTGCTGTGTGACCTTGAGCCCTTTGCCTCACCGTTCCTACTCTGAAAAAGAGGGCAATTGTAATGCCTTCTGCATAGGGGTGTCAGGATTAAATGGGATGATGTATGGAAAACTCTTAGCACAGAGCCTGGCACATATTAAATATCCAAAAGCTGTTATATAGCTTTATCATTATTAGCAAGTTTTATTTCCCAAGAGCCTCTAGGTCTATCAGGGAAAAGTTATATTCCATCAGAAGTATGCAAAAAAATAGTATTCTCAAAAACTAGCATGTGAACAAGTTTTTCCATTTAACTCTTGCCCTTTGCCCTCCTGGTTCCCTCTGACAGCCTGAGTAGATACTTTCAGCTACATTTAATCAAAGAACAATTAAAAGTCACTACCAGTGCTCCATTCAACCTAGAAAAATCAATCTCCCCCTCCAACCCATCCCCCCTCTAGGGTTACCACTGGGCACAATGGGTTAAGGATCTGGCTTGCCACAAATCACCGCTGCAGCTCAGATTCAGTCACCAGCTGGGGAACTTCCATATGCTGTGGGTACGGCCAAAAAAGAAAAAAGAAAAAAAAATCCCAACTAAAAGGCCATTGTTTATTATACCTTTGCAATAGCCCATAATGTAAGCTGCAGATATTCTTAAAGCTCTCCTTTCAGTATGAACATTTCAGTGATCGTGACATTTTCATTCCTTTAAAAGCATTTTTTTTTTCTTGAATAACAAATGGGGATGTTTTTATAGACTTCAGTGAGATTTATTTTGAATATGTATTTATTTTCAATTACACATGGAACACTGTAGTACCTTCTAGTGAAACAATTCAAATAATGCAAATAACATAAGTGTTAACGCCTTTCCTGCCCCTGCATCCCCATCCCCACCAGCTTTCCCCTGCAATGAAATTCCACTGCTCTCTCAGGAGAAACTAGTACTATCTAGCCTGCTGTGTAGCTTTCCAGGTGCATTTTGCCACAAGCCATTTGAAAATTGGATTTCTACATGTATATAAATGAGTGGGCTAGACTTTGTGATTTGCTTTTAACCAGTAGAATAGGGCAAAAGTGATGGCATGTTACTTCCAAGGTTAGTTTACAAAAAGACCGGGATCTGTCTTGTTCTCTCTCTCTAAGCCTTTGCTCTGGGGGATGCAAGCTGCCACATTGTGAGTAGCCCTATGGAGAAGCCATGTGGCAAAAAATGTGTTGACCTCTGGTCAGCAGTTGGGACCTGAGACTTGAAGCAAGAGTGAGCTGGAAGCAGATCCATTCCCACTCAAGCCCTGAGATAATCGTAGCCGTGGCCAACAACTTGACTGCAGCCTCCTAAGAGATTCTAAGTTGCATCTGATTCCTGACCCACAGCAGCAGCAAGACAATAAATGTTTTCTGTTTTAAGCTGCTAGGTTTTGGACTAATTTGTTATAAATGTGATGGTTAATCAGAGCTATAGTCTATGCCACAGCAGCAGCACTGCTGGATCCAAGCCACATCTGTGACCCATGCAGCAGCCTGTGGTAACACAGGATCCTTAACCCACTGAGTGGAGCCAGAAAGTGAACCCACATCCTCTAAGTGACAATGGGAACTCCCATTTCTAATTTCTAATTTGCTCACCATGGGCCACTTTTTTGCTTTTTTTTGTTTGTTTGTTTTTCTTTGTTTGTTTGTTTTGCTTTTTAGGGCCGAACCTGCGGCATATGAATTTCCCAGGCTAGGAGTCTAATCAGAACTACAGCTTCTGGCCTACACCACACCTACAGCACGCAGGATCCAAGCTGCACCTGCAACCTACAGCACAGCTCACAGCAACGCCAGATCCCTGACCCACTGAGGGAGGCCAGGGATCAAACCCACATCCTCATGGTCCAGAATATATACCATTTACCACTACTGGGCAAAGTAAATTTGTGAGGAGCCTCAGCATTCTTGGGTTTCTGTGATTGCTCTTCTCCATGTATCAGACCTTGCAGTGGGGACTGTAATCACTGAATTGAGAAACCTAAGTGCTGTAAGATCTGGGAATGGTAAGGGCCAGACAGACACTTTCAACCACCAAAGGCTAAGTGGGTATGGTTACTGGGATGGATGGCAGAGTCAAAGCAAAAATTAGAATAGCCTGACTCTTACAGACCTATGGCATTGGCTGACTGATCATAGTGTTCCTAGAAGTGAAAAAGGTAGGAAGCCTACTGAATGCCTATTTGATCTGTATACACAGAAAAGTTCTAGGTCAAGTGAACAAAAGTCTAACCTGAATCATTAAAACAAAGAGCACAGCCCCACAATCAATTCCCAGACTTGAACAATTTATGGACCCAGAACCCCCTGAATGAAGGGTTGGTGAAAAATTTATACTGTTGATCTTTCTCCCAGCCTTTCCCAAAGGGACCTATGGCCTTTACCAGGGAAATTATGCATTGGGGAAAAAGAAATAATTGTACCTTTCGGGTACTACTGGACACTGGCTTTTAATTGACACTATTTCCAGGAGATCCAAATGTCCCTGTGGTCTACCAGAGGCCTTATGGAAGTCATGTGACTATTGGAGTTTTAACTCAGGCCCATCTCACAGTATGCACAGTGGGACCCCAGCCCCTCCTGTGGTTATTTCTCCAGCTCTGGAAAACAAAATTAGAATACATATACTTAGCAGCTTGCAGAACCCCTGTATTTGTTCTCTGACCTGTGGAGTGAGGGCTGTGATGATGGGAAAGGCCAAATGGAAGCCACTAGAACTCCTTCTACCTAGGACAATAGGAAACCGAAGCAATATCACATTCCTGGAGGGATTGCAGAGATTAGTGTTACCATCAAGGACTTGAAAAATGCACAATTGGTGATTTCCATCATTCGACTCACCTGTTTGCCCTGTGCAGAAGACGGGTGGATCTTGGACAACGACAGTGGGCTATTGCAAGCTTTAAGTGGTAACTCCAATTGCAACTGCTGTGCAAGATGTGATTTCATTGCTTGAGCAAAATAACATATCCCCTACTACCTACTGCAGCAATTAATCTGGCAAATACTTTTTACTTATCAGTAAAGACCACCAAAAGCAGTTTGCTTCAGCTAACAGGGTCAGTAATATATCTTCACTGTCCTATGTCAGGGGTATATCAACTCTTTAGCCCAGTCTTAATTTAGTTCTCAGGAATCTAGACTACCTTTCCCTTCCACAGTCTTGGTCCATTATATTGATGACATAATTGACTGGGTGTAATGAGCAAGAAATAGCAAGTACTCTAGGTTTATTGATAACATATCTACATATCAGAAGGTGGGAATTAAATCTAGCAAACATTAGAAGGCCTCTAAAGTCAGTGAAATGTTTAGGAGTCTAGTAGGGCATACCATGACATCCTTTCTAATGTAAAGGATAAACTGTTGCATCTGGCCCCTCCAAAAACCAAGAAAGAGACAAAATGCCTAGTGGGCCCCTTCGCATCTTGGAGGCAACATAGTCCTCATGTAGGTGAATTACTTCAGCCAATTTACTTACTGACCTGAAAACCTGCTGGTTTTGAGTGGTACCCAGAAATGAGAAGGCTCTGCAACAGGTCCAGGCTACTGTGCAAACTGCTCTGACCCTTAGGTCACATGATCCAGCAGATCCAGTGGTGTTTGAAGTGTTAGTGGCAGATAAGATGCTGCTTGGAGCCTTTGGCAGATCCCTAAAGGTGAACTACAGAGCAGGCATTTTTGATGTTGGAGCAAAGCCCTGCCATCCTCTGTAGATAACTACTCTTCTTTTGAGAAACAGCTCTTGGCCTGCTACTGCGCCTTAGCAGAGACTGAATGCTTGACCATCCACCATCAAATTACCGTGAAACCTGAACTGCACATTAGCACATAAGAACTGGATGTGATCTGACCCATCAGCAGCATTCCATCATCAAATAGAAATGGTATACATAGGTTTGGACCCAAGTAGATGCTGAAGGCACAAGTAAGTTACATGAAAAAGTGGCTCAGGTGTTTCTGTTGTGGCTCATTGGGTTCTGAACCTGACTAGTGGCTCATGAGGATGTGGGTTCAATCCCTGGCCTCCCTCAGTGGATTAAGGATCCAGCATTGCCATGAGCTGTGGTATAGGTCACAGATGAAGCTCGGATCCCATGTTACTGTGGTGTAGGCCAGCAGCTGCCACTCCTATTTGACTCCTAGCCTGGGAACTTCCATATGCTGCTAGTGCAGCCCTAAAAAGCAAAAAAAAAAAAAAAAAAAAAAAAAAAAAAAAAAAAAAGAAGAAGAAGAGGCTCAAATGCCCACAGTCCCCACTTCTGCTACACTGTGCTCTCTCTTCCAGCCTGTACTTATGGTCTCATGGAGAGTTCCTTATGATTGATCAGTTGGCAGAAGAAGGGTAGACTTGGGTTTACAGATGTTTCTGCACAATATGCAGGCACCACTTGAAAGTAGACAGTTGTAGCACCACAGCCCCCTCGTGAACATCCCTAAAGGCGAAGGGAAACGTTTCTTCCTGTGGACAGAACTTTGAGTATTGCACTAAGTTGTTCACTTTGCTTGGAAGGAGAAATGGGCTGACATGTGATTACATACTGGTTCATGAGCTATGGCCAGTGGTTTTTCTGGATGGTCAGAGACTTGGAAGGAACATGACTGGAAAATTGGTGACAAGAAAATATGGGGAAGAGGTATGCAGATAGACCTGTCTGAATAGGCAAAAAAAAAAAAAAAAAAAGGAAAATACATTTGAATCCCATATGAACGCTTACCAAAGGGTGACCTTAGCAGAGGAGGGTTTTAATAATCAAGTGGATGGGATATCCCTTTCTGTAGAAACCAGTCAGCCTCATTCCTGGCTACTCCTGTTATCACTCAGTGGGCTCGTAAGCAAAGCCCATTATGAATGGGCTTAGCAACGTGGACTTCAACTCAACAAGGCTGACATGGCTGTGGCCGATCTGCCAGCAGCACAGACCAGCACTGAGCCCTAGATATGGCAGTGTTCACCAGGGTGATCAGCCAGCTACCTGGTAGCAGGTTGATTACACTGGACCACTTCCATCATGAAAGGAGTAGCATCTTGTTCTTACTGGAATAGATCGGATCTGTGAGTACAGATTTGCCTTCTCTGCAAACAGTGCTTCAGCCAGAACTACTATCTTACTACAGAATACCTTTCTTACCATCATGGTATTCTACACAACATTGTTTCTGATCACAGAACTTACCTCACAACAAAAGAAGTGTGGCGATGTCCCCATGCTCATGGAATTCACTGGCCTTACATGTTCCACACAATCCTGAAGCAGCTGGCTTGATGGAGTGGTGGGATGGCCTTTGGAAGACTTAGTTACGTCAACTAAATGGCAATAACTTCCTGGACTAGGCCTGGCTTCTCCAGAAGGCTGTGAATGCTCTGAATCAATGTCCTGTATGTGCTGCTGTGCCTCCCAAAGCTAAGATTCATGAGTCGAGGTGTGCAAATGGGAGTGGCTCTACTGACTATTACCCCTAGTGACCCACTAGCAAAATTTTGCTTCTTATTCATGTGACCTTATGCTGTATTGGCTTATAGATCTTAGGCCAAAGGGAAAAATGCTTCCATCAGGAGACATGATAAAGATTCCATTGAACTGAAAGTTAAAATTGCTGTCTGGCCACTTTGGACTCCTCATGCCTCTGACACAACAGACAAAGTAGTGAATTACTGTGCTGACTGGGATGACTGATCTGACCATCAAGGAGAAACTGGACTTCCACTCCACAACAGAGATGTGGAAGAGTATGTCTGGAATATAGTGGCTCCCTTAATGAAGCTCTTGAGATTACCATGCCTTGAGATTAAGGTCAAAATGGAAAACAACAACCACCCAGTCCTCTCAGGGCTACCAATGGCCCAGATCCTTCCCAGAAGAGGGAGATTTGAATCACTTTATTGTATAAAGAACCATAGCCAACTGAGGTTACGGAAGGCAAAGTGAATATCGAATGGGTGGTAGAAGAAGGTATTTATGTATACCAGCTATGACTACATGACCAGTTACAGAAATGGGGACTGTAATTGTCATGAGTATTCCTCCTTATTTTGTTGTGAACGTGTTTATCTTTGTCTTCTTCCCTCTCTTTTCCCCCTTTTGTGTAACATAAGATGTACTGACTTTATATCATAGTATTTAAGTTTTGGGATATCAGAAGAGTATCTGTCACTCAAGGACACTACATTACCTCTTCTGGGGAAGGGATTAGCACATTTACATTTGCACACAGAAGAGCCGTATCTTGCTTGATGGAATTTTGAGCTTCTTGATGTTATTTGGAGATTAAGTATACTTTAAGAAGATGCATGTGAGTGCCAGGTGGACAAGGACTAGACTTGTGATGATTAATTATATGAGTCAACAATACATAGGGTGTCCAGATATTGGTTAAACATTTCTGGATGTGACTGTGAGGGTGTTTCAGGATGAGATTAGCATCTGAATCAGTAGACTAAGGCAGACTGTGCTCCGAATGTGGGTGGGCTTCATCCCACCCACTGAAGGCCTGAATAGAATTAAAAGCTGAGTATGGAAGAATTCTTCCTCTCTGGCTGCCTATCTTCAAGCTGAGACATCAGTCTTCTCCTGCCTTTGAACTCTTACCTTGGACTTGGACTTATATCATCAACTCTCCTGGCTTTCATGCCTTTGGACTTGGACTTGAGCTTACACTATCAGCTCTCCCAAGTCTACAACTTGCCAGCTTCAGATCTTGGACTTATAATGAATCTCTCCCCCCTTCACAATATGTAAATATAGATATAGATATAGGTAACTTTGTATTTGGAGAATATCCATTTATCGGTTCTGTTTCTCCGGAAAACACAGACTGTATACTGGTAACGAATACACTCCTTCGTTCATAAAATACTTGGTCAGGGAGAATGTTCCTGTCATATGTTTACATCGGCCTCATTATTTATAACTACTATATGATATCCCTAGTTCTACGGGTTTTTTTTTTTTTTTTTTTGGCCTCCCAGCGGCATATGGAGTGCCTGGGCCAGGGATCAGATCCGAGCCGCATTTGTGACCTGCGCCGCAGCTGTGGCAATGCTGGATCCTTAACCCACTGTGCTGGGCCAGGGATGGAACCCACATCCCAGTGCACTCAAGACGCCACTGATGATATTAGGCCACAGTGGGAACTCCTGTGGTATTTTTAACCATTTCCTTTTTGATGTGTATTTAATTTCTTTCTTTGTTCTAGCCTCAGAATAATTGCTCACAGCATCATGGCAGAGTGGGTTACTTCCATGATAGACTGAGAATTTCTGAGTCAGCCCTGGCCACAGGGTGAAGCACACATGAGAGGAAAAAGGAAGCATCTTACACAGTGAGGCTTTGTTCACTTTGTTCTACAGATCTTAGGAAAGTAGCTCCCATCCTTGTGGCTTTGTGACCTTATTTTGCCAGTATCAAAGGATGTTATTTAAAAAGCAAAATAAAGAGCTTTCCACCTATTACCATCATAATTTTTTTAAAGCCATTGTGGCATGGTGGAAACGAATCCGACTAGGAACCATGAGGTTGCAGGTTTGATCCCTGGCCTCACTCAGTGGGTTAAGGATCTGGCGTTGCCGTGAGCTGTGGTGCAGGTCGCAGATACTGCTCGGATCTGGCATTGCTGTGGCTGTGGCGTAGCCCGGCAGCTACAGCTCCGATTCAACCCCTAGCCTGGGAACCTCCATATGCCCTGGGTGCAGCCATAAAAAGGACAAAACAAAACAAAACAAAAAAACGTAAAAGCACAGAGACAACCCTAGAATAATGGCTGGTCAAATTGGATAATCCAGATTTATTCAAAATTCACTGCATTATCTTTTGCCTCTCTTCACATTAGCAGGTGAAAACTTTTTCTCTCTCCTGTTCCAGTTTTCATCTTCGTTAGAAGCAACTGACTTAATGTTCCTCTGACTTTTAAATTAACAAAGAATTGGGAAGAAAGCTAAAGTGAGAACTTCTTACTTTATAAGATGGAGATCACAGGCTAATGAAAGCAGATTAAAGATGTTTCCTTGGACTCAAACCTAGGAAGTGATTCTAGGATGAGTTGGGGAGAATTCAAACCTTGGTTCTTGAGATCTCAACCAAAAGGAGGAGTGAGATGAAAAGATGAGCGTGATGTGGGTGTGGGGTTGCAAAGTGATTAGAGATGAAGAGTGGTATGGAAATCAAAGAACCGTCTATCATTAAACAGCTAAAGAGTGCCAGAACGACCTATTTAAAGAATAACATCTGGATCTATTAAATTATCTCTTTTCTGCTTTCTTGAACACATTTTCCCTCCCCAGTCGGTTCTGCCACCCTCAGGGGAAAACCTTGGACCAAACATTTTGTCTCACTGACGCTTCGTTCATTCATCTAAAAAACTGAAGTAATTAACATTTCCTCATATGATAAGAGAATGAGGTAAAACACCTCTGAAAATTATGAGGAGTTATACAAATTATTTACAAAACCCAGGAAGCGAGGGGTGGGCCCAAGCTAGGTCATGTGATGACTTTGTGCAAATTAGAAAAAGATGCCCCTTTTGTGGATATAGCCCAGTGCCAGGACACTCAGCTTGTCCAGGATTTCAGTCTGAACTTGTCCGCTCAGTGGCATGCCCATGTACAATGAACTGTCTGCAGAACTGCATGTGGCACCCAAAGGTCAGAGCCGTTTTTGTTTGGGGCCTCAAGTTCAAGGGAGTGTCAAATTGTGACATCCATTCAGTGGAAATATGTGCAAAGTATTAAGGTAAAGCTTCACCACAAATGATAAATGATATCTATCTAGCTAAATCCAAGGAGTGTGGGTTCTCACATGCTAAAGTTGCTTGGGTCTCCCTGAGACTTTTGTAAAGTCTAATTATTAAGTAACCTTAAAAAAAATAAGGTGATATTCAGCTTCAGTAAACCTCACTTTTGGAGTTCCTGCTGTGGCACAATGGGATCAGTGGCATCTCTGCAGCACCGGGACGCAGGTTCAATCCCTGGCCCAGCACAGAGGGTTAAAGGATCTAGCCTTGCCACAGCTGTGTCATAGGTCACAACTGCAGCTTGGATTTGATCCCTAACCCAGGAATTCCATATACCAGAGGGGTAGCTAAAAAAATTAAAAAATAATAAAGCTAAATTCCAGGTAATGTTAACTCCATATGGCATGGGGCAGCCAAATAATAATAATAATAATAATAATAATAATAATAATAATAATAATAATAATAATGAAGCTCATTGTTTAAGTAGCTGCTTCAGCAATTTTTAGACATGGGACAAATAAAATAATAATTCCTTACAAACATATGTCCACTGTTTGGTGTTCATCCCTGGATAGGATCTCGTTTTGCCCTATTTGAAAGCAGGCGCAATATTGGACTCAGCGCTTTGTTTTATCTGGCCCCACCCTCCTCACTGGTGGCTCATTTTTGCCCCAGTCATGCTAGCCTTCTTTCCTTCTGTCAAACATGCCAAGTTCATCCTACCTCTGAATATTTACATTTGCTATTCCCTCTGCCTAGAATGCTTTTCTCCCAGATTTTTGCACAACTTTTGCCTAGAATGCTTTTCTCTCAGATTCATTCTTTCCCTTCCTTCCTTCCTTCCTTCCCCTTTTCTTCCTCCTTCCTTCCTCTTTCTTTTTCTTTCCTTCCTTCCTTCCTTGCTTCCTTCCTTCCTTCCTTCCTTCCTTCCTTCCTTCTTTCCTTCCTCCCTCCCTCCCTCCCTCCTTTCCTCCTTTCCTCCTTTTCTTTCTTTTTCTTTTCAAACCTGCGTCCTCATGGCTACTAGTGAGATTCATTTCCACTGAGCCACAGCAGGAAGTCCCAGCCATGACGGGAACTCCCAAGACTTTATTCCTTTTTAAGTTAGAATTTTTAATTTTATTTTTAAAAATTATTTATTTTGGAGTTCCCGTCGTGGCTCAGTGGTTAACGAATCCAACTAGGAACCATGAGGTTGCGGGTTCGATCCCTGGCCTCGCTCAGCGGGTTAAGGATCCGGCGTTGCCATGAGCTGTGGTACAGGTTGCAGACGCGGCTCAGATCCCGTGTTTCTGTGGTGAAGGCCGGCGGCTACAGCTCCTGTTAGACCCCTAGCCTGGGAACCTCCATATGCCCGGGGTGCGACCCTTGTTATGGCAAAAAGACAAAAAAAAATATTTATTTATTTTATTAAAATATAGCTGACTTTGGGAGTTCCCGTCGTGGCGCAGTGGTTAACGAATCCGACTAGGAACCATGAGGTTGCGGGTTCGGTCCCTGGCCTTGCTCAGTGGGTTAAAGATCCGGCGTTGCCGTGAGCTGTGGTGTAGGTC
>PVHT021183693.1:18651653-18697967 GCA_004024745.2 Catagonus wagneri
GTTTGCATCTACTAACCCCAAACTTTTAGTCCACCCTATTCCCTCCCCCTCCCCCTTGGCAACCATAAGAAAGTTTCAAGTTCACAGCAAAACTGAGAGGAAGGTACAGAGATTTCCCACACACTCCCCTCCCCCACACATGTATTGCCTACCCTTTTATCAACATCCCCCACCAGAGTAGTACATTTGTAGGAAGATTCTTTGTGTTTGAAAAAGGTGAAGCAGATGACAACTATTCTCACCACAAATGAAAAAACAAAATTCTTTCTCTGGAAAGATTCAGCTATGATAGAAAGCCCACCTGAGGAATAACTGTATAATTCTTTATGCACTGTAAATTCATACTTGTATGTTAAATTTCAAATCTGTTTTTAAGAATTATATACCATAGGTATTTGCACATATGAATGATATGTGTCTTCCACAAGAACACTTTATCGAGAATATGACAGTAGAATTGAGAATTTTGTCTTCAAATTATTTGCTTTTCATAGTCTAAGAGGATTTATTGTTCTGTTCATCTAAAACTGAAAAAGTAGTGAAACAATATATAATAAATGTCAGTGAAAGCTGACAGTATATTTGATTCTAGGATCTGAAACTTGAATTCCTCTGCAAATGCATCTTTTGAGAATTCAGACTTCCTCACTGTTGCTAATAGTTACATTGTCATGGACCAAAATTATTTCAAATAGCTAACCTTTCTTAAGTGGAGCCAGTAGTTTAGCTTGTAGAGTATTTTATTCTAAAATATGCATTTTACTTTCTCTATTTTGCTTATGCTTAGTTCTGTAGCTAACCTTTCTGTGTTCATTTAAACAAAATATTTCAGAAGCTCATATGACTTTTCTGTCTTCATTTTACTGGAGAGTCTAAATTTGTTTCTGAACAAGTAGCAAAATAGTGCTCAATAAACCTATCCTTCTTAAAATGCAACACTCAGTTCGGGTATTCTGTTTTATGTTTTTGTTGCTCCTAACCTCCCAGGCAGCGATTTTATGTCTCATAGTCTTGATTTTGTTTCAGAAAATGATGTTGCAGAAGGAAGTAGAAAAGATCTCCTAGTTCTTACTCATTCTCCTAGGGTTTTTTTTTTTTTCCTTTTTAAAAATAAAGAAAAATGTGTTTATTAAGGTGTAGTTGATTTATAATGTTCCTTCAGTTTAGAGTGACCCAGTCATACATATATATACATTCCTTTTTTTTTGTACTATCTTCTGTCACGTTCTAACACGAGATTGAGCATAGATCCCTGTCCTGTACAGTAAGACCCCATTACTTACCCATTCCAAATGCAATAGTTTGTATCTACCAACCCCTAACTCCCCATCCATCCCACTCCCTTCTACCGCCAGCCCAGCAAACACAACTCTGTTCTCCATGTCCATGATCTGTTTCTGTTTTGTGGATAGGATCATTTGTGCCATACTTTTGGTTCCACATGTAAGTGATATCATATGGTAATTGTCTTTCTCTTTCTGACTTACTTTACTTAGTATGAGAATCTCTAGTTCCATCTATGTTGTTGCTAATGGCATTATTTTGTCCTTTTTATGGCTGAGTAGTATTCCATTCTGTATATGTACCATGTCTTCTTAATTCATTCAGCTGTTGATAGACTTTCAGTGAAAGTTTTGTCCGGATATATGCCCAAGAGTGGGACTGCTGGAACATATGGTAGTTCTATATTTAGCTTTCTTAGGAACTTCCATACTGTTTTCCATAGTGGTTGTACCAATTTACATTCCCATCAACAGTGAAGGAGGGTTCCCTTTTCTCCATTCCCTTTCCAGCATTTGTTGTTTGTTGACTTGTTAATGATGGCCATTCTGACTGGTGTGAGGTGGTACCTTATAGTAGTTTTGGTTTGCATTTCTCTAACAATTAGTGATGTTGAGCATTTTTTCATATGCCTGCTGGGCATCTGTATGTCTTCTTTGGAGAAATTTCTATTTAAGTCTCCTGCCCACTTTTCAGTTGGGTTGTTTGTTTTCTTGTTGTTGAGTTATATAAGTTATTTGTGTATTTTGGAGATTAGGCTCTTGTTGGTAGCTCTTACTCATTCCCCCGGTTTTTGAACCAGTTTTTCCTCACTCCTGACTCTTTATATGCATATATCATATGTAGAATACACGTCTAATATTAGTGAAAATAGAAATTTGGATTTCAAACCTGTTTTGTCTGTTTGGCTCCCTCTTTTCCAGGAACTGACCCTTCCACCTGCCCTGTGCCTCTCTCATCTTATCACCATGCTTAATTTCGTGCCATTTTTTATCACAGTGGGAACACTCCTGTTCTAACAACTTGACCCTACTCTCTTGGCCACAGTGATACACTCTGGGCCAATCAGAATCCCTCTGCAGGCACTTAGAATTTATACTGAGAAAGTCTAGATTATTCTGCTGGCTTTTGGAACAAAGGAGATGGAAACTCAGAAGATGTCAGTGGATATTTCCACCCAGCAAACCAGGATGTAAGCCAAGCTAGTGTGTAGTAAGAGAGGAGAAAAAAGCAGAAGCTTAGATTAAAGCAGAATTGATAGCTGTGTAGGAAGATTTCATGGCCTGGTTGCATCTTACATTTAGGGTATTCAAATCAGCTTGTCTTCCTTAGGATAAATTAATTTTTTTTTTATTTGGCCAGTTTGAGGTGGTTTCTGTTACTTCATAGGAAAAATGTAAAACACATTTTTTTTCTGCATGAAATTTTGGGGAATTTATCTTGCTTTTAAAGTTATTTTTGTTAGTTTTTTAATGACCAGAAAAAGACTTTCCTCGGAGAACTTTTTTTTCCTTTTTTTCTACCTCAGGTGTACATTTGTAGTATCAAATAATGAACCGTCCAGCTTTCCCAGTACCACTTGTTGAAGAGATTGTCTTTTCCCCATTGTATATTCTTGCCTCCTTTATCATAGATTTCTTAACTGCAGGTCTTTATTTCGGAGGTTCTCTCTTCTGTTCTATTGAGCTAAATTTCTGTTTTTGTGCCAATACCATAATAATTAATACCACATTAGAACAGTAAATGCATGTAGATCTTACTAGTGATATTACTAGTGATCAGTCTATTCAAATTATCTGTTTCTTCTTGACTCAATTTTGGCAGGCTGTATATTTCTAGAAACTGGTCCGTTTCTTCTAGGTTGTCCAATTTGTTGGTATATAACTACTGTTCATAGTATTCTCTTATTTGTTGTACCTCTGTAGCATTGGTTGTTATTTCTCCTCTTCCATTTCTTATTTGTTTGTTTGCGTTCTCTCTCTTTTCTTCATGGTTAGCCTGGCTAGAAGTTTGTTGATTTTGTTGTCTTTTCAAAAAATCAGCTCTTGGCTTTATTGATCTTGCTTGTTTTTTATCTCTACTTTATTTATTTCCTCTCTGATCTGTATTATTTTGTTTCTTCTGCTAACTTTGTGGGGTTTTTTGTTCCTTTAGGTGGCTGGTTAGGTTGTTTGAGATTTTTGTTTCTTGAGGAAGGCTTGTATTACTGTGAACTTCCCTCTTAGAATTTCTTTAGCTTCATCCCATGGATTTATTATTTATTTTTTAATTACAATATAGGTTTTGTTTTGTTTTGTTTTGTTTTGTCCTTTTAGGGCCACACCTTTGGCATGTGGAATTTCCCAGGGTAGAGGTTCGATCAGAGCTGCAGCTGCTGGCATATAGCCACAGCAATGCCAGATCCAAGCCACATCTGAGGCCTACACCATAGCTTGTGGCCATGCCAGATCCTTAATCCACTGAGTGAGGCCAGGGATGGAACCCACATCCTCATGGATGCTAGCTGGGTTTGTTAACACTGAGCCACAACGAAAACTCCCTAATTAAAGTATAGTTGATTTACGGTGTTGTGCTCATTCCTCCTCTACATCAAAGTGACCAGTCATACCTAATGGATTATTATCTTTTTTCTTTCTGTGGCTGCAACTGTAGCATATGGAAGTTCTTGGGCTAGGGGCTGAATTGGAGCTCCAGCTGCCAGCCTACACCATAGCTGCAGCCACAGCAACACTGGATCTAAGCTGCATCTGTGACCCCTGCTGTAGCTTGCAGCAATGCTGGATCTTTAACCCACTGAGTAAAGCCAGGGATCAAACCTGCATCCTCACAGACACTATGTCAGGTTCTTAACTTGCTGAACCACAATGAGAACTCCCCCATGGATTTTTTTAAGGCTGTGTTTTCACTGTCATTTGTCTTGGGGTATTTTCTGATTCCCTCTTTGATTTAATCATGGATGGCTCCATTGGTTGTTTAGTAGTATGTTGTTTAGTCTCCACTGGATTTTTTTCCCTGTTTTTCTTTCTGTGATTGATTTCTAGTTTCATACTGTTATATTCAGAAAAGATGCTTGAAATAATTTCTATCCTCTTGAATATGTTGAAGCTTGTTTTGTGGCCTAGTACATGGTCTGTCCTAGAGAAGTTTCCATGCACGCTTGAAAACAATGTGTTTTTTTTTGGATGTAGTGTTCTGTAAATATTAGTTAAGTCTGACTGGTCTGTTGTGTCATTTGTGACCTCTCTTGCCTTATTGATTTTTCTGCCTGGATGATCCGTACATTGATATCCAGTTGAGTGTTAAAGTCTCCTGCTATTATTTTATTATTTTAAATTTCTTCCTTTATATCTGTTAGTATTTGTTTTATATATTTAAGTGTTCCTGTATTGATGTATATATGTTAATGAGCGTAATATCCTCTTCTGTTGCTCTCTGTATCATTAAAAAAAAGCCCTTTTTTGTCTTCCTTTATGGATTTTGTTTTATCTATTTATTTGCTTTTTAGGACCACACCTGTAGAATATAGAAGTTCGCAAGCTAGGGGTGGAATCGGAGCTGTAGCTGCTGGCCTATGCAACACTCACAGCAACACAGGATCTGAGCTGTATCTGCAACCTACACTATAGCTCATGGCAATGCCGGATCCTCAAACCACTGAGTGAGGCCAGGGATTGAACCTGCATCCTCATGGATACTAGTTGGTTTCCTTACTTCTGAGTCATGACAGGAACTCCCTATGGCTTTTGTTTTAAAATGGATTTTGTTTTAAAATTATGTCTCAGAGTTCCCATTGTGGTGCAGCGAAAACAAATCCGACCAGGAACCATAAGGTTGCGGGTTCGATCCCTGGCCTCGCTCAGTGGGTTAAGTATCTGGCATTGCTGAGCTGTGGTGTAGGTTCCAGATATGGCTTGGATCTGGCGTTGCTGTGGCTGTGGCAAAGGCCGGCAGCTGTAGCTCTGATTAGACTCCTAGGCTGGGAACCTCCATATACCACGGGTGCAGCCCTAAAATGACGACAAAAAAAAATCTGTTTTGTCTCAAATGTGTATTGCTATCCTCATTTTCTTTCTTTTTTTTTGGCTTTTTGCCTTTTTCTAGGGCCGCACTCCCTGCATATGGAGGTTCCCAGGCTAGGGGTCTAATCAGAGCTGTAGCCTCTGGCCTATGCCACAACCACAGCAACATGGGATCTGAGCCGCATCGGTGACCTACACCACAGCTCATGGCAATGCCGGATCCTTACCCCACTGAGCAAGGCCAGGAATTGAACCCACAACCTCATGGTTCCTGGTCGGATTCGTTCACTACTGAACCACGTCGGGAACTCCTATCCTCACTTTCTTATTGTTTCCATTTGCATGAAAATTCTTTCTGCATCCCTTCACTTTCAGTCTGTTTGTGTCTTTTGCCCTGAAGTGAGCCTCTTGTAGACATCATATTATAGTTCCTTTTTTCCTTTTTTTAAATCCAGTCTGCCATTCTATGTCTTTTAACTGGAGCCTTTAGTCTATTGACATTTAAAGTAATTATTGATAGGTATGTACTTACTGTCACTTTAATTCTTGTTCTTCAGTTGTTTTTGTAGTCATTTTTGTTGATTTCTTCTTTTTTTTTCCCTTTTATGAACTGACAATTTTCCCTTGTGATATGCTTGAGTCCCTTTCTTTTTGGTGTTTGTAAACTTGGGTTCATTTTTTATCTGTGGCTACCATAGAGTTCAAGAATGTTGACCCATAACTATATCTAGTTGCTTTAACTGATACCCATTCAGGTTGAAGCACATTTAAAATATCTTCAATTTTAATTTCCCTCCCCCACCTATTTTGTGATTTTGATGTCCTATTTTACATTTTCATGTTTCTCCTTTTTATATGTTAATTGCAGTTATAATCACTTTTATGATTTTTTGATTTTTGATTTTGATATTTTTTTTAATTTTATTAAAATAATTTTTGGCTGCACCCATGGCATTCAGAAGTTCCTGGGCCAGGGATCAAACCTGAGCCACAGCAGTGACAAAAATGAGCCACAGTAGTGATAATGCCGAATCTTTCCCCACTAGACCACCAGTGACCTCCGATTTTTAAAAATCTGTAGGAGTTCCTGTTGTGGCTTAGCAGAAATGAATCTGACTAGTATCCATGAGGACATAGGTTTGATCCCTGGCCTTACTCAGTAGGTTAAGGATCTGGCATTGCCATGAGCTGTGGTGTAGGTTGAAGATGTGGCTTAGATCTGGTGTTGCTGTGGCAGTGGCATAGGCCAGGAGCTACAGCTCCAATTCAACCCCTAGCTTGGGAATGTCTATACACTGCTGGTGCAGCCCTAAAAGCAAAAAAAAAAAAAAAAAATCTGTATACTGACTTAAGTGAGGCCTTTTATATCTTTGCCTTTCCTATTGTGATTTCCCATTTCCTACATATTCTTGCTTCTTTTCTATTTAGAAAAGATCCTTGAATGTTTCTTTTAGTATAGGTTCAGTATTGCTCTTTTTTTTTTTTTAAGTTTTTGCTTGTCTGGGAATTTCTTTATCTCTTCTTCTATTCTTAATGATGACTTTGCTGAGTAGAGTATCCTAGGTTGAAGATTTTTCCCTTTCAGTACTTTGGCTATATCATGCCACTCCTTTCTGGCCTCTAAAGTTCCTGCAGAGAAATCAGCTGATAGCCTTATGAAGGTTCCCTTAAAACTGACTCTTTGTTTTTCTCTTGCTGCCTTTAGAATACTCAAATTTATTATGATGCCTTGGTGTGGGTTTGTTTGGGTTCATTTTTTTGGGACCCTCTGTGCTTCCTGTACCTGAATATCTGTTTCCTTCTTTAGGTTTGGGAAGTTTTCAGCCATAATTTCTTTAAATACATTTTCAATCCTCCTCTCTCTTCCTTCTCCTTCTGGAATCCCTTTTATGCATAGGTTGGCACATTTTATATCATCCCACATATCTCATATGTTGCTTTCTTTTTTTAATTCTGTCTTTCTGTCTGCTGTTCTAATTGGGTGATATTCACTATTCTATAACCAAGATCATTTATTTGTCCTTCCATGTCATTTAGTCTGCTATTCCTTGATTCTGGGTTGATTTTTATCTCTGCAATTGAATTGTCTATTCATTTTTATAGTTTCTAGTTCCTTACAGTGATCTGCTGCATTTCTATCAATAATCTTTCTTAATTCAGTTAGCATTTTTTATTAACACACATATATATATGTATTAGACTGGTGAGCTCTGTTTCATTATTTGTTCTTTCAGGGGATTTCTCTTGTTATTTTAATTGGGAGAAGTTCCTCTATCTTTTCATTTTACTTAACATTCTGTATCTTTATGAGTTTAGGTGGAGTAGTTATCTACTGCAATCTTGAAGGGGTGTTTTTATATGAGAGTGTCTCTGTGTAGACTGTGTATATGCAGTACTTTTGGGGGGTAAGAGCTGATTTTGATATGGATGCCAGCCATGTCTTTCCTCAGGCTTTGTGGGCCATTAAGTCCTTGATAGGGAATGTGGTTGGTGTTGTGGTGTCCAAAGCTCGTGGTGGATGTTAGGTGGGGCCTTCTCTCTGTTTTGTGGCTGCTGCCACTCTGCCAGAGGCAGGATCTATGGCCCAGTTGTTGGATTAGAAATCCTAAAATTGGAGTTGATAAGAATCCATTTTCCTTGAGTGCATGCCCTGCCCCAAAGGATGCGACTGCTGAAGGAAGTGAGGACCATGTGGTCACAGAGGACCTATGCACCCCCTGTGGAGGCATCCACAGTTCCACTCAGAAGCAACCCAAGGGAGTTCCTGTTGTAGCTCAGGGGTAATGAACCCAACTATTATCCATGAGAATAGGGCTTTGATCCCTGGCCTCGCTCGGTGGGTTAAGGATCTGACAATGCCATGAGCTGTGGTGTAGGTTGCAGACACAGCTTGGATACCACATTGCTGTAGCTATGGTGTAGGCCAGCAGCTACAGCTCCGATTTGACCCCTAGCTTGCGAATTTCCATATGCTATGGGTGTGGCCCTAAAAAAGGGAAAAAAAGGAAGAAGCAACCCAAGGTCATGTCCCTTTCTCTGTTGTTTTTATCCTAGATCTAGTGCAGGCTGTGGTGTGAAGTAGGTTGAGATTACAGGTCAGGGTGTTGTGATTGCAGGAATGGAGGTGGCTGTACTGCCCCCTGAGCTCTGGGCTGCCTCTGTAGCAGTCTTCTCCCAGGACCTATCTGCTTCAGATCTAGCGCTAAGCTGTAATGTGGAGTGGGAAGAGCTGGATGCTCTCACTGGGATGTGTATCTCTACTGAGCGTCCTGACAGTGACCGTCACCACCACACCCAGACCACACTCTAGGTCCTCCAGACTGTCTCTGCCCCAGATCTCACACCAGGCTGTGGTGTGAGATGAGTAGGGCTGGGGTGTCCCCCACCCCCTTAAGATTGGGAAGTGTGGCAAGGTGGCAGCTGCCAGTGTACTGCTCTCTCCACCCAGACTGTGGGCAAGCCAGCACATGTGCACTCATCAAGAGTAGAGGTTAGGCTTTTTCAGCCCTTCTGGATATCTCAGTGGATTTCCCAGAAGGCAAGAGGGCTTGTCTCCTCTACACAGGACTCCAGGACTGGCTTGCCCAGATTGTGGCTTGACCTGCTCACTCTTTAGGGTGAGGATCCACCTGTGTGGACCTTCTCTTCTTTAAGGATCCTCCCAGGGGTGCAAGTCCTGACTTGAAGCGTTTTTTACTCTGTCCTACCTGGTTATGTGGAGATCTTTCTTGTAGCTTTGATTGTGTAGTTCTGCCACTTTCCAGTCAGTTTTCCATGAGACTTGTTCCACATGTAGATGTATTTTTGATGTGTTTGTGGAGAGAGATAAACTCTATATTCTCCTGTTCTACCATCTTGATACCCCTCCTACTTTGAATTTTATAGAAGTAATTCATTGAACAGCAGTCACTGAGATGGTTTCTTTAGATATGCTTTATTAGTAACCCAACACTTTCTTGTATTTTGCTAATTTGCACAAAATAGATTAAACTGCACTATTAGAAACCATGGTTATAGGTGTAACCTAAATGCAATCAGAAAAAAAAAAAGGGGAGAGTTCTCATTGTGGCTCAGTGGTTAATGAACCCAACTAGTATCCATGAGTACGCAGGTTCAATCCCTGTCCTCGCTCAGTGAGTTAGGGATCTGGCGTTGCTGTGAGCTGTGGTGTAGGTCACAGACGCTGCTTGGATGGATCCCGAGTTGCTGTGGCTGTGGTGTAGGCTGGCAGTTACAGCTCCGATTCAAACCCTAGCCTGGGAACCTCCATATTCCTCAGATGTTGTTGGAGACCACGGAAGAGCTGAACTCTACAGAAGGCACATATCTGCTGAGTCAGGACATTATGCACCTAGAGGCAGGCACCGATGCTAATAGTTTCCTTTCTTATTCACTAAGAGGTGGGCTTGTCATTGCCTATGCCTGCTCCAGCCCACTCATCTACATACAGCACCTTCCTCAATAAAAGACGTGTGGGCCAAAGCCCAGGTCCTTTTTTCACTCCTTTCGGCAGAACAGAGTGCCTCCTGGTCCCCCACTTTCTAAATCTAAAAGAGTCTTGTGTGTTTTGTTATAGCGCGCCATCCCTCTTCCAGGATTCCCTGTTGCCCTGCAGCGCTGGACGCGGCAAGATGTGGCCCTAAAAAGACCAAAAAAAAATGCAATCAGGATATAATGCCCCAAATTATTTTATTCGGGCAGGATTAGTTTCTTTTGCAGATGATGATTTGCTGCTCTAATACTGTCAAACGCATAATTATAAATTTTATCATTTTAGTCATTAAATGAAGTTGCATTTAGATCGATACCTCCATATATATCTAGTATCTATATATCTCTTTGTCCATCTGTTACCTTTTTAAGACACATTGAGACTATCAGATACTGAAATTTGGTATGAATATTATCTGCAGTGAATGGTATAAAAATCATAATGTGAAAATTCTAATTTTATGAAGTTGATTTTAAACCATTTTTGTCCAATTTTAGCTTGAAAAATAAAGTATTTCTAAATAAATTAAGTATAATTAATAGTCATTTGACAACTACTGGTTACGCTGTTTAGGTATATTTTCCAGAAATGAGAAGGTAAATAGCTCTAATAATCAAGTTTAAAAATTCCGTTGCAAGTCAAGTGATTTCTAATTCTTTGTTTGCAATAAAATTGAGGGAGAACCTTATTGTGTTGAAAGCTATGAGATTCTTAAAAATATTTTTGATGATAGATACCATATTGTTTTTAAAAAATAACTCAGAAGGAATTCAAAGAACCAAATGGTACCTCTAGACTAAAACTTCTTTTCTTCCTAACTACTTCTTTATATGAATAAAATTTATCAGAAATAAAATCTATAAAATTTTTAAAGTTGGAATATAATTCTTTACCTTGTCTCATTCTACTAATTAGAATTATTCACTCATAAATCCATAAGCTATATATTTTTTAAAACTCCATCTAATTCAATGAGTGATTGATGTCTAGTAAGTTTTTATTTTTATTTTCTTGGATCAAATTGTTTACATTTATATTATTTTGATCATTTGTGTTTTTTACATAATAATTGAGTGGTTGATCCAATCCAGAATTTTTTTTTTTTTGTCTTTTTTAGTGCTGCACTCGCAGCATATGGAAATTCCCAGGCCAGGGGTCAAATTGGAGCCATAGCCACCAGCCTGCACCACAGCCATAGCAACACCAGATCCAAGTTATGTCTGCAACCTACACCACAGCTCAGAGCAACATTAGATCCTTAACCCACTGAGAGGGACCAGAGATGGAATCCCACATCCTCATGATACTAGTTGGGTTCATTACTGCTGAGCAACAATGGGAACTCCCAGTAAACATTTTTTTAACTTTAGAGTCTTACATTCACAGAGAATCTAAAAACATTAATTCAATGTATATACATATTTTTGCTACACAGAGTAAGAAAAAAAGGTCAATAAAAGACACTCAAGGAGTTCCCGTCGTGGCTCAGTGGTTAACGAATCCGACTAGGAACCGTGAGGTTGCGAGTTCGATCCCTGGCCTTGCTCAGTGGGTTTGGGATCTGGCGTTGCCGTGAGCTGTGGTGTAGGTTGCAGACGTGGCTCGGATCCCGCGTTGCGGTGGCTGTGGCGAAGGCCGGCAGCTACAGCTCCTGTTAGACCCCTAGCCTGGAACCTCCATAAGCCGCGGTTGCGGCCCTATATAAGGCAAAAAAAAAAAAAAAAAAAAAAAAGACACTCAGGCATAGAAATATAACACATTAGGATGAAATTTTGTGTAGGAAGTACAAAGCAAATATGAGTTCAAGGAGAAAAAGGATGTAAAACTTTTGACCATTCAAATAGAGCTTGTTCTTTTAATTTTAAATGAATTCTGGTGATTTTCAAATTGCTATATTGTTAAGTTTCTATGAATTTCTTTAAAAGAGTAATGTATTTTATCTTTTTTTTTCTTTTTCTTCTTAGGGCTGCATCCGAGGCATATGAAAGTTCCCAGGCTAGGGGTCGAATCAGAGCTGCAGTTTCCAGCCTATGCCACAGCCGCAGCTGCGTGGGATCTGACCCGCAGTTTTGACCTACGCTGCAGCCTGCAGCACCACTGGATCCTTAACCTGCTGAGTGAAGCCAGGGATCAAACCTCAGTCCTCACGGATACTAGTTGGGTTCATAACCTGCTGAGCCACAGCGGGAACACCCTGTATTTTATCTTAAAATGTCAAAACTTATAATTTATACTGCAAATTATAGCCACTTAAACTTATGCTGAAAATTTTCAGCTAACTTAAAATTGTGCAACAAAGTTTTTCAAAAATTCTTTTGAGGACTTACTGGCAGGTAAATTAGAAGACTACTGCTATAAGCAACAATAGGGAGAGAGGAAGAGAAAAGAGGTTAAAGATTTTTGTTCAAATTATGCTAATTCTTTTTTTTTTGTCTTTTTTTTTGCCTTTTCTAGGGCCGCACCTGCGGCATATGGAGGTTCCCAGGCTAGGGGTCTAACAGGAGCTGTAGTTGCCGGCCTACACCACAGCCACAGCATCGCAGGATCCGAGCTACGTCTGCAGCCTACACCCCAGCTCACGGCAACGCCGGATCCTTAACCCACTGAGCAAGGCCAGGGATCGAACCCACAACCTCATGGTTCCTAGTCGGATTCGTTAACCACTGAGCCACAATGGGAACTTCCAAATTATGCTAATTCTTAAAAAGAATAGAGGGAAGATGTAATTATTCAAGCTTCTTGCAATACACTCACATACCAGGCAGAAGTCTGAAGTCTGAAGAAGCGAATGTGAAAGCCACCACCTTCCCTTTAGAAGCACAACCCAGAAGTTGAATCCATCACTTTCTTCAACTTCTGTCTACTAAACCTTAGTTCATAGCCATAGAGAGCTGCAAGGGAGTCTGGGAAAAGTAAATCTTATTCTGATGGCCAGGTACCCAACTAAGAACATACAGTAGAGGTTTTGTTCTCATTTTTACAACTGGTTATGCAGCTTTAGTTTCGTATTAATTCTTTTCCTTCTCCTTTATCCATTCCGTTTTTCTCCTTTTTAAGGCCAGAGTCCATGACAAGAATACTGGAGCATTATACTGCTGCTTCACATTTTTTTGCCATTGAAAAAAATCCCTGTTTGGGAGTTCCCATTGTGGCTCAGTGGCAATGAACCCGACTAGTATCCATGAGGACGTGGGTTCAACCCCTGGCCTTGCTCAGTGGGTTAAGGATCCAGTGTTGCTGTCAGCTGTGGTGTAGGCCGGCAGCTAAAGCTCCGATTCGATCCCCTAGCCTGGGAACTTCCATATGCCATGGATGTGGCCCTAAAAAGACAGAAAAAAATGAGATATGTATTAGTTAGCGAATCAGTTTTCTTTGTATTAAGATCCAAATTAACAGCAGCTTAAAGTAAGATAGAGGTATATCTCTCCCATAATGGTTTAAACAGAGGCAATTTGAAGTTGCTATGGTACTCGGGGTCCAGGTTCATTCTATCTTATTGCTCTGTCATCTCTAGAGTATTGCTTACATGCTTATAGCGGAAAAGACTCATCACCGTGTTCACATACCAGGCAGACATCGGAAGTCTGAAGGGAGAGTGACCTCTAACTCACTTCCTTTAAAGGCAAGAGCCAGCAGTTAAGTGCATCACTTCCTTCTGCTTCCTGTGCATGAAACCTTAGTTCATTGCTGTGCATAGTTGGATGGCACACTGGAAAATTTAGTTTCCGTTATTTCAAGGGCTTACTCATCATATGCAGCTCATGGCCACTCTGTCGAACAGCACAGACAGAGAAAATCTTCATCCCTTGTAGAAAGGACATTGAGCAGTTGTTGCTTTGGATCAAAATACGCATTTAAAGGAAGTATGAAAGCCAGAACAAATTAAGTGATGCCATGAGGAAACAACCAGCCAAATCCTGAATCTGCGACACTGGGACAAACAACTCAATTTTATCAACAGCTCAATGATGTTTTTAAAAGGTTTAAGGCTGCATAACAATCAAGTGTGATGGGTAATTTTGGATCTTGATTTGAACAAACCAACTATAGAAAGACAATTTTGAGGCAGGAAAATATGAATATAGACTGTCTATTAGATGTTATTAGGGAAGTATTGCTAATTTTTAAAGATATAATAATGGCATAGTGGTTATATAAAAAATAAAATCCTTTTCATTTACAAAAACATACTACAATATCTGGATTTGCTTTAAAATATTTAAGCAAAAAACAAAAAAAAAGAGAAAAATAGGTGAAATGAGATTGGCAAAACTTTAGTAACTGCTGAAATTATGTGACAGGTGCATGAAGATTCATTATAATGTTCATAATGAAGATTAGAAAAAGCAGTAAAGGTGACAGCTGCTAATAAGCCCAAGCTGATTATTGCTACAGAGGAATAAAGCCTCAGGTTGCCAAATCTCTACATTTTTAAAAACAAGTAAAAACTCCAGATTTTAAAAATGTAAAGGTGGGAGTTCCTGTTGTGGCTCAGCGGTAACGAATCCGACTAGTATCCATGAGGATGTGAGTTCGATCCCTGGCCTTGCTCAGTGGGTTAAGGGTCCAGCAAGCTGCACCATAGGTCACAGACGTGGCTTGGATCTGGTGTTGCTGTGACTGTGGCGTAGGCTGGCAGCTACAGCTTCCATTGGACCCCTAGCCTGGGAACTTCCGTATGCCATGCGTGCAGCCCTAAAAAGATTTAAAAAAAAAAAAAGTAAAAGCTCTTGATTTCATAAAACAAAAACAATGTGGCCAAACAAAACACACCCTTGGGCTGGAATTTGTCCTTGGGCCACCTCTTTCTGGTCTAGGAAAAACTTGTTTTCTTAATGAGGTATTTCCCCCAGAATTTAGAGTGTGTTCAGGATTGTGCTCTGAGTCTTATCAGGGGATGGCGTGTAGGCAAAGGCTTAGAGTGCAACTTAAGTGCATGCCAGGATGTTAAGGCAGGGCTGCGGTGTCATGGGCTGAATTGTGCCCTCCCATCCCTAATTCAAATGTCAGAGTCCCAACCCCAGTACCTCAGAAAGTGACTGTACTTGAAATTATTAGGGACTTAAAGACATAATTCTGTTGAAATAAAGCCATTTGGGTGGGCCCCAATCCAGTGCGACTGGTTTCCTTATCAAAGAAGGAGGTTGGGACACCCAGATGAGCAGAGAGAGATAATCATGTGACTTTACACAGTGAGAAGGCGGCCACCCACATGTCAAGGAAAGAGGCTTTCAGAAGAAACCAGACCTGCCAACACCTTGATCTTGGGCTTCTAGTCTCCAGAATGGTGAAAAAATACATTTCTGTTCTTTAAGCCACCCAGTCTCTAGTATTTTACCTGTGGCAGTCCTCACAAACTAATCCACATGGGAAGCCTGAATTTTGCCTGGGGAAGTCTACGAAGGTTTCACAAAGAAAGTGCTACCCATGTATTTGCAGTTAAAGTCCTGACTTCCTTGTGTCGCTTGAGGAAATTCTTAGGTTCCAGTCTCTGCCCCTCCCTAAGCAAGGGCATCTCTTGCATGAGTTTAATTACTTTCTTTTTGTTTATGACTTTAAAATTTGTCTCTCAGTCCTCATTTTTCCTCCATGCCTGACCATTCTACTAGTCACTAAACATGTTCGCCTCGATGTCTCAAAAACTCTTGATGAAAATATCTTCTTTTGCCCACTCTCCAAACACTCCTTCTCTTGTCTTCTCACTTACTATTCACCAGCTGTGAAATAGAGAAATCTGGGATTCAGCCTAAATGTTTCCCTCTCCTCTTCCACCATATCCAATCCATCACTGGTTTTAGCTCACCTCATCTCCTAAGGATCCCGTCTTCCCTGACCATGTCAGTCCTACCTCGGTTCAGGCCCTCACCATTTCCTCTCTAGATTATTTACTGGCCCTTTTGATTTTCCTCTTCCCCAGTCCTTCTCCATGTTTCCTTGGAGTATTCTTCAGAAAATGTGGACCTGACAGTGTCATCTCTCTGTTTAAAATATTTGATGCTATCTCATCACGCATGGCATAAAATGAAAAATCCTAGGCCTGTCAGTCAAAGACCTTCACCAGAGGAACCTGCTTCCTTTTCTTGGTCTCATCTTCTCATTTTTCCATGTGTGCACGGTATCACCATGCCCAACTACTAGAAGTTCCTCAGATAAGATGGTTATTTCACATCTCCTTTGTGTATCCATTCTCTCTTTTCCCTCTGCCTAAGTGTTCAGGGGAGCTCCTGCACATTGTTGAAGACTCCACACAGATATCAGCCCTTCATTGGAGCCTTCCTCACCTGCACCTTCCCAGGCACACTCACTTCTTGGGGACAGTTGACGGAGACCAGCCAGCACAGGCAATGGACAAATGCCTATAAACAGCTTTGCCTCACTGCCCTGAAGCCCCCCAAAGGTACCCCTGGGAAAGGGTGCTGGTTACATGCTGCCCCCAGATGAACTGAAAGTCAGTCCTCCAGCTTTGCCACAACCTCAACAGGTTGGCCATTTTGCTATTTAAAACTTTTCACATGATCTGTGAATGCTTTTGGTTGCTTTCCATTTGATATGACACCCTCAGGCACGTAATTAATATGAGTCACAGGAACATCATCATGAGACTGTCTAAGCTCTGGGCCATCCTGTTGATGGTGAGCATCGTCACTAGAATAGGCCTGCCTCCCTGCCCTTCCCATCCCTATTCTACTGGAGCAGCAGCTGTGATTAAGCCAGAAAACCATATGCTCCTCAGATATCAAAGCCACCTGCTCTCTGGAAGGTGCTGCTTTACACTTTCCAGAGAGCACCACATGAAAGGTGGTGCTTTCATGTCACTGTCGTTTATTTATATCCAGGGCTCACAGCAGCATGGTTTCAGGGGCAGAGCATCTCTAGGACAACAGCTTTCAAACAGAGCAGTCATTGGAAGAGTTTGTAGCCAAGACCAGAACAAGGCTGGTATTTTGTTCTCTGAAAGATCTGCTATCTTCTTATTTGGGATGCAGAAGAGAAGAAAAAGTCTTTGGATTCAAGATCCCATTATTTTGATGCCTTTTTGGTTTTCTGCATAATCATTTCCTTTTTGCTTATGGTAGTTTTTGGTAGTTTGCAAAATATTTTTAAATATGCTGACTTATCACAGCAATGCTAAGTTGAACAAAATTTTGAAAATGAAACCAATTACTGGTCTTTATGTTTCAAGGCACATTAAACCTAAACTGGATTAAACAATAAAGAGAAGTTAATGGTTTATGAATGGTGACTGGAAAATCTGGAGGTAGGACTAGCTTTAGGTGAGGCTTGATCCAACTGCTGGACTATGTTGTTAAGAGCTGAGTCCACTGCCGTCATGGAATGAAAAAAGAACACAGTGACACCACCTGTGGGCTTTGGTGGCCAGTAGCAGCAGGACGTTCCATGATGCCTCTCTGGGAATCAGTCCAGGAAGCAGTAGACACCAGCTGTCTGTCTTAGATTGTGTAGGACATAAAGGACACATGTATTTCCCAGAACCTTGTTTCCACCTCTGGCCATGACCTCATGTAGCCACACAGCTCACTGGTGGACCCACAGCATACTGTGGAGAGAATCTGGGAAAAGATGTGAAGCTCGGAAAAACGACCTTTACTCGGGTCATTCAGGTGGAGACTGAATTACATAAAATGATAGTCTAGTGAGTTGGATTGGACTATATTTTACCTTATTGGCATAAAACTTAGCTTTTTCTTCTTATCTATTTATTATGTTAGGGGATTAAAAAGATTAGATTTATTATGGAGACATTTTTAAAAGCCATATTTTTACTGAACATCTGATCATAAAGTGAGTAAATTTGTGACTTCACTGTTAGGCTTATTTTATTTTTCAATTGAATTTAATTTTTATTTTATATTGGAGTATACTTGATTTACAATGTTGTGTTAGTTTCAGTTGATTATCTATTTTATATATAGTAGTATGTCAGTCTTACTTTACATGAACAAATAATATGTATTCATTAAAGAGAATTTGCAAAGTTTGAAAATAGAAGAAAGGAGTTCCCTTTGTGGTGCAGTGGAAATGAATCGGACTAGTATCCATGAGGATGCAGGTTTGATTCCTGGTCTCGCTTAGTGGGTCTGGGATCCAGAGTTGCCCTGAGCTGTGGTGTAGGTCACAGACACTTCCCGGATCCTATGTTGCTGGCTGTGGCGTAGGCCAGCAGCTGTAGCTCCGATTCAGGCCCTAGCCTGGGAACCTCCATATGTCACTGGTGTGACCCTAAAAAGCAAAAAAAAAAAAAAAAAAAGGAAAAAGAAAAAATGGAAGAAAAATATGACTCTTAGTGACACCTGAACACCGTAAATATTTTTATGTATCTATTTCCAGTGTTTTTCTTATGCATATGTTTTCCTTACATAGTCAAAATCATATTTTATGTATGTAGAATTTTCTATTTAATTTTATATCAAAGAGCTTTTCTTTATTCCTGTACATACAATTTTAATGATTATATATTATTCCATTAATATTCCATTGCATAATATTCCAGTGTTTACCTAACTGATCTTTTAATATATTCCTTAAAAAAAGAGGAAAAAGTCAAAGATATATCTATCATGAAATGTACAGGAAAGAAATAGAATCATTTTAATTACTTCTTATCTTTTTCAGATCCTTTCGCTGAACTACATCTTGGTTTATAATGAATGAATCAAGTTGAAATATTGGTCCAAAGCACCTAATAAGCTCTAAAAGTGAAGTGTCAGTCACATTCTTCAGTAATGTAGAACTTGTCCGTCTGACCAGTTTTGACAAGGTCAGATCAGATGGGCAGGGGAGAGTTAACTGGTAAATGTGGCAGAGTCTATTCCCAGCTCACACCACCCTAGATTGTTTCACTAATTCTGAGATGTGACACCTTGTGAATCATTGCACTGGATACCTGCTTTACTTTGCTTGTGTAGAACTGGCCAGGTCTGCAGTATAAACTTTCAGACTGATAGCAAACTGTAAGAGTTTGAAGAGACTGAAGAATGCTGGAACATTGTCATTTTATTCTTTCTTTTTCATCGTAAAGCACGCACAATCTATTCAAATTGCTTCCCGTAACTGAATTCCACAAGGAGATTACATACAATGTATATATACACACACAGTTTCAGTATGAGTTGCACTTCATCATTTCTTACTCAACATCTCCTTCAGTCTGCCCTCGTATCGAATTTCTTGGCTGACTCATTTTCCCAGCCAGGGGTAAAACCAAGTGGAGGAAACAGTTAACATTTTCCATTTCTTTGGTTCAAATGACCTGGATCTTGCATTTCACTATGCTCTGCATAACTAGCTACACACATGTGCATATAAAAAATAAAATTGAATGAGGAAAGAATAGGAGCATATAATAAACACTGTCTTTCCTTTAATTTGATGAAGCAATTAAGATACTCTAAATATTTCTCACTGTGATAAAAAGCATATGTTAGTGTATAGGCATTGTGTTACATTTCTGGTTACGTATTTATACTTAACTGCACATATGGAAGAGGTAATATTTATGAGATTTAACATGTAAAATTTGGTCTTAAAATTTGTTTCTACCAGCATAGTGTCTGTGTTGTATACAATATAAATTTCATGTTTAAAGTATTTCTTATTTTAGTACTGACTGGTATGTAATTTCTATATTCCAATTTAGGAAGGGGTTTCAGAATAGAAATATCTGAAAAATGGTCACATTTTCCTATAGGTCAATTTTGATGCAGCATGCAGTGTTTAATTATAATAGGAGCTGTACTTTGGCCCTCATATTAAGATCGACAAAGATAGAATTCTATACATCTTAATCAAATTTCCTGTGACTAATTCAGTCCATAGGATTGTGCTCGTAAATATTTTATATGTAGCTTCCAGTAATAGTGCTCATTCTATCAATCAATATCAAATTAACCCCAAGATTACTGAAAATCTGGAATAAAATATAAATTATTGAATCATTCATTTTTAATAGCATAGGTAATGAATGTGTGTTGCTCTGGAGAAATGACTCATGATTTTTTAATATAAAATTTATGAGACAGTTTGGGACAGTGGAGAAGATTCTGCCCTCTCTCCTCCAGGATGGAGGATCAGCTCAGGGGCAAACAGCCAGCAGCCATCATGCATGTGTTCTGTATCCCTGAGACTGCTCACTCAATAGAATTGAGGAAATTGTATTCACTGTAACGTTGTCTAACACTTCCATTTAATAGACATTTAATGGGCAAAGAACAATGCTAGGCTGTATTAATAAAGGACTCCTTTGTCATAAGGAAAGGCAGATATAACTCAGGTTTGCTTGTAAGAGTGCAGAGAAGCCTCCTAGAGCCTGTGCTAGGAAGACAGCCGGGACTCACTGGAACTGGGGAGCTGCCGCACATCTTTTTCCTTCTCTCCCCTTGACCCACCCACCCTCTTCAGTTCTGTCTTCTGTAAAGAATGAATATTCAGAAAGCTCCATTACATAGAGTTGGGAGCTCTCATGCCCTGCAAAATAGCAGAGCTCAACGGGAAGAAGAAAGACTTGGGTCAGGACCCAGTGAAAAGCCATGGTTTGCTCTGGCCTCCCCTACTTCCTTTTCCCTCTATAAAAGTGTTCCCCTTCCCTTGACCTGTAGAAACTTGCACAAGGCTCACTATGGTTGCAGACCCTGAATTACAATTCTCTGCTGATCCTGAATAAACTCTTTTTTTTTTTTTCTGAAGAAATATCTGGCCATTTGGTTTAAGTCAACACTTCCTCTTTTTCATTTCACTTCATGGTATCCTGTCCTGCAATGTTTCTGCTTTGTTCTGCTTTCTGTGAGCCTCTGCTCTCTGATCTGCTTGTAGGTGACCCATCAGGGCTACCCCAGACAATAGCCCCAGACCCTAAATCTACATGACCTTCCTAGATTTTGTGTGTGTAAGTGGATCTGTGTGTTCTGTTTCCAAATTCAGAAGGAGAGAATCTGACTGGCTTAGCCTAAGTCAAGTATCAGTCCTGCTCCAATCAGCTGTTGCCGTAGAAAAGAGGTTCCAGGATCAGGTATAACTGGTGATTCTACTTTTACATTGTGGGCTGCACAGGTAAATTACCCAAGAAGAAATGGATGTGAGGAGGATGAATGAAACACCAGTTCTAGTCCCTAGGCCTCAGTTTTATGGAAGAGGTCAAAATATGTATCATTTCAGCACAGGGCAGATTATGAAAGAGGTTCAAAAAGCTCTTGGGCTATGGGGGAGGGAAAGATGGGGACAGCAGGGTCTAGGAAAACATCTGTGGTTAGTGGATACTCAGTGTATCAGGAGTACCTTGAATGACAGCCTGGAGTCAAGGAGTGTGGAGTGAAGCCCAAGGAGATGTGGTGTTGCAGAGGTAGGCGTGATTGAGAAGCAGCTGGTATTTGTTCTTCTGCAGCACGAAGTCATCAAAGGCTTTTGAGGAGTTCCTGTTGTGGCGCAGCGGAAATGAATCCGACTAGTGTCCATGAGGATGCAGGTTTGATCCCTGGTCTCACTCGGTGGGTCTGGGATCCAGAGTTGCCCTGAGCTGTGGTGTAAGTCACAGATGCGGCTCGGATCTAGCGTTTCTGTGGCTGTGGTGTAGGCTGGCAGCTGTAGCTCCGATTTGACCCCTAGCGTGGAAACCTCCATATGCGTGGGTGTGGCCCTAAAAAGCAAAAAAAGAAAAAGGAAAAAAAAGAAAAAAAAGATTTTTGATCAGAAAAGTCACAGGATCAAATCTGTGCTTCATGAAGATGTCTTAGGACACTTTTGTTAGATAAACTGGGTGGGATGTGGGGCCCAAAGGTCCTGTCCTCCCCCAGGAGTGAGGTAGGCCAGGGAATCTGCATGAGATGTATTAATAATCTGAATTAGGAGAAAAGCCATGGAAAAGAGTGCTCATGAATAATCATAATATTTAACAAAGATGATGTAACTGCAATGGAATGTATGAATAATAATTAGAGTTTGAAATGCTAGCAAGATGTTAAATATTCCTAGTAAAACCTGGCATGGTTTTATGATAGTTAATGTTTTAAGTGTGGGAAAGAAGAATATGAAAATGGAAAACTGTTAAGCTAGTTGTTTTTAGTTTAAAAAAACAAAAGCTTTCTGTCATCCCTTGTTAGGATAGATTCTCTTGCTTACAACAAGCCTGGCATGATGGGGTGCCATGGCTGGTGTCTCTGCGGGGACAGGCAACAGCACCATTAGTTGTTGGTGCAAGGGCAAGGGGTACTGTGCAGCCTCCAGTGTCGGAGAGGTGAATCTTAAATCTTGGATTAAAATACTGACAAGGAAAGAGGTCCTAAGGGCTGTAGGTTGGAGAGTTCCATAAAACAATAGGATCCTAGTTCTCTGGAAGATGGTAAAGACAGAAATTGGACTCGGGGGATCCTGAGAGAGGATTATGATATAAAGCCAGACTTAGAAATAGGAAATCTCGTAAATCTTGTACAAATGTTACCTCCTAGGACAAGGAGGCTGTGGTTGTCAGTCATGTGGTATGTTCTTGGTGAGAGCTTCCCAAACGCAAAGCACTGTAACAGCACCAAGGGTCATACAAAGCCAGTGTGACAGGACGGACTAACATTTTTTGAGGACCTACATTACTGGAAGCTTTGCAAATGGTATTTTTAATTTAATTTTTATAAACTACTAGACCTTTAAAATTGTTATTGCAATTAGTAGGTCTTTTTCACTGTCCAGTCTCCTTTATTACTTTGTACCATACTCTAGAATCAGGTAACTTTCACCAAACAAGATTTGGGGGAGACTGCTTCCCTTGAGGAGCCAGTATTTGAGATGAGGAACTTGCCTTGTCCCTACGTCATCTGGCTTTCTGACAGCCAAGACTTCTGACTCATCCTTTATATCTGCCATAACTTGTCATCCTATCAGCTCTGGGCTCTGCAACTCCCCCCACCCCAACCAGCTGCTGCTGTTTCTTCTCTGGCAGGCAGCTGCTTCCTCCTAACCAGAGCCCACAATCTGTTTGGGGAACTTCACTTTCTGAATACTCCCTTTCTAATGCTTGGGAAACATTTTATCAAAAAGACAGTAATTTTTAAAAATAGGGAAACTCAGTCACCTACTGTCAAATTCAGAATTTTGGAGGACAAAAAGAGCACACTGAGAAGATAATACTTTGCACTATTTATTTTTTCAGATCTCACTGCTTTGTGTCTCATCTCTTTGTTTATGCAAATAAGAAAAATGTTTGCATCAATTCTTCTCTGTAATAATTGGTTTCCAGTTTGCAAAGTAGGAAGTCATTTGGGATTATAGATAAGAAGAACATGTACACAGAGGATAAGGACTAGGAAGACAGGGTGTTTTAAAATTAAAAATAGTTGTAGGTAAGGTTTTGCTGTTTTCAAGCTTCAGTTTACAAATAAGTTTTTTTAGTAATTTGAATATATTTTATTTATTTATTTTCTTTTTAGGGTCAAACCCATGGCATATGGATGGGTCATATCAGAGCTGCAGCTGCCGGCCTATGCCACAGCCACAGCAACACCAGATCTGAGCCAAGTCTGCAGCCTATACCACAGCTCATGGCAGCACCGGATCCTTAAGCCATTGAGCAGGGATCAAACACTTGTCTTCATTGATTCAGATTCATTACCGCTGAACCACGATGCAAACTCGCAAGTAATTTGAAAATACAGTGCAAAGCTAGATTTTTTTTTTCACTTGCACTGTTCAGGATTCTCTCCATCTTTTAGCTTGTTATAAACATTGTATCTTGAACACAGAGAATTGTGTTGCATAAGAAATTTATTATAGTAGTTTTGGTTATTTAGAAATTCATTTTTAATGAAATGTATACACAGCTACATACAATTATATTAGAAATATTTTCCACCTATTTAGATATTTTATTTTATTTTATTTTTGTTTTAATTGTCCATAGAACTCTGTTTATTTCAAATTCAAAACACGAAATTACTCATTTTTCTTAACAGACTGCATAATTTTTACTGCATGAATATTTAGGGTTTCTCTATTCACAAATGTAGATTTACTTCTTAACTTTAGGCTCAGCTGATATATATATTTATTATGTATCAGTTTACTCCAGAGGACAACATGTACTTTAACAAATCTGTTTAGAAAATATTTTACATAAAAACACACAAAGCATTTACCAACACTCTTCAGTTGTTGCAACCAGTCTTCAGCAAGGATTTGGCTGAAGTTCATAATTTTCTACAAAATGTTCCAAGACTGAATATAATAGAATGTAGTATTTTACATACTTTAGCTTATTTTTGCAGTTAAAAGTTCCTTTTTCTTCGATGGCTTCTGTGTATATTATACCCATGAAGCAGAATTCTTTTTTCTAACTGGTGACTTTTTTGGCATAACTTGTCTTCAACTGAGAACTGAAATAGTCATGATGAAATCAAATGGACATATATAGGGCTTTTAGTAAGGGCTTTTTTAAACTAACAGAAGAATTTAATACCTATCAGTATAATATTCTTTATTGTTTTGTGTTCAATACCACTGGAGCGCTAATACTTCTAGTGTAATCAGTTGTCATCAAAATATAAAGTAAAATATGTACAGTTTTATGTATCACTTCTTACCTGAATAACATCATATCTCTTGAAAATGTTCCACAAAGTGGAATTTCTTCCTAAAGTTATATTGAGTGTGGTAAAATGTGTACAACTTGGTTAACGTAACCAGTGCCTGCTTTTCACTTCCAAGATTTTTCCTTATCTTGGATCAAATGCACAATCTTGACCACTGGCTTAGTTTGTATATAAAGTCCAGCTCAAACTTATTTTGGTTTATGGTACATGTTTATTAAAATGGTATGGGTATTTACAGTATCTGCAGAGTTCCTTCCAAGATGTTCTCACATGCACTCCGACACACCCACACGACATCCACACTGGAGCCCCATGTACCCAAACTAGTAAGATGTGAGAGTCAGACTCCTTAAATTAGGCAGCTGTTGGGAGATAGTTGTTGATTTTTTTTTAATTTTTTTTTTTTTGGAAAAGAGAGAAGCATAGGAGAATCCATTTGGCCATTAACAATGCTAATTAAGTTTGTGTGTATTAACATATATGGCAGTAACACATTCTATATACATAGAATGACATCAAGGTTTGGGGGTCAGCAAAATATTCCAACCTCAGTCTCAATGCTGCTTGTAGTGACTTCTGAATTCACATAGGGGCTTTTCCCTAAAAATAATTCAAGTCTATGTAAGTGAAATAAGGCACAATTAAGTGATTTGATCTAGGGGAAGGAAAGGGATAAAAACTAGTTTCAAATGATTTATTTCTGGGAAGTTAGCTTTGACTTAAATTCACTTGAAATCCCTTCTTCTAATTTCCAAAGATTTCTTAGAAATAAAGTTTGCTTTTTTTTTTCTTTTCCCTGACAAAACCCCAAGAGAAAAGTTTGGGAATTCACATTTTAATGTTTCAGTAGCCTTAACTACTCAAATTGATGTGCACCCTCACCTCTTCTCCCCAGGTCTCCTCTCCACCTCGCTGTTAAAAAACACAGCACACGAGGAGCTCAGTGTTTAACGAGTCCGACTAGACACCATGAAGTTGCGGGTTCGATACCTGGCCTTGCTCAGTGGGTTAAGGATCCGGCCTTACCATGAGCTGTGGTGTAGGCTGCAGATGCGGCTCGGATCCGGCGTGGCTGTGGCGAAGGCTGGCGCCAAGGCTGGCGGCTACAGCTCCGATTAGACCCCTAGCCTGGGAACCTCCACATGCCGCGGGTATGGCCCAAATGAGGCAAAAAAAAAAAAAAAAAAAAGCACATGAAACGGGAATCGCTTGCTGTTTTTTGAGATTTGTACAGTTAGGTAGCAAATACATATCAGGTTGTCTTTGATCCAAAGGAAAAAGAAGAGAAAAAGAAAGGAAAAAGAAGAGAAAAAGAAAGGAAAAAGTGATATTGTGACTTTCTTGCTCTTTAAAAGATCCTGTCTCCTTTTCAGGATGAAGAAGCCCCACCAGACATTACAAACAACTGCAACAAATGAGTTTGGCAGCATAAATAATGTCTAGTATTCGAATCTTCATAGTGAGACTCATTTGGCTTGTACAAACAATCTATTGAATGTTTTTTTGCAGCGGGTGACCCAAACACAAAGACACAGGATATTCTGAGAGAGGGAGTTAAGAACTGGAGTTATGAAGGCCCCTGACTTTGGTTGTTTGCAAAGTTCAATCCTGTTTATTGTGATCCTTGCTATCCCCTGGTTTTAGGAGTCTGCCTACACACTCAGATTTTTCTTTAAATTTCATTTCCCATTTTCGAACACTCTCCATTTGTATGGCATTCAGATCTGAGAGATCATCATATTCATCCTTAAGTGCATCTTTATCTAGGCATCCCAACCAGCAAATATTCCATATGGATGGACCCGCAGGGCCGCAGAACTTGCTGTCTTTGGTCGAAGACTTTCCCATTGAAGTTGAGCAGGATGCGCGGCATGCGGTACCCGTCGCCCTGGCGCAGCTGCTCCAAGCTGAGTCCCGCTTCTTCATACGAGGCAGAGAGGCGGCTGGGCTCTCCTCGCCTGCCCTGGCTCTGCCGCCCGGACCCCGCCGCCCCCTGCGCACCCACAGCCTGTAGGCCCCCAGCAGCAGTAGCGCCAACAGCGCCACGTTCAGCAGCATCACCACACCACCCCGCCCGGTCAAAAGCGCCAACGCTGTTGGGCTCTCGCTGCTGCTGTCGCAGCCATTCCCTAGGGTGCCTAGCTTCACGTCCCCATCACACGCGGCCATCACTGCCTGCGAGCGCTTTCCTCTAGATATTTTAAATCAGACAATTTTCTCTATCTGGAATGTCCTCCATTCATTGTATACATTGATTCTTCCTAAATTAAAAATACACACACACACACACACACACACACACACGCTACATTAGTACATTGTTTTTATAAAAGTGGAAACAGTACAAAGTATATGTAGAATATATCTTTTCTCCCTTAATGTAAAAAAATTCTGATTATGTTTGGAGTATCAGTGTGACAACTGAAAAACTAGGTTTCGCAGGTTTCCTTGCAGGCCCATGTGGCTACACGACATAGTTCTGGCTAATGAGGTATAAGTTTAAGTCTATTGGGAAAGACTTTGGGAAACCTGGTTTTTCCCTGAGAAAAAGAAGTAAACTCATCAGAAACACATCTTTTTTCTATCTTTCCATCTTCTTCCTGACTGGAATTTGGAGACAATGCCTAGAGGTGGAGCAGCAACCCTGTGACTGTGAGTGTGGAAAAAGATGGTGGGACCAAAGCTAGAAAGAGCCTAGAGGCTTGAAGTCCCCTTCCAGCCCCCCAACCCCAGACAGCCTACCTCTGGACTTCAGTGAGCAAAAATAATGCCCTTTCTTGTTTACGTCAATGTTGTAGGCAATTACATATTACATACTTCCAACCCTCAATTCCAGCCCTACCCTAGTAACAATGAGATAAACATTCTTAATATTTAGCACTTATCTTTTGGGACCCACCTATATTCACACCACATTAAATTGTTATCCAATTTTTCCCCAAATGGGATAATACTACATGTATTGTTCTGAAACTCCTTTTTTGACTTAACGGTATGGTCTAGACATATTTCCATGTCAGTACAAGAAGAGTTATCCTATAAAAAAATTTATTTTACTGGAGTTCCAGTCATGGTGCAGTGGAAATGAATGCGACTAGGAACCATGAGGTTGCGGGTTTGATCCCTTGCTCAGTGGGTTAACGATCTGGCATTGCCATGAGCTGTGGTGTAGATCGCAGACACGGCTCGGATCTGACGTTGCTGTGGCTGTGGTGTAGTGGGCAGCTGTAGCTCTGATTCGACCCCTAGCCCGGGAACTTCCATATGCCGTGGGTGTGGCGCTAAAAAGACAAAAGACAAAAAAAGAAAAAAAAAGCGACACTTGGTTATTTAAGCAATAGAGAAAAATGTAAAGTAAAAAGCAGAAAACGTCCCTGAATCTTACTATACAAGTAATTAGTATTATTATTGGTGAGCATTATTCTTATCAACTCTTTTTTTAAATTGAAATATAATTGATTTACAATGTTATAGTATTTTCAGGTGTAGATCTAGCAAAGTGATTCAGTTATACCTATACCTATATATCTATTTCTTTTCAGATTATTTTCCCTTATATGTTATTACAAAATATTGAGTATAGTTCCCTGTGCTGTACAATAGGTCCTTGTTGGTTATCAGTTTTATTTACAGTAGTGTGTGTATGTTAATTCCCAAGTCCTAACTTATCCCTTCACCTTTCTTTTCCCTTTGGTAACCATAAGTTTGTTTTCTCTGTCTGTAGGTCTACTCTGTTTTGTATGTAAGTTCATGCGAGTCATTTTTTTTTTAAATAAAGATTCCGTGTGTAAGCAATATCATGTGATATTTGTCTTTAGCTGGCTTACTTCGCTTAGTATGATAATCTCTAGGTCCATCCATCTCCCTACAATTGGCATTATTTCATTTTTTAAGGCTAATATTATTCCATTGTATTCATATACCACATCTTCTTTATCCATTCATCTGTCAGTGGACATTTCAGTTGCTTCCATTTGGCTATTGTAAATGGTGCTGCAGTGAACATTAGGGGATACATGTGTCTTTTCCAGTTATGGTTTTCTCTGGTTTTATGTCCAGAGTGGGATTGCTGGATCATATGATAATTCTATTTTTAGCTTTTAAAGGAAATTCCATACTCTTTTCCATAGTGGCTGTACCAATTTACATTCCCACCAACAGTGTAGGAGGGTTCCTTTTTCTCCACACCCTGTCCAGTATTTATTATTTGTAGACTTTTTGATAATGGCCATTCTGACCAGTGCGAGGTGATACCTCGTTGTAGTTTTGATTTCCATTTCCCTTATAATTGGCAATGTTGAGCATCTTTTCATGCCCCTGCCGGCCAACTGTCTGTCTTCTTTGGAGAAATGTCTATAAACTCTCTTTGAAAATACCGGGAGTCTCTCTGTCCCATTACCACCTGCATGTATGTGTGTACGTAATCACATACATGCAGATATACACACAAAAGTACATACAAATACACTTAGACATACACACAAACACACAGCATACAATCATATACATACTACTACTCACATGGGAAAGGGAGAGAGAAATAATGTTACAAATCAGAACCTATTAAAAGCTTAATTTGACTTGAATTAAACCAAACAACTAGTAGAATGTCTTGGGAACTTATGACTAAAATAGTCACAGAAAGCCAGAAAGATACAAAATTCAAATCAGGTATCATTTTAGTACCCATAAGAGTTGCACTGAAGAAGCCAGAATATCTTATTAATATTTTCTTTTGCTAAAGAATCTGTGTGTATTTAGCATTATAGGCTTGTAATGTTAACAAGAATGTGACTCATTACATTAACAATATGGTTTTAATTTAAAATGTGAAATTGAGTAATTTATTTAAATTTATGACTCTAAGTAGAAAATTTTGTTTATATATAATATTAAAACATTTACTAGATCTTGCAGTTCAACCGTATTTTGAATTTAACTAATTTAATTCATAGGAATGGCTTAATTACTTGGGAAGTGTTGTCATTTAGACATTTGAAGGATGTTTTAAAAGAACATATTAAATTTATAAGCCCAGTTTAAAACATTTAAAATAGTTTAACTAAATTTGAAAATGTAACCAAATATTAATTGAAAGCCATTAAAAGCAACAGCTCAAATTTGCTAGGCTTCTAATGGAATAACGAGATTTTTAAACTGAACTTAAATGCTTAAGGAAGAATTAAATTGGAATCTGTGAATTAATGAGATAATTATTAATTTTAAAAATCAAAGTAACCTCTAAATTGCCTTTTTTTGGTCATAAACATTCATACAAGAAGAAAAAAAAACTGAAGTGTGAATTATGACTTTGTGTAAGTGTTTCTTCAGCATTCACCATTTTGTCTTACATCCCCCAAGATTAAGACAAAAGATTTTGAAAACTATTAAGGACTTGTAGTCACTTTTGTTTTTTTTTAGAATTATGTCTTTAAGAGTTCCCTGGTATCAGTGGGTTAAGAATCCAGCATTGACACTGCTATGGTTCAGGTCACTGCTATGGTTCAGGTTCCATCTACAGCCTAGGAAATTTCTCCAGGTGCAACCAAAAAAAAAAAAAAAGGGAAAGCTTTTATTTTGGCAATGAATTTTTTTCCTGCTATGAAAGAACAATCCCAATTTGCCTGGGACTGGGGAACTCTGGATGGGCTGTGCTAAGTCCAGTATTGTTGGTCACCCTAGTGGAAGGCATTGTTGCATAAGAGTTAGGATTCTAACCCTGTGTTTGAGACTTGGCTCTTCAACTCACTACCTCTTTATCAGGGGCGAAGTACTTATTTCTGTGTCTCTACTTTCTCCTCTGTAAAATGAGTTACTATATGGAAAGCATCCATGTCAGTACCTAGAGTTTAGTAAGCACTAAGTATATACTACATGCTACTCCTGGGGCCCTATCCTCTTTTCCTTATTGTGTTGCTTATATTCTTTTATTCACTTGTTGACCCTTTATTTTATACTTAACTAGATTCAAAGAACACCACCAGTACCTTTACCATGGCTTGTCCAATCCTGAGGTTTATTTTGGTTAGATTTTTTTTTTTCTTTTTAGGGCTGCACTTGCGGTATATGGAAGTTCCCAGGCTAGGGGTTGATCCCAGTTGCATCTTCAAACCTATGCCTCAGCTCAGGGCAACGACAGATCCTTAACCCACTGAACAAGGCCAGGGATCAAATCCGCACCCTCATGGATACTAGTCTGGTTTGTTACCACTGAGCCACAATGGGAACTCCATGGTTAGCCTTTATTTTAAACCTTGACTCATTTCTTCGGAGTTCCTGTTGTGGATCAGCAGTTAAAGAATCTGACTAGCATCCATGAGGACGCAGGTTTGATCCCTGGTCTCACTCAGTGGGTTAAGGATCTGGCCCTGCCACGAGCTATGATGTCGTGGACACGGCTCGGATTCTACATTGCTATTGTTGTGGCATAGGCCAAGAGCTATAGCTCCAGTTTTACTCCTAGCCTGGGAACCTCCACATGCATCGGGTGTGGCCCTTAAAAAAAAAAAAAGTAAAATCTTGACTCATTTCTCGGTTGGCTGGATTTCATAGTTAAGCAGATTGATAGATTGATTGATTGACTGATTTTAGGGCCACACCCATGGCATATGGAATTCCCAGGCTAGGAGCTGTAGGCGCTGGCCTATGCCACAGCCACAGCAATGCCAGATCCAAGCTGTGTCTGTGACTTACACCATAGCTCATGGCAATGCCTGATACTTAATCCACTGAGGCCAGAGATTAAACCCGATCCTCATGGATACTAGTCGGTTCATTGTCACTGTGCCACCACAGGAACTCCCTAGATTTTTTTTTTTTTTTTTAACAAGGAATGTGTAAGTGCTGTATTCTCTGAGCTCTTTGGTCTTTGAAAATGTCTATTGCTTTGCTTTATGACCAAGTGATATCTTGACTGGATACCATGTCCTTGGGACTCTCTTTCAGCCCTTAGAAGACAATGCACCATTCATTCCTTTCTGACATTGAGGTTTGCTGTACCAAAATCTGAGACTCAGCCTGATTTTTTCTTCTCTTACAAAAGATTTGTGTTGGATTTCCCACTGTGGTGCAGTGGAAACGAATCCAACTAGGAACCATGAGGCTGCGGGTTCGATCCCTGGCCTTGCTCAGTGGGTTAAGGATCCGGCGTTGCCATGAGCTGTGGTGTAGGTCACAGATGTGGCTCAGATCCTGCATAGCTGTGGCTGTGGCATAGACCAACTGCTGTAGCTCCAATTAGACCCCTAGCCTGGGAACCTCCATATGCCATGGATATGGCCCTAAAAAGCAAAAAAAGATTTGTTTTGCCTGAATGCCTGAGTAATATTTTAACTCATTTTAAAAAATTAATGTTCTTAATTTTTGAAGTTCAATAACTTAACCATATCATTCTTGATCTATACCATTTCCCCCTTATATACAATGTGTTCTAACTCTGGATTCTGCTCCTCTATTTCAGTGAAATAGTTTAATTTTTATACTTTTTATCTTTGTTGAATTTTACCTCATGGACATCAATTATTGAATGGGTCATTTTTATCCTTCATTTTATCATGTTCTCTGAAATTGTGTTAATCTCTTTGCCTTTCTCTTCTTCCTTCATTATCATACTCTCAAGTCTTTCTTTCATGCCATCTAGCAGATAGTGGTAGTTGCCTATCTTCTGTAAGTTTCTCTCTTCTTCCTCATTAACACAACTCCATTTTGGTTTTGATGGCAATATATAGAGCTTAAAAACTTGATATACTGGGCTTTCTTGAAGCCGAGGTGGACATATGAAGTATGATATAGTTCTGGCCAAGGAGATATGTCTACCATGTGGGATATTTAGAAAAGCTTTCTGAAAAGGGTTTAAGCAGGCACATGTCCTTTGTTTTTCTTCCTTCTCATTGTTTCTTCCACATAGGTGGAAGGTGGAAGAAGAGCTACCTTGGTATCAAGAGATGTTCACAAGGATGAAAGCTAAATCCTAGCAATTCTAGAGAGGAATACTAACTGGCTCTTGGAAAGCTCCTTTGAAGAATCAATGAAAATAATTACCATAATTTGTTTAATACAATTGGAAATAATTCCTGATGTTACAGACTGTTCATTTAATTTTTAGCAATGTAAAAATGTGGAGTACACTAATAGATTTCATGTCATTTTGAGTTGGGGTTGTGCTAATTCCATTTTAGGGATTTACTATGATTTTGATATATGTGCTGCTAAAAGCAGCAGGGTATTTTTTTTTCTTTAATTGTGAAACAAAATTTGAAAGGAAAGAAGTCAGGTTGTTCCTAGAGAAATGGGCATTATAGTTTATATCTTTCTGTCAGGCTTCCAAATGACAATTTTGACAATGAAATATTTTAAAAATTATTTTCTGTTTTCTACTGTTTCTGGGCTGTATTATTTTATAGTATGCATGCTGAGATACTAAATTTTGATAACAAGTAATTAAAGCAAGGAAGCATAAAATAGTTCAACTCAAGAAAAAAGGGCTATGGCCAATGTTGGTTTGGAATTTAGAACAAATTTGAACCTTTTGTTGTTATTATTAAATTAGAATTGCCTGATGGCTCTACCCAGATGTTAATTAAGCACTTGGGCAGCCACAGTCCTTAACTCCTTCAGTGAAAGTCTCCAAGATGCTACTTAGTTATGGCTTTAATTTACTGTACTAAGCTTACTAAATAGGTAATGCCTTAAAACACTGAGACTATCTGGCTTATAATATATTTAGTCTTCTATATGATTAGATGGGGAAAGCAATTCTAATTTAGTTCCTTGTTCATTTTCATTTGAGTTAGCAGATGTTCCATGTGTACTGCAGTCAACTATTTAATTTGCATTATGGAAGAGACTATAATAGCAATTTATCAGGTTTTTTTACTCTGTTATAGTGTGGTTTTAATTTCCTGTAAAATGTTGCTATAAAAATGGGATACATTTTATTTTCTAATTGCCCTAGAATATCCCAAGAGCAAGATTGAGCTCATAAAACTCAAGCAATAATTTGAAAGTAGTTTTGTTTGAAGAGGGAATGGGGGAAACAGGAAAAAAAGTAAAGCAAGGGAAAGAGGGGAAATAAACTGAACAATGAAGCTTTCAGCTTGCCGAGGATCCACAGCCACTGTGAGAACAGGTAGAGGTTGGGAAGGGGGAAGCCGTTCATGTGGAAAACATTTTTATTTCTACCATGATGTTACTGTTCAAAAAACCTACCCTACAAATATATTTGTAAGATTGGCATGTATGTATTGAGGAGGATTTTTGTGCAAACCACCATCTGAATGAATGGAAGAGAAAATACATATCAGCATTTACTTCTGTAATCATTTCGGTTTTCCTAAACCTTATTTAGGGCTAATTAAACAGTAAATGTTTCTTTTAAGCATCTAAATTTGGGGGTAATTTTTCGAGCTGTAATAAATAAATAAAGCTCTCTACATTTTAAGATAGTCTTGCTGGGTAAAGGAAAGCAAGTGGAAAATACATATTATCATTTTTGGTTTAGCCAATCAGAACTTTGGTCAGTAAGGTACTTCTTTTATATAGATTGTACTTACTCCGTTGATGAGTTCAATTTTTTGATGTTTTGATAACTTTTAGATCTTGTTTTCAGTTTCTCCAGATTCTCCCATCACTCTTAAGTTAGAGATTATATTATAGACATTTTTACTTTTACTTTATACTGGAAACATATGATTGGCAATAATAGTGAATGTTTAGATCTTACAATAAACAAATTGTACTGAAAAGCATTCAGGTACTCTCTAAAAGCATACATATGTATGCAGAAAAAAGTGGATTTTGACTTATATGTGGGAAAGTCACTTTAGCAAAGCCTGCAGATTTTCAGTAGGGGTTTGAGTAGAGTGATTACTCCTATAATCTCCTCTATTTGGGCATGATTCTCAAACACCACTGGGCCTTATCAGTAACAACATCATTTTTACATACTTTGGTGAGTAATGCTTCCAAGATAGTATTTTGATCGCCTAGATCTCAAACATAATTCTTTCAGGGCTGAGCCAGTCAGGAAAATGGATGGAGAGCACAGGTATCTTAGGAGATGCAAACACTCAGCAAACGCGCAGTGTTCTCATGCAGGAATTTTTTTTTTGTCTCTCTTTTTTAGGACCACACCTGTAGCATATGGATGTTTCCAGCCTAGGGGTCGAATCAGAGCTGCAGCTACCAGCCTACACCACAGCCACAGCAACTCAGGATCCATCCGAGCAGCGTCTGCGACCTACACTACAGCTCATGGCAACACTGGATCCTTAATCCACTGAGCAAGGCCAGGGATCAAACCCTCATCCTCATGGATATCAGTTGGGTTCGTTACCGCTGAACCATAACAGGAACTCCTCATGCAGAAATTTGAATGCTAGGTTGCCACATCCTTTAAGAGAAGATGGAAATCTAGTTTTCTGTTTCTGTTTTAAAAAATCTTTTGAGAGTGAACTCCACATTTAAAGCTCTGTTTTACTTTTTAAAAAAGACTTGCAGATCTAACAAAATACATCTGTGGAACTAGAGTCTTTTCCCAGAAACCAAGAGGTGAGTGAGGAGCTGAGTATATTGTCTGAAAAGTTGTTTTGTAAACATGGCCTGTATCTACTGTAAGAAAGTTTCAGAGGCTTGTGTTTTGTGCATCCCCAGGTATTAGATAAATAATGCATAGTTTCTATAAAGAGGCCAGCACCAACACTGAATCAGACATATGTAGTGTTTAAAATCTTCTCATCAAGCGTTCTCATTCATACAGACAAACTAGTTAAAATTTTCAGGGAAGACATTTCCCTTGTGTATATAACCATTTTCCTGTAGATTCACAGTGGTCTACGTTATGACACTGCTGTTTAACCAGCTTTAAGAACAACAAATGGAAGCCAGTCTAGAAAAGGTCATCTGTCAGTTGGCTAACTCTAATTCGTCATCATAAGGGTCAGGAAAGCTGGAATTCTATCACAATCACCCCAGATATGGCAGCAATTTAGAGGGTCCCCCCCAAAAATGTGCTCTATTTTAACCTTTACTCTTTTCACTTTCACAATGTTTATCGCTACTGTGCATGTAAAATGTGAGTCTGATGTCCTTAATCATAATCTCAGGATTATAAATGTGTAATTACATACCAGGAGATACCTTTTGAATTGTTAGAAAATGAGAGAAGATGACATCTTCAGTCTCATATTGGTTCACATTCTGCCATTTCTGTCATATGTATGGTTCCCCCCCTTTTTTTTTTGCTTTTTAGGGCTGCACCCGCGGCATGTGGAGGTTCCCAGGCTAGGGGTCTAATCGGAGCTACAGCTGCCGGCCTACACCACAGCCATAGCAACACAGGATCAGAGCTGCGTCTGCGACCTACACACAGCTTATGGCAACGCCAGATCCTTAACCCACTGAGCAGGGCCAGGGATGGAACCTGCAACCTCATAGTTCCTAGTCAGACTCGTTAACCACTGCGCCACAACGGGAACTCCTGTCATATGTATGGTTCCTCTTATAGCTACTATTTTAGACCCTATTAATTCCTGGCTATTGAAAAAAATTAATGTAGTTTACTTTGCTTTTCTGATAGCTCTGTTGGGTAAAATTTATTGCATTCTAAATTTTGACCTGGAATATACACTTTCCCAATTAACACTGCAAAGAGAATGGCTCTGTTAATTGCATACGTTACTCACTATATACATTTTATTTTAACAACTTACTGAGTGACCATAGTTGCCCAAACTGCTGTTGATGATAAAATATTGAGCAAGACCCTAAATTAGTCAAGTTAATCCAAGTGGAAGACAACTGATTACTAACAGTATTTCTGTTTATATATAAGAAAAATCACTTGTTTTATCTGCTTAAAATATGAAGACAATGGGCATTTTTCATTAGCCTCTTTTTAAAAATGAGTGTATTTAATATTAGCAATTTTTAGAGAACTGGAATATATGGTTAAAGCAAGATTAAGCCATTTCTACACAGATTTTGATTATTTTCATAGTATATATTCAGTAAGATTGAATGCCCGAAAATGGTGACTCCATTGTCATATTTCCTTTGCCTTCTGAAAGAGAATTGTGAAGTATGATGGAACTTTTGTCAGTCCAACCTGCATATGACAGCTATAGAGTCTAGGCATAAATAAACAGTTCATTTAGGGCATCAGAGACTAAAAAGAGGTAGAAACTGGATCTTCACCTGGAAGAGGAAAAACGCACTGGATGAATTTCCCTATTTTGAAAGACTTACAGCTTGAGGACAAGCTTCGGAGGGTTAGCTAAACCCCTGTGCACAGAATTCAAAATTTTACTGGCTAAAGTACTAAGGAACAGAGTTCAGAGAAACCTCAACAGCAGGAAAATAAAGGGGATAGGATCAGAGAGGGGCACCGCAAATTCTGCGCATAAGCTCTGCCCAAATCTCTGGTTGGATCCTAAACTATGCATGCAAGGGGAAGGCTCTAAGCAGCCTAGCAGAGCCACATAGTGATAGTGATTTCAGATGTATACCCACTACAGGAAAGACACATTTGGGGGTTTGGTTCCACCCAAGTAAACTGCCTGCTGACACACAACAAAAATCAACACTTTTCAGGAGAAGAGAGACCCAAATTGGGTCACATGTCTGTGTCCTAAGGTGCTGCCAAGCTAGGGAGGTGATAGTTTGCCATTTTCAGTTTCTCTAGTGGGGAACAGATTCTGCCAGAAAGGAAGAAGGGGGTTGGAAAGTAGATAGGTGACCTAGAGAGTTTGTAACTTAGGTAAATTGATAGAGCCCTGTTGGGGTGACAGAAGCATATCTGTTAAAGTGAACTAGGAATCAAATCTTAACCTTCTATCTGGCAGTCATTCCTGCTGTATATTTATAAAACTTGTTATCATGAAAATGTCAAACATAAACAAAAATTAATAATTTTATCAATATGAGTCCCTGAATATCTATTATTTGCCTTCAACAATTATCAACATTTCGCCAGTATTGTTTTCTTCTGCTTTTTGGTTGTTGTGTTTTTTTCTTTTTTCTTTTTCTTTTTTTTTTTGGCTGCAGCATGCAGTGGTTTAATATAGTGTCTCAATTCCCAGACCAGAGATCAAACCTGGAGTGTGGTGGTAAAAGCACTGAGTCCTAACCACTAGACCACCAGGGAACTTCTTCTTCTGTGTTTTAAATTTTATTTCTCTTCAACTTTTAGTTTGAATAATTTAAAGTGTACATAAAGATGGAAAGAATGGTACAGTGAATACTCATATACCTTTCACCTAGATTTAATAATTGTTAATATGTTGACATATTTGCTTTACTTTTCTCAAATATCTTTGTATATATAAGTATAAATACATATAGTATATGTATTTGTATGTATATGTATAAATATACTTTTTTCTGAAGTGTTTGAAAGTTGCAGACATCATTATACTTTACCACTGTGTCAGTTTAACTTTTGCTAGATAACAAATTACCTATTGTTTTAAAATAACCATTTATTTATTTATGATTCTGTGGGTTGGCACTTTGAAGAGGGCCTAGCTGCGGTGATTTTTCTCTGCTTCGTGTGAGTTTGTCTGGGCTCAGTCATACATCTGTGATCAGCTGTCAGGTTGGCTGAGGAATGGTTGGTTCTCGATTACCTCATTCGCATGCCTGGCTGCTGACTGAAGCCACAGTTCTCCATTTGGCCTCTCATTGTTCAGCAGGTCATACCAGGCCTCTTCCTTGGCAATGTCAGGGCAGAGTACCAAGAGGATGAGGGCAGGGTACCAAGAGGATGAGAGCAGAAGCTGCAACACCTCTTGAGGCTGAAGCTCAGAAGTCACACAGTATCACTTCTGCTGTATTCTGTTGGTCTAACCAAACTTAAAAACTAGCTGAGAGTCAAGAAATGAGCCAGTTTGCCCTACAGAATCCCTGAGGAGTCACATATCGGAAATGCCAGAGGCTAGAGTATTGTATTGAAAACAACAGGATCTTCTGAAGTCCAGATTCACAGAGGTTAGACCCTAAGGTCCCCTCCTATGCATCCAGTGACTATCCCCAGGCAGCAATCACAGGTTTATCTCCTGGAGAAAGTGAACCAGAGAAGTTGGTCTTAGGCACACCATGTGCGGTAGAGTGTGGAAGTAGAGGACAGAGTCCCTAAAACCTTGCAGTTTCCTGAATGATAGGAGTGTCTTTGTTATTTGAAATGAACCCTTTGAATACACCTGAATTTATACTAATGACTTTAGGTAGGGCCCTTAGATAGCCTCAGGAGGGGCTGGTCACCAGGAAGACCATGATTAGAGCGTTAGAACTTTCAATCCCACCAATCAACCTCCAGGGAGGTTAAGCTGGGTCTAGAGATTTAAGTCTATAAAACTCCTGAATGAGATTTAATGAACTTCTCAGTTAGTGAACATGTGAAGTGCCAGGAGGGTGGCAAATCAGGAGAAGGAAATTCCCTGCTTGCCCCTATCCCCATACCTTACCCTGTGCATCTCTTACACTCGACTCTTCATGAGTTATAGTCTTTATAGTATGCCGATAAATGTAAGTAAAGTGTTAACCTGAGTTCTGTGAGCCATTCTAGCAAATTAGCAAACTTTAGGAGGAGATCATGGGAACCTCCAATTTACAGCAGTAGGTTGGATGTATGGATGGGTGGCTAGACTTAGAACTGACATCCTAAGTGGGGTAGTCTTGTGGAAGGGTGAGTCCTAAGCCTGTGGGATCTGTAGTAATTCCAAGTAGTTCATGTCAAAACTGAACTGTAGGATTCTCAGTTGGTGTCCAGAGAATCAGAGAATTAATTGTTGATGTTAGAAAACACTCCAGACATGCATACACATCTTTTCTGTATATACTGATTACTAATATGTTATTAATTCAGACTGATTCTTACATTTTTCCCTCCTTGAAAGAATACTAAGTAGTTTTGATAAGTAAGTAGAACTTCAGAAAGATTTTCAATATTTTCTTTTAAGTCGATTTACTGACAGGAACTTTTGGTAAAAGTGTCTGATTTCTCCATGAAAATGTTAATCAGCAATGCTGTTATTCTCCTTGTTGCTATGTCAGCAGTTAATATTTTTCCTAGTAGATTTTTTTCCTTCTTGTATTTCACAACCTAGTTTTATTAACTTTTAAAAATAATATCATTTGAGAATATGTCTTCATTAATTCAAAGTGAAGTTAGAACGAGTATAACAAAGAAATCAGAAATCTGTAAAAACTATAAAAATCAGAAAGTAAACCTATTTTCTAAAATTTTATTTATTTATTTTAATTTTTTATTTTATAATGATTTTTATTTTTTTACAGTGTTCTGTCAATTTTCTACTGTACAGCAAGGTGACACAGTTACACATACATGTATACATTCTTTTTTCTCACATTATCATGCTCCATCATAAGTAACTAGATATAGTTCCCAGTACGATACAGCAAGGTCTCATTGCTTATCCATTCCAAAGGCAATAGCTTGCATCTGTTAATCCTAAATTCCCAAACCATCCAACTTCCTCCCCTTCCCCCTTGGCAACCAGAATTCTGTTCTCCCTGTCCATAATTTTCTTTTCTGTGGAAAGGTTCATTTGTGCTGTGTATTAGATTCCAGATATAAGTGACACCATGTGGTATTTGTCGTTCTTTTTCTGACTTCATTTAGTATGAGAGTATCTAGTTCTATCCATGTTGCTGCAAATGGCATTATTTTGTTCTTTTTTATGGCTGAGTAGTATTCCATTGTGTATATATACCACATCTTCTGAATCCATTCATCTGTCAATGGACATTTAGGTTGTTTCCATGTCTTGGCTATTGTGAGCAGTGCTGCAGTGAACATATGGGTGTATGTGTCTTTTTCAAGGAAGTTTTGTCCAGATATATGCCCAAGAGTAGGATTGCTGGGTCATATGGTAGTTCTATGTATAGTTTTCTAAGGTACCTCCGTACCGTTTTCCATAGTGGTTGTTCCAATTTACGTTCCCACCATCAGATGGTTCCCTTTTATCCACACCCTCTCTAGCATTTGTTATTTGTGGACTTATTAATGATGGCCATTCTGACTGGTGTGAGGTGGTACCTCACAGTTTTGATTTGCATTTCTCTAATAATCAGTGATGTTGAACGTTTTTCACGTGCTTGCTGGCCATCTGTATATCTTTGGAGAAATGTCTATTCAGGTCTTTTGCCCATTTTTCCATTGGGTTGTTAGCTTTTTTGCTGTTGAGTTGTATAAGTTGTTTGTGTATTTTAGAGATTAAGCCCTTGTCAGTTGCATCATTTGAAACTATTTTCTCCCATTCTATAAGTTGTCTTTTTGCTTTTGTTATGGTTTCCTTTGCTGTGCAAAAAGCTTGTCAGTTTGATTAGAGCCCATTGGATTATTTTTGCTTTTATTTCTGATGCCTTGAGAGACTGACCTGAGAAACCATTTGTAAGGCTGATGTCAGAGAATGTTTTGCCTATGTTCTCTTCAAGGAGTTTGATGGTGCCTGGCCTTACATTTAAGTCTTTAAGCCATTTTGAGTTTATTTTTGTACATGGTGTGAGGATTTGTTCCAGTTTCATTGATTTACATGCAGCTATCCAGTTTTCCCAGCACCACTTGCTAAAGTCTGTCTTTTTCCATTTTATATTCTTGCCTCCTTTGTTGAAGATTAATTGACTGTAGGTGTTTGGGTTTATTTCTGGGCTCTCTATTCTGTTCCATTGGTCTGTATCTGTTTTGGTACCAGTACCACACTTTCTTAACTACTGTGGCTTTGTAATATTGCCTGAGGGCAAGGCAATATTGTAATATTGCCTGAAGGCAAGGCAGTATTGCAATATTGCCTGGGAGAGTTATGCCTCCTGCTTGGTTTTTGTTCCTCAGGATTGCTTTGGCAATTCTGGTTCTTTTGTGGTTCCATATAAATTTTTGGATTGTTTGATCTAGTTCTGTGAAAAATGTCCTGGGTAATTTGATAGGGATTGCATTGAATCTGCTTTGGGTAGTATGGCCATTTTTACAATATTAATTTTTCCAGCCCAGGAGCATGGAATCCGTTTCTTTGCATCCTCTATAATTTCCTTGATTAATGTTTTATAGTTCTCAGCATATAAGTCTTTCTCCTCCTTGGTCAGATTTATTGCCAAGTATTTGATTTTTTTGGGTGCAATTTTAAAAGGTACTGTATATTTATATTCCTTTTCTAATATTTCATTGTTAGTATACAGAAATGCGGCTGATTTCTGAATATTAATCGTGTATCCTGCTACTTTGCTGAATTTGTTGATCAGTTCAAGTATTTTTTGGGTTGAGACCTTAGGGTTTTCTATATATAGTATCATGTCATCTGCATACAGTGACAATTTTACCTCTTCACTTCCAATTTGGATACCTTTTATTTCTTTTGTTTGTCTGATTGCTGTGGCTAGGACTTCCAATACTATGTTGAATAACAGTGGTGAGAGTGGGCAGGTTTTTAGTGGGAAGGCTTTCAACTTTTCTCCATTGAGTATTATATTTGCTGTGGGTTTGTCGTAAATGGCTTTGATTATGTTAAGGTATGTTCTCTCTATACCCACTTTGATAAGAGTTTTAATCATGGATGGATGTTGGACTTTGTCAAATGCTTTTTCTGCACCTATTGAGATGATCATGTGGTTTTTTACTTTTCTTTTGTTAATGTGGTGTATGATGTTGACTGATTTGCGTATGTTGAACCATCCTTGTGAATCTGGAATGAACCCCACTTGGTCGTGGTGTATGATCTTTTTGATATGTTGTTGGATTCAGTTGACTAGAATTTTGTTGCATCTATATTCATCAAAGATATTTGCCTGTAGTTTTCTTTTTTGGTAATATCTTTGTCTGGTTTTGGTATTAGGGTGATGGTGGCATCACATAATGTCTTTGGGAGTGTTCCTTCTTCTTCAACCTTTTGGAAAAGTTTAAGGAGGATGGGTATAAATTCCTCTTTGTATGTTTGGTAGAATTCACCTGTGAAGCCATCTGGTCCTGAACTTTTATTTGTAGGGAGTGTTTTTATGACATATTCAATTTCATTTCTAGTGATCGGTCTGTTCAGTTGATCTGTTTCTTCTTGATTCAGTTTTGGCAGGCTGCAAGTCTTTAGAAAGTTGTCCATTTCTTCTAGGTTGTCAAATTTGTTGACATACAAAATTGTTCATAGTATTCTCTTATGGTTTTTCGTATTTCTGCAATATCCATTGTAATTTCTTATTGTGTTTGTGTTCTTTTCTCTCCTCTTCTTGGTGAGTCTGGCCAGAGGTTTGTCAATTTTGTTTGCCTTTTCAAAGAACCATCTCTTGGTTTTATTGACCTTTTCTATTGTTTTTTTGAATATTTATTTTATTGATTTCCTCTCTGATCTTTATGATTACCTTTCATCTGCTAACTTTAGGTTTTGTTTGTTCTTCTTTTTCTAATTCATTTAGGTGCTGGGTTAAGTTGTCGATTTGAGACTTGTTTTTTTGAGGAAGGCCTGTATTGCTATAAATTTCCCTCTGAGCACCGCTTTTGCGGTATCCCATAGATTTGGAGTGGTTGTGTCTTTGTTATCATTTGTCTCGAGATATCTTTTTTTTAAACCCATTGACTTTTTAGTAGCATGTTGTTTAGTCTCCATGTGGTTAGTTTTTGCTCATTTCTTTTCCTGTGGTTGATTTCTAGTTTCATGCCATTGTGGTCAGAGAAGATACTTGAAATAACTTCTGTACTCTTAAACTTGTTGAGGTTAGCTTTGTATCCTAGTATGTAATTGATCCTTGAGAATGTTCCATGTGCACTTGAGAAGAATGTATATTCTGATTTTTTTGGATGGAATGTCCCAAAAATGTCGATTTAAGTCTGACTTTGTGTGTGTGTGTGTGTGTGTGTGTGTGTGTGCAGAGCCGCACCCACGGCATATGGAGGTTCCCAGGCTAGGGATCTAACAGGAGCTGTAGTCACTGGCCTTCGCCACAGCCACAGCAACGCGGGATCTGAGCCGCGTCTGCAACCTTCACCACAGCTCACAGCAATGCTGGATCCTTAGCCCACTGAGCAAGGCCAGGGATCGAACCCGCAAGCTCATGGTTCTTAGTCGGATTCATTAACCACTGAGCCACGAAGGGAACTCCAAGTCTGACTTTTCTATTGTGTCATTTAGGATCTCTGTTGCCTTATTGATTTTCTGTCTAGAGCATCTGTCCATTGATATGAGTGGGGTGTTAAAGTCTCCTACTGTTATTGTATTCCCATCAATTTCTCCTTTTATGTCTATTAGTATTTGTTGTAGGTCTCTGAGTACTCCTATATTAGGGGCATATGTATATTGATGATTATAATATCCTCTTCTTGAATGGATCCTTTTACCATTAAAGAGTGTCCTTCTTTGTCTTTCTTTATGGCTTTCATTTTAAAGTCTATTTTGTCTGATATGAGTATTGCAGCTCCTACTTTCCTGTCTTGTCATTGGCATGAAATATCTTTTCCCATCCCCTCACTTTCAGTCTATATGTGTCTGTTGCCCTAAGGTGAGTCTTTTGTAGACAGCAGATTGTAGGTTTTTGCTTTTTTATCCAATTTGCCACTCTGCATCTTTTGAAGCATTCAGACCATTGCCATTTAAGGTAATTATTGACAGATATGTATTTATTGCCATTTTAAACCTTGTTCTCCAGTTGATCCTATGTTTCTCCTTTCTTCCTTTCTTTTTTGGTTGGATGATTTCCATTTATTTTATGCTTGAGTACTTTTCTTTTTAGTTTTTATGAATGTAATGTTTGGTTTTGATTTGTGGCTGTGCTGTTTTTTAAGTATGTTAACCCCTTCCTGTATCTGCTTGCTTTAGCCTGATAGTCATATAGGCTCAAACACATTATTTTTTTGAAAAGGCTATATTTTCTTACTTTCCTTCCCCACATTCTATGATTTTGAAGTCCTTTTTTAACATCTTCACGTTTGTCATTTTGCTGTTCCTTGTGTTTATCATCACTTTTACAGTAGTTTTTTGTTTGTTTGTTTGTTTGCTTTTTCCTCTTTTAGATCTATATGCTGGATTATTTAAGTGATTTCTTTCCCATTGTGGTGTTCTCCATCCTATTTCTTCTTACTTCTTACTTCTTCTTCCCTTTTTTTTTTTTAATTTAGAGAAGCCCTCTCAGTATTTCTTTCAGAATGTGTTTAGTATTGCTATACTCTTTTAGCTTTTGTTTGTTGGAGGAATTCTTTATTTCCCCTTCTATTTTAAATGATATTCTTGCTGGACAAATTATTCTAAGATGCAAATTTTTTCCTTTCAGAACTTTGAATATATCTTGCCACTCCCTTCTGGCCTGTAGTGTTTCTGTAGAGACATCAGCTGATAGCCTTCTGGGGGTTCCCTTATAATTAACGCTTTGCTTTTCTCTTGCTACCTTTAGAATCCTCTCTTTATCTTTAACTTTTGCCATTTTTATTATAATATGTCTTGGTGTGGCCTGTTTGGGTTCAACTTGTTTGGGGCCCTCTGTGCTTCCTGTATCTTGATATCAGTTTCTTTTAGATTTGGGAAGTTTTCAGACATAATTTCTTCAAACATATTTTCAATCCTCTTTTCTTTCTCTTCTCCTTCTGGAATTCCTATTATGCATAGATTGGCCCATTTTCTATTATCCCATAGATCCCTTATGTAGCTTCCGTGTTTTTTCATTTGGTTTTCTGTCTGCTGTCCTGATTGGGTGATTTCCATTATTATATCTTCCACGTGACTAATTTCGTTCCTCTGCATTATTCATTCTGCTCTTTATTGCCTTTAGCTAAGTTTGCATCTCTGCAAATGAATTTTTCTAGTATTTCTTGGCTCCTCCTTATATTTTCTAGTTCCTTTCTAAAGGAATCTGCATTACTGTTCATATCCTCTCTTAATTCCTTGATATTCAGCCTTAATTGCTTCAATATTTTCACTGTTTCACTTTTGAACTTGCTGTCTGTCAGACTGCAGATGTCTGTTTCATTGTTGACTGCTTTAGGTGAATTCTCCTGTTCCTTTAACTGAGCTTCCTCATCTTGCTTATATTTTTTCCTGAGCTTCCTCATCTTGCTTATGTTTTTCTTTCTCTGTGAGTTTAGGGAAGCCAAACTATAGTCTTGGAGGGCAACCTCTATGCAAGAGCGCCCCTATATATTTTGTGGGCACTTACTATACATTGTTGGTGTGGGAGTTTGAATATTTTCTATCTCTTTCCTCTGTGTGAGCAGGCTGTTATCCCCAGGGTGCTGAGTGTGTTTCCAGGGAGAAGGCAATGGGTAGGGCTAGTAGTCAGTGCCTGGTTGCTGGGCTTTTAACTGCAGCAAGGACCTGCAGGAAAGTGTGCAGGCTACTCCTAGTTGTAGGACCCTGGGAAGTGGTAATGACACATTTGGCAGTGGCAGCAGCAGGGTGTGCGAGTTCCCAGGGGAGTGAGAGCAACAACAGGTAGTGTTTGATTGCAATGCCCTCCTCTTTGATGATTGGGGCCACAAGTGGTGCCTGTTCAGGGAACCCCTAGTGGTAGCGGGCCATGCCCACCTCTGGAGTCAGAGATAACTGTGGTGGTTTGCCCCCATCACCTGCAGACCACGCAAGAAGCACCCCCATCCCGTTTAGCCCATGCAGGAGATGCTGCACCACATGCTTCTAGTTGCAGGGTCTTGGGAAGGGACAGTGATCAAGCATCTGGGTGCTGCCCAGTGCCTTTGGCGGTAGCAGCTGCAGAGTGGGTGTATTCCCGGGGGGGTGAGAGCAATAACGTGTGGTGCTTGGTTGCAGTGCCCTATTTTTTTTCTTTTTTTGCCGACCCTTGAGGTGACTGAGGCCACAGGTGGAGCTCACTCACAGGCCCCCAGTGGTGGCAGCCCATGCCTCCCTCTGGCCTCCGAGGTGACCGTCACAGTCTGTCCCTGCCACTTGTAGGTCGTGCAAGAGACACCATGTCGCATTTAGCCGCTCCCCCC
>PVHT021183693.1:18698967-18741323 GCA_004024745.2 Catagonus wagneri
CCCCCACCCCCTGCTGCCCTTAGCCCATACTAGAGGTTCCTGGCCATGTGTAGCCTGCACAAGAAACACTCAGTCTCTAGTAGCCCAAGCAAGTGGCTTCTCACAACCCATAGCCTGAGCCAAAGGCACCCCACCCTCTGAGAGCCCATGAACACATGTGCAGGGATAGTCCTATGGTGATCTGCCCCTCCTCCTCTCACCTTCCCCAACAATGGCACCTTGCTTCCTCTGCGGGCCCAGACCTTCTCCCAGGTTCTCTCTGCCATGGGCATTCCACTGCCCAGCCCATAGCACACTGCTGCCCCACCCGGGGCATACCGCTCCTTAGCCCCTCAGGCTGTCCTCACAGCCAGCCCTACCTAGTCCTCTCCCCGGAACTGACCTCTGGAGCTTGAGTCTCAGCGCCCAGCCTCTGCCCAAACATCTGAGGCTGTGGTGTCCAGGCCAGTGGTGAAGATGATCTGTATGGCTCTCACTCTACTTTGCCCTCCTCAGTCCAGCTGCTTCATTTTCCTTGGCGACTTTGAGGTCCTTCTGTCTCAGCTGATTTCCCCGGTGTTTAGGTGGCTTCCCAGGGTGTGGTTTCCTTTTCTCCTTCACAACTCCCTCTCAGGAATGCTAGTCCTGTCCTGATTCTTTCTCTCTCTCTTTTTTTTTTCTTTTGTTCTACCCAGTTATGTCAAGAGTTTCTTGCCCTTTTTGGAGGTTTAAGTTCTTCTGCCAGCATTCAATAGATGTTCTGTGAGAGTCATTTTACATGCAGATGTGGTTTTTTTGATGTGTTTGTGGGAGAAAGTGAGTGTGATGTCTTACCTTCTGCCATCTTGATCCACCTCTGCTGAGAGTAGCCCTAAAATTTCATTTATTACCTGAGCTTTTTTCCCCCCTAAGATTCCAAAGATTATTTTTCCTCTTCTTTTTAAAGTTACCAACAGTGTTCTACACAGAATTTTTTTTTTTTTTTTTGTCTTTTTAGGGCTGCACTGGCAGCATATGGAGGTTCCCAGGCTAGGAGTCAAATTAGAGCTTCCACTGCTGACCTACACCATAGCCACAGAAATGCAGGGTCCAAGCTGCGTCTGTGACCTACACCATAGCTCATAGCAATGCTGGATCCTTAATCCACTGAGCAAGGCCAGTGCTTAAAACTGTGTCTTCATGGATGCTAGTTAGATTTGATAAGCACTGAGCCACAATGGGGGCTCCTACTGGTGTCCTTTTGAAGAGGACGTTTTGATACACAGAGAAACACGATAGGTGAGCTCACACTGAGTAAAGACCGTTTGAGGACATGGCAAGATGACAACCTTCTTCAACTGATGTGAGAGGCCACAGGAGAAATCAAACTTGCCAATGCCTGGATCCTGGACTTCTAGCCTCCAGAACTGTGACAAAATAAATTTCTGTTGTTTAAGCCATCCAGTCTGTGGTATTTTCTTATGGCAGCTTGAGCAGACAATGCATCTACTTAATTACTGCTTTTTAGTATTGCAGTTGAAATCTGAGTCCAGGACTTGCCCATATTTTGAATATGAAGATTCCTTGCAGATCATCGTGAAGACATGATAATGTCCAGAACATGTGCTCCTGACTGTGACTTCTCTTGTAACCTTCAGGAAGACAGTTGCTGACAGTTTTACTTTAAAGCTTATCAAGGAATTTCAGGGTTTTGACTGTTAGTTATTTGGTTAAACTTGAAGGTTTTAGTTATTTGGTTAAACCTGAAGGTTTTGTTGCATTCTGCAATGCATTGTGTTTTGAAGGAAGATAAATAACTTCTTCTAGAGTCAGCAGAAGGCTTTTGATAAGTTGGTAGCGAACATCTTAGTGAGAGTCCCTCTTGAGGCATGGTTGAGTCGCGCCAACCTCCCCTAACCTTGAACATTCTTAGTTCTAGTCCATAAATGCTGACAGTTACTCTAGCCTTTGACAGCATTTCCTGGCATGTGACAGACAGTCATTTCACACTTATATTAGTGACAATAAGAAAGACAGCTTTGTCTGTGGTCATTCTTCAGTGGCAAATATTTATTTCACATGGTATGTGATTTCTGTAGCTCTGTCTCTGTGTTCTTTGGGAGCGTAATTTTTGAGGACAATTTAAGAACATTAGGACTCCAAACTTTGTTTAAAACTGAACCTTGAATCTGGTTATCTAGGCCAACTTGCTACTCAGCTGTCTACTGAAAATATATCTTCAACTCTTCTGGCCTACAGAACCAATAATCTTTACTGATTTCATATACAGAAGTGGTATCTCATCACTTGATGGCAAACATATATAAGCTGTATCTCAGTTTTTGGAGAACACTTGAATAGAAATTTGAAAATTAGAGAAAAGTAGTAATTTAAAACTAAACTTGAGTATGGCCATTTCTGCCTTCTGAGAGGGGTATGGAGGGGAAGGAGGCATAATTCCTATGCGGTGTAGGCCAGCAACTACAATTCCAATTCAGCCCCTAGCCTGGGAACCTCTGTATGCCTCGGGCATGGCCCTAAAAAGCAAAAAAAAAATCTCTGGAGTTAACCTAGCATTTGCCTAGAGTAACTATTTGTCTCTCAAGGAGAGAAGTTTACCAAAGGCTCAGATGATGGTTCCTTTTTTTGTTTGTTTGTTTTTTAGGGGCTGCACTCGCGATATGTGGAGGTTCCCAGGCTAGGGGTCGAATTGGAGCTATAGCCCCCAGCCTACGTCACAGCCACAGCAACACAGTATCCAAGCCATGTCTGCGACCTACACCACAGCTCACAGCAATGCTGGATAGTTAACCCACTGAGCAAGGCCAGGGATTGAACCCACAACTTCATGGTTCCTAGTCGGATTCGTTAACCACTGCCCCACTACGGGAACTCCAGGTTCTTTTTTTTTAATAATTTTTTCAAAATATTTATGGCCATACCTGGGGCATATGGAAGTTCCTGGGTCAGGGATTGAATCCAGTCTGCAGCTGTGACCTACACTGTAGCTGTGGCAACACCAGATCCTTTAAACCAGAGCACCAGGCCAGGGATTCAACTCACACCTCTGAAGCAGTCCAAGCCCCTGTAGTCGGAGTCTTAACCCACTGCACCACAGCAGGAACTCCAGTAAAGTACTTTTTAATTGAAGTATATATATTGTGCATTTAAACATGATGCTATTGCACAGTTAATAGATTAAAATATAGTGTAATATAACTTTTATATGCACTGGAAAACCAAAACAATTTTTATGACTCCCTTTTTGCAGTGGTTTGGAACCAAACCTGGTGTTTTCAAGGTACGCCTGTATGTGGCCAGCACTAGCGAGGTAATCTGCCTGATAGACCCCACCTCCCTACAAAGGAAGGTGACCTCACCTGAAATAATCCACCCTTTGCCAAAAACTTCCTTTTCCAGCCCCCTTCTGCCTATAAAATGCTTTCATTTTGTACAGTTCCTTGGAGCTCCTTTCTCTCTTCTAGATGGGATGATTCATGAATCATCAAATACAGTCAATTAAGTCTTCAAGTTTACTCAGTTGAGTTTTGTGTTTTAACAAGTCCTATAAGATAGCTCATCCCTGTCCCCCTCTCCCACAGACACACACTTTCGACACAAGTCACAAGCCCAGGCTGTTACCTGAGCTTCTGATCAACTGGCTATAAATCAGAGGTTCCCATGACAACCTTCTTGGATTCAATTGATTTGCTAGAGCAGCTCACAGAACTCAGAGAAACAATTTACTTGCTAGATTACTGATTTATTGTAAGAAAAAATTATAACTCAGGAACAGCTAGGAGGAAGAGATGCGTAGGGCACAGTATGGGGAAAGGGCTCAGGCTTCCATGCCCTCTCTAGGCTCACCGCTCTCCCCAGTCTCCTTGTGCTCACCAGCCTGGAAACTCTCCAAATCCATCCTTTTGGGTTTATATGCAGGCTTCATTACATAAGCACAGTTGACTAAATCACTGGTCATTGGTGATTAATTCAGCCTCCAGTCCTTTTCTCCTCCCTGCAGGTCAGAGAGGTGGGATTAAAAGTTCCAAATGTGGAGTTCCCGTCGTGGTACAGTGGTTAATGAATCCGACTAGGAACTATGAAGTTGTAGGTTCAATCCCTGGCCTTGCTCAGTGGGTTAATGATCTGGCGTTGACGGGAGCTGTGGTGTAGGTTGCAGACGCGGCTCGGATCCTGCATTGCTGTGGCTGTGGCGTAGGCCAGCAGCTACAGCTCCAATTATACCCCTAGCCTGGGAACCTCCACATGCTGCGGGTGCAGCCCTAAAATGACAAAAGGCAAAAAAAAAAAAAAAAAAGTTCCAAATGTCTAATCTCCTGGTTAGCTTCATTAGCATCCAGCCCCCATCCTTAGGTGCTTTCCAAAGGTCAGCTCATTAACATAAAAGATGCCTTTGTCACTTTCCACACTTTCGAAATTCCAAGAATTTGGGGAACTGTGAGCCAGGAGCTGTAGGTAAAGACTAGACATATATGAGAGATATATTTTGGTCATCTGAATGACCGGGTATGTATTTCTTATGCTTCGCAATGTCTGAAGTACTGAATCAGTTTTCTTTTCTGCATTGATGTGGAGGCGACTCTCTTTGTTGATGGGACATTTATTTATTTATTTATTCCTTTGTCTTTTTTAGAGTTGCACCCACAGCATATGGAGGTTCCCAGGCTAGGAGTCGAATAGGAGCTTTAGCCACAACCTACACCACAGCTCATGGCAACGCTGGATCCTTAACCTGCTGAACAAGGCCAGGGATTGAACCCATATCCTCATGGATGCCAGTTGGGTTTGTTAACCACTGAGCCACGGCGACGGGAACTCCCAAACGATTTATTTTATGCTTTAGAAGTAAGTCAAGGAAAAGGAGCTGTGACCTATAGTGGGGACCATGCTATAGAGAATAGGGATGGGATTCTGACACAGAAGTAATTTATTAGAAGTAAAAATTCAGAGCCAGAGAAGACAGGAAGAAATGCAGTACCACTCCTCTTCCTTCCCTGCCCACACTGCCCAGATGTATCTTAACTCCTAGAGCTGTTCAGAGTAACTCTGGGTTTCCAGTTAAGGAGTTGGAATCAATTTTATTAGCCTCTTCTTACTTTAGTTAACATGAGGGACAAATACATAAACCATTTAACGTCTTACCTAATTGGGATCATCCTGTATAGACTGTTTTGATTTCTTACCTTTATTTTTTTCTTTTTACTGCTACACCTGTGGCATATGGAAATTCTCAGGGCAAGGGATTGAATCAGAGCTGCAAATGCAGGCCTACACCATAGCTTGCGGCAATGCCAGATCCTTAACCCACTTTAGCGAGGCCAGGGATCAAACCCACATCCTCATGAACTCTATGTTGGGTTCTTAACCTGCTGAGCCAAAATGGGAACTCCTCTGCCTTTTCTTTTAAAGGAACAGTTATGTAACATTCTCCCATTAGTTAGGGAACATTTTTTAAAATGTTGATGTTAACTTGAATGGATACATACACATTTACTTAATATTTTCTCTTTTCTTTTTTGCTAATATAGATGTGTTTTCAATGAGTAGCTGTTTCTTGCGTTTTTTAAACTTTTTTTTTTTTTAAGAGCCGCACCTATGGTATGGAAGTTTCCAGGCTAGGGGTTGAATTGGAGCTGTTGCCGCCGGCCTACACAACAGCCACAGCAATGAGGAATTCGAGCCTCGCCTGCAACCTACACCTCTACACTGAAGCAGCTCACTGCAATACCAAATCCTTAACTCACTGAGTGGGGCCAAAGGTTGAACCTGTGTCCTCATGGATACTGGTCAGGTTCCTTACCACTTTGCCACAATAGGAACTCCCGGTTTTTTAAAATTTTTAATTTGGAGTTCCTGTCGTGGCTCAGTGGTTAACGAATCTGACTAAGAACCATGAGGTTGCGGGTTCCATCCCTGGCCTTGCTCAGTGAGTTAAGGATCCAGTATTGCCGTGAGCTGTGGTGTAGGTTGCAGACACTGCTCGGATCCCGCGTTGCTGTGGCTGTGGCGAAGGCCGGCAGCTACAGCTCCTGTTAGACCCCTAGCCTGGGAACCTCCATATGCCGCGGGTACGGCCCTAGATAAGGCAAAAAAATAAAAAAATAAAACTTTTAATTTGGATGTGATTTCACACTCACAGAAAGTTTGCAAGAATAGTACAAAAAAAATCCATATACCCTTTGCCTAGATTCACTATCATTTACATCTTGCCTTATTTGTTTATCGTTTGCTCTTTGCTGGGGGAAAAGCTTTTCCTCTCCCAACTTCTGTCAGAGTGGGATGGTGGCCTGTGAATTAAATGGCAATAGCCAGGTTCACAGGCAGAAAGATAAGGCTTATTTACATACACGTGGGACCATTTTTATATAGTAGCTTAATAGAGGAAAAGGTTGGGAATGCTTAGGGACTTCAGTGGGAAAGTCAAAAGATTCTCCTGGGCTTTTTCACCCTGATGCTAATGGTCAGCCTCCTTCCTGTCTGGAAACTCCCCTGAAGGGGAATTTATGGCACCTCCTGATGCTGATTACATTTTCTCCAAAACATGAAACTCCTTTGGATGGGTGTTAATGGCAGCTCTGTGTGTGTATGTGTGTGTGTGTGTAAGTGTGTACACTCTGCTTTAGTTGGATAAGTGAAGTTTAGTTTAGATTTCTTTATGCATCTTTTGTTCAGATGTTTCTCACTTAAAATTATCTTTATGTCATCCTGGTGGGTTATTAGTCCCTTCATGTCTGTATATATCTATATTTTTATATCTATTAATATCAGTATAGATACATAGATATATATATATTTAAACTCATGGAGTATGTGTATTTTCTGAACCAATTTTTTTTTTCCAGCGTATTTATCCCTAACACTTCAGTTTGTGTGAATTATTAAAAGACAAACTGAGGTATATTAAGTTTTGAGAGTTAGGCAGTGCCAAACCGAAAGTGGTTAGGAGTACTTCACTGACAGGACCTCAGAGAGAGTTTATAGAGAAAACAAAGAAACAAAGCAAGGAAATTATTCGGTTGACTAGAACTTAGGTTTGCTTTATTTGGAAAAGCCTAGTTTGCTGTTAGTGATTTGTTGTCATTTGATTTTCACTTCTTCACTTTGAAGCATTTATAGGCTTAGGTTTTTATCTGCTGACATAAGCAAACCACCTCAGCCTAAGGGCCTCCTTGTGGAATTAATTTAACCTTGCAAAGAAAATGGGTATCCCTCTTACATAACAACAGTGATCAGCTTTTGTACAGTACATCGATGTAATTTTATTTCCTAATCTGCCATCCGTATTCCAGTTTTGTTAATTGACCCAATGGATTTATAGCAACTTTTTCGTTTCCAGCACAGGGTCCAACCTGGGATCATACAGTGGACCCTTGAATAACACGAGTTTGAACTGTGTGTCCACTTACACAGGGATTTCTTTCAATGAGTACGTACTATAGTACAACACTATCCACAGTTGGGTGAATCCAAGGATACTGAACTGAGGGCCCCTGTAAAGTCATATGCAGATTTTTTGGCTGTGAGGAAGGTCGATACCCCTCACTCTCACATTGTTCAAGGGTCAGCTGTATTTAGTTGTCACATCTCTTTAGTCGCCTTTAATATGGAACATTTCCGTGGTTTTTCATGATATTGACATTTGTGGGGGAAATAGTCCCTTTTTAAAAGAAGTAGAATATTTCTTATTTTGGCTTGTCTGATATTTCCTCAACATTAGCTTCAGATTATGCATCCTGGCTAGAATAGTACGTTAGTGACTTGTATCCTCAGGAGACCACACCTGGGGGCTGTGAGACTTAACATATGTCTTTTCTATCAAAGTAAGTCTTGGTTACTCCATTCTGTTCCTGCTTCTTCTGAGACACCCTCCTCCACCCCTCCCCTCTTTCCCTCTTGTCCCAGTAACAATTTGTTTCAAATTAGCCAACCAAGAAGAATGTGCGTGTGCTCTGACCTGACCAATGGGAAGGGAACAGGTGTACCACCTGCGTTAGGGATAAATGGGGGGCATCTTCCCTCTTTCGCACGTGCTTTTTGAGAACTCGTGCCCTTCTGCAGAAGTAAAGAGCCTTGTCGAGATTTCTCCATGTTCATGTGTCTCACTTTCTGACACTGACGATCTGAACCAGAGTCATTTTCCCCAGCAGGGCCCACAGTGTATCTTGCCACCTGTCCCTCATTTGTGATGTTAATTTCAATATCCTGGTCAAGGTGTTGTTCCCATAGTTAGACATTCCCCCCTCCCTCCCCTGCTGCCCCGTCTGGTTACCAATAAGCAATCTATGAGAAGAATCATGTTTATTAGTACACCTTAAATGGATATGAGTCTAGTCTGTTAATTGTCTTTGAGGTTTTGTTATTTATCTACCTGTAAACTGGACTGTATCCTGAATTCTCATTTCCTTAAGTATCTGGCTACATCTCTCCAAACTGACATTCCTAATTTTCTTCCACCCTCTGTCCTGCAGTCACAAAGAACAAAGGCTGTCCTTTTCTCTACAGACTGAAGCTAAACAACTTGATATAAATTTCAGAGAAATCACTGCAGCAGTTTCCATGTGCACAACCCTTATGCCTACTGCTGTTTGGGCCACTCATAAAGTTCCCTGAACCCCCGATGACATCACCAGAGATATTCAGACCGCAAAAGATGCTCTAGTCCAACATCTAGAAGTCACTGGCAGCCCTCAAAACTCAGAAATTGGACTTAGAGTCAGCTACCATCATTAACCCTTATTTTTATCATTTCCATAGAATGCCTTTTATTAAATACCTGATGGCTTGAACCATGTAGGCCTAACTTTCAGAGCCCTCTAATATCATCACTATAGGGGTTCAGAATATGTCATGCCAAAATATGCCATGTTGGCATATTGATTATTTTGAATTAAAGTCCCTTGAGAAACAGCTGGTACCAGAAGAATACTCTGAACCTCCTTTGTCCCCTAAAAGTATGAGATAAATCTCCCAAGTGGAAGGTATCCTCCGTATACTAGGAGGGAAGGCATCCTTATCGCCAGAGATAGGGAATTTAGGGCCAAGAAGGCTGTATAAACAAACCCTGCTACTTCGTTGCCATTTTTCTACCCCAAACCCAAACCCGTTTTTCCTGTAACAATTCTTCATAAATTAATTGTTTCTTTGTCTAAAACCTGTAAGTGCTTCCTGCTTTGGTCACTTCCTTTAGTCGAGTGTCTTTGTGGAGCTCCCATAATTAAATGTTTATCTTACGGGGCTCCCATAATTAAATGTGTTTATCTCTTTATTAATATTTTTACTACAGGCAATCTCAGCCAAGAACATAGATGGGTGGAGGGGAAATTATTTTTCCTCCCCTACACCACCTCCTGAAATGAGACACAACTCTTTAACTGAGCTGACCTATTCTCAGTACTAAGAGATGGTTCAGTGAGATTGAGAAATCTACTGACTTCACAAGGACTGTGAATCCTTGTGAAACTCGGGAAGGTTCAAAGGCAGGAATAAAAAATAGCAGATATGACATCCCAAGATATACCTCTTTGGAACAATGATTATTTTGAGCTGATTATTTTTAAAGAAACAGCAGACATAGGAGAGACTCTAAAAACAGAGTTGAATTTATCCTTTTTTATAAGGAAATCTGGGAGTTCCCTAGTGGCGTAGTGGTTAGGATTTGGCGCTTTCATTGCTGTGGCCCAGGGTTCAGTCCCTGGTGTGAGAACTGCCATCCAGACTAAGCTGCTACAAGCTGTGGCAAAAAGAAAAAAAAAAAAAAGGGAAATCTCCATTGATTAGAGTGTCTCCTTTTCTGTACCAGGAAAAGAATGACTCTAAAGAAACCAAGAAACTCATCAATGGAGGAGGTATTGCCTTTAATCTGCAAAACAACCCTACCCTGTTTACTGTGTTTTTCCTGATAACCTCCTATAACCACCCCTCCAAACTCCCCATCTTTCTTTTGTCTTTACCTGAAGGTAGTATTTAAAATGACGGCTTGGGCCATTTTAGGGAGTTTTACTGTCTTCCTGGCTATCGCCCACTTATACATAAGGTATAGGTGTTTATATAAAATTCTGTTCGTTTTTCTCTTGTTAATCTGTCTTTTATTACAGGGGGGTCTTCTCACAGAACCTCAGAGGGTAGAGGGAAAATTATTTTTACTCCTCTACAGTAGGAAGACATCAAAAGACTGTACAAATATCCCATTCTTCATCAAAATTTTCCCTATAGATTTAGCATTTATTGATGACTTTTGCCTGAACCAGTCTTTACTGCTTGGCTAAAAACATGAAGATTTTCCAATTCAAGTGTTCTTTTCACATTTACAAGTCAGCACTTTCTTACACCTACAGTGCATGAAATTATTCTTCTTTCTCTACCCTCCTTAACACTTACCTTTTCCTTAATTTTGTGGGTTAGAGAGTATATAATATTTTTTTGTCTCCTAGATTATTAATAAAATTTATTAAACTGTGTTGATTAAATTTTCTAAGTTGTGTCTGTTTTTATCAAGCTTAGTGTTTTATATATCTGCATGAAGTATTTATATATGCATATAAACTGTTATTCATTCCCATATTTGTGACAATATTTTTTCTAGTTTGTTATTTGCATTTCAGTTTTGTTTATACTTGTACTTTACATTCTAACATTTAACTTTTGTATTGAGTCAAATATATCTAGTGTATCCATATTTTCCTTTGCAGTTTATTTCCATTGTTTTAATACTTAGGAAGTCTATTTTATGGAGTATATAATAAATTATAAATGGTTTAGTGTTGATTATATTTATGCTGTCCATATTGAAAATGGCTTTTTTTTTTTTCTGGAGGATAAGGAAGAATGACAATTAGTTCCAAAGACAGTTTTATAATAGTAACAGTTATTAATGCTAGACCTGTTAGTGAAAGAAAATGTGTTTCTAAGAGTACTTTTAGTATCTAGAGCATTCACAACTTTCTCCTTAGGGTCAGGAGTAGTTTAAAGGTAATATGAAAACATTAAGCAAAATATTAGTTGCCAGTATTTGTTTTTACAAAGACCAAATGGAGTAAAGATGCCCTCTAGTGGAAGGCTAGGTCCTTTCTACAATCAAACGAACACAAAATCTATCCATAGTTAGTTACTTTGCAGCTGGGATGTGGAGCTTTTACTTTCTTTCTCAACAATAGAATCAATAGCAGAAATAGGAAATGAATTCTCTTATATAAGAAATTATATTCCCGTTCATATGTTCTTCCTGAGTAAATTTTATTTAATTACTTCTAAGGTGCATTATCTTGTAAATAATAGAGATAACCAAATCGTTATGGTTAAGAAAATCTGTTGTTTTCTATTTTGAAAAAATGAGTCACTCTTTATTGAAAAATAAGCCTACTCTGGAGTTCCTGTCATGGCTCAGCGGAAACAAATCCGACTAGGAGCCATGAGGTTGTGGGTTCTATCCCTGGCCTCTCTCAGTGGGTTAAGGATCTGGCGTTGCTGTGAGCTGTGATGTAGGTCACAGACGTGGCTCGGATCTAATGCTGCTGTGGTGTGGGCTGGCAGCTACAGCTCTGATTCAGCCTCTAGCCTGGGAAACTGCATATGTCATGGGTATGGACCTAAAAAGCAAAAAAAGAAAAAGAAGTCTACTCTTTCTCACAAGCTTATACAAGTAAATGTTAACTTGCTCAATAGATAATGTGAATGTGTTATCAGAACTTGCTTTAATTTTATAAAATAAATTGCTTTAATATTTTGAAAGAAAGTAGTTTGCAAAGTTATCAAAAGATCTGATGATAAATATTTACAAAAGATGTTGACAGAAATGCTTCAGTGTCAAGGTGCTTGAAAAAGAGATAAAAGAATAAAAGGATTGAGTGTGTTAAGTTGATGGGGGTGGGAGTGGGAGATTATATTCTGAGAGGCTAGCCCAGGGGCTTGTTCACAGTGGAAATCAATAAGCATCATTGATTTTAAGCGAGGTAAGTTGTCCCCTAACTATCTGAAATAAAATCTCTTCTGTATAAATTACTAAAATGAATGGGACGGTACAGTACCTGTAAAATGCAAAAATCCATTGTTTCATTGATTAACACTGTCCTGTGAGACTGATATGTTGACACTGGTTATGACAAAAGGAATACTGAAGTACAATGATGGAAAGATGATCTTTTCAACAATTGGTTCTGGGCCTGTTGGATAATCATGTGGACAAAAAGTAAATCTTAACCTCCATCTCACACCATAAAGAAAAATCAGTTCCAGGTAGATTACAGATCTAAATGTGAATGGTAAAACAGCAAAGCTTTTAGAAGAAAACACAGGTATCTCAGGGATAGCAAATATTTCTCAAACTGGACATGAAGAGTACTAACCACAAAGGAAAATGTTGATAAATTGTACTAACTGAAAGTAAAGAATTTCTCTACATAAAAACACCACTAAGAGTGTTAAAAGGCAGAGTTCCCGCTGTGGTACAGTGGGTTAATAATCCTAACTGCAGTGCGGGAGTCTCTGTGGAGATGTGGGTTTGACCCCTAGCCAGGCGCAGTGGGCTAAAGGATTCAGCGTTGCCACAGCTGCGGTGGCATAGGTCGCAGCTGTGTCTTGGATTCAGTCCTTGGCCTGGGAACTCGCATATGCCATGAGTGGGGCCATTAAGAAAAAAAAGAAAAAAAAAAGAATGTTAAAAGGCAAATCACACACTGGGGGAAGACACTGACAATACATGCAGTCAAATAAGGACTTTTATCAAGACTGTGTAAAGAATTCCTACAAATCAATAAGAAAATGAACATAGTAGAAAAACAACCAAAAGACTTAACAGAGACTTTACAAAAAAGGATATTCTACAGATTAATAACTTATGAAAATGTATTCACTTCCTTAGTCATCAGGGAAAGTAAATTCAAATCGCAGTGTGACAGCACCATTACCAGAGGTACGCTGGCTGGTAATGTTTGACAATTGGCTTTTCAGAGGGGGGAAAAAGTGTGTATGTGTGTGTATCACGAATTGACAATAATAATAAACTATACACTATAATATATACTCTTTATTGTAAATTCCATATAGCCAATTGATTCTCATAAAATGCTTCCATTGATTTTTGTTGAACTTTTGTCATCCTTATCTAAGGCTGTAGTTCAGCCATGCTTTGATAATTTTTTTTAGCTGTTCACAAGATATCAGCTACACACATGACACTTTCAAGTTTAATCTGCATATTATTATTTTCCTCATCACTTTCTTAAGTCTATATAAATCAACAGAACAATAAATCAATCCTTGATTAGTAGCACTTCCCAGTTTCCAAAGTGTAAATACTCCACTGTGGTCATTTTCAAACTACCCACAAGATGTTGCTGAACAGATGCACAGTGAAACACCATTATATAGTATTTCCACTGTGTAGATACAATTAACATAAATGGCCTTATAGCATAGGTGATAGTCAAATATAGTGAAATAATTAGGAAGTGATGAATTTTGAATACTTACTATATTTGTTTTAATATAACATGTTTATATAAGTTAATTTTGAGTAATTGTCGTCAACAACCAGCTCTCAAAATCACTGAAAATTTAACCTTTGGTCCCTGAGAGCTGGTATGAGTCAGCTCCAACACACCTTTGAACCTACCAGAATGGAAAGAGAGCCAGTACATGTGAGACCGTATGACCTGACAATTCAATTCCTAGATGTATGCTCAACAGAAATGAGCACATATGTTCACCAAAGACGTACGAGAATGTTCATGGCAATACCATTCATGAGAGCTCTGAAGACATCTCCAAAGTCCATCGTTAATAGAGTAGGTGAATAAATTATACTGTATACAAAGAGAATGAACAAATTATTGTGGCATGTACCAACAAGGATGAATTTCATAAATGTAATGTTGAGTGAGATAAGCCAGATGCAAAGGTATACATGCTATTTGTTTCCATTTATATCAAGTTCAAAGACAGGCAAAGTAATCTATAGCGTAATAGTCAGGAGAGTGCCTACCTCTTGGGGTCAAGACATAAGAGAGACAACTGGGGCCCTGGTTCTGTTCTCTTTCTTTTCTGTCATTGTTTTCACAGGTGTGTCCAGTTTGTGTAAATTCATTAAACTGTACTAAAGATCTATATGCTTTTCTGTGGATGCTGCATTTTGAAACGAGTTTAATTTAAAACATTTTAAAAAACGCACTTCCTAGATTAAAAAATAACACTGATGTGCCTGATAATTCCAAGGTATAAGTAAATTTGCTAATCTGATTACACCTGAAGGAGTAGGGGAGTAGAAACCAGAAGGTTAAGTAATGGAGTCCCATTGTCTCACCATGAGACCCTGTGAAAAGAATTTTATTCCTTTTGTGACTCAACATTTTCTACTACAAAAGAGCAGTATTGGTGGATTACACAAACCAGAAAATTACTGAAAGGCAAAGCTTACCAAATCTCTGGGTTTTTTTGTTTTTTGGGTTTTTTTTGGGGGGGGGGGCTTTTTAGGATCACACCCGTGGCATATGGAAGTTCCCAGGCTAGGGGTCAAATCGGAGCTGCAGCTTCTGGCCTACACCACAGCCACGGCAATGCAGGATCCCCAACCCACTGAGCAAGGCCAGGGATCAAACCCACATCCTCATGGATACTATTCAGATTTGTTACTGCCGAGCCACGATGGGAACTCCACCAAATCTCTGTATTAAACTTAAAAACAGCCAAACTCTTTATGAAGCTGAATTATGTCAGAGAGTAATATACATGAAAAAAGTCTACATCGTCCTTAAAAATATGACTCTAATGTTGAGTGTTAATAGCCTTTTAAAAAGTTTTCAGACATAATAACCTTTTTCATTTTTTTTCTTCCTTTTGGCCTGGTGTCACAGAGGGAAAACAGCTTCAAGATAACAAAAAAGGAAAGTAGTACTTCTCAGTAAAAGATATAGGTAAATGGAGTTCCCATAGTAGCTAAGCGGAGTAAGAACCCTAAGAACCGACACAGTGTTTGTGAGGATTCAAGTTCAATCCCTGGCCTCACCTGGTGGGTTAAGGATCTGGCATTGCCTCAAGCTGCAGCATAGGTCACAGATGTGGCTCAGATCTGGCGTTGCTGTGGCTGTGGCATAGGCTGGCAGCTGCAGTTCCGATTCCACCCCTAGCCTGGGAACTTCCATATTCCATGGGTGTAGCCCTAAAAAGGAAAAAAAAAAGATATAGGAAAATGATAAATGAATGTTGGAAATAGAGTGATGACTCTATCAGCTATAAATGCAGTCGAAGGCAAGAAGCAGCTTCTGCTGAATAGAAATCAATTTAACGTCATGTGTTGCAGATAAAAATATATGCCAGAGATAATTAATTCCTATAGATCTATACCTAAATCTTCAGATGATTATCAACTCACTTTTGAGGGTTTTCTCTTTCTATATATAGCATATCAAAATGTTACATACAAAAAGACATTAGACTCTTGTTGCTACATAAAAACTCTCCTTCTAGAACCTTTACTACTACAGCACATTTCACATTTCATAAATTTTTATGGCTGTTTTGCCCTAGACTTTCCTTCCTATGTAAGTTCCTTAGCAGAACTTTATTTAAGAATATGTGATAATGTCTAAAGGGGTAGTCATTTTAGACAGATACAGTAAGAAGGAGATCCTTTCTCTACGGTTTCTATGAGCCTTACATTTTGTTTGAGGATGGGAACCATCACTGAGCATCATTTTCATCAAAAATCTACCCATCTCCTTTGAAAAGAGTCTTAAATCAGCCAAGATTTTGAAATTATTTTAGACATTTGACTCTGCTCACTTGCACACTGACTTGACAGATGTGAATAATAGGCTGACTGACTGAACAACCACAAGAGAACACTTGGTTAAATCAAACAGGGTTTACATATTTAAAGGTGCAGCATGAAGTCAGAGCAGCTAAGGTGTGCAGTAGAAAGATCAACTCTCATTTCCTATTATCAGGCAGAAGTACTTCCACTTGAGCACCCCTCAGAGGACCATACCAGCAGATACAAAGTTGGGGATGGTAAATTTGAGCAAATGGGGCTCCCATCAGATCCTTCAAAGCCCCAGCTGCCTCCTTCCTACATAGCCTTGCATACATGGTGCTAAGGTGGTCCAGGATGTGATCTTGCCCTTGCCTGGGTACAAGCTTGAGAAAACTGCACCCTGGTCAGATGTACCACATCTATCACAGAGTCGTATGACATACCTCAGGTTTGCAGGAGTGGAGTACATAGTACTCATACTCTTAAATAAACTTCTTGCTCATTATTCTTACTTAAGCCCTCCCAGCTAAGTCTGCTTGGCCTGGATATAATCCTGAATTCCATGCAACGGAGCTAGAGTAAGGACCTGTTAGCCTTCTGGCCCTTGGGAGTCATGCTGATATACCCTTGGGCCAGTTCTAGAGCTTAATCTATAAGTCCAGACTTGTGTTGTCAAGAATCCTGAGACTGAAGAAGGAAAAAAAAGACTGAAAAAAATTGCCCCAGCCATAGACTGTCCAATTATGTAGTCACATTGCAAGACAGTTTTCTCCATCATTATTTTTTCTGTAGTTTTAATTTGCTTATTTGTTTTTGCTGTCTAAACCTATGCATTGAGACATGGGGAGGTTTCTATCTAGCCATCTTTCCTCATCTGGGCACATCCTTTCACCAGGTGAAACACCTATTTACTTTGGGTGATTCTTCCTTTCAACTCAGTTTTGAATGATAGGATGCCAAATTATAGTGTTTCAATGAAATCCTAGCAGTTTGGGCTCATCATTGGCTTAATCCATGGCATTTCAATCTGGGTAGAATTTAGATGTTTCACATCTCTGCCTAAAGCTTAATCTACCTTAACTATTCTTTCATGTGGAAACCCTTCCTCACCCTGGATCATTCTGCTGAGGCAGGGAGCTGATTTGGATCAGGAACTAGCAGAGTTACCACCTGCTAACTCTGTGATATCTGGTAAGTCCCACAGACATCAAACTTTGCTTTCTTTATCAGTGCAGTGGGATTTAATCTGCCTCGTGGGTTGGTAGTGATAGTTCAGAGAATGTTTGTAACCTTCCCTAGAACAGTGCTTGACACATAGTCTATGCTCAATAAATATAAATTGAGTCTAAATCTTGATAGTTTAATCTTTGGAAATATAGCATGTGCAGAAACTCTTTATTGTCTATAATTTTTACTGCCATGGATGGGTTTTTTTATTGAAGAACCTCTAAATTTAAGCAATAAATTAATTGTTAGATTTTTAGAGGATGAGCAACTATGTGCTCTGAGCAGACAAAAAGGTGCTTGCAGCTGAAAGCGTTTCCTTGTATGTGAAATTAAGGCTTGTGACTACATGCCAAACAGCTCACGAATAAATATCATATTCTGGGCCATCACTTACTCTCTTGGAAGCTTTTTGAGAAAATTAATAAGTGTAACTAAGAATATGTTGAACTCCAGTAAATTTTCACTGAGGTGTTTGATTGCTCAGTCTGTTAGATGGATTAAAGGTTATTGGAGAGGGGCCATCGTTCACGGTGCTGCTGATGGACCAGGAAGCAGTGAGCCTGCACAGTAATGCAGACAAGGAAAATCACTCCATATAGGGATTAAAATCTTAATTGGTTTCTCAAGGCACTTGCAGACTCTATTCAGGAGCTAATTCTGAATTCTAAAAGAATATTGGAAGAGTGCAGTCATAGCCATTTAGGGCTTTCTGTTTTACATTCATAAATATTAATTGAATGCATCACCACTGTCTAAAAATAGTCCAGTAAATATTTAACAAGAACATTGGCTATTAGACTTTTTAATGTGTCCAACTGTGTTAATTTTGGCAATGAATTTGCAAGTTGCTAAACTTGTTTACGGATTCTAAACTTGGAAGGGCCAAAGATGGGGGAGTAGGAGGGAGTTCTTTGAAAATTAGCAAGAAAGGGACAGGACTAGTGGTGGGTGGCTCAAAGTCTTGCTCCATCTCTAGTTACTGCCCAGTATCCTTCATCTGCTCACATGATCTAGGCTCTGCTGATAATAGGTGGCTGCCCTGAACTTCTGAGTTAATGATGCAAAGAATCAAGGAGTGCAGGAAGCTTTATGGCAGCCACCTAGTGTTCTTAGGGAAGCAAGGACTGAGGTTCTAGCAGCAATAGCTGTGTCTGTGGTGCAGGCTGCAGTGTGTATTCTGTGAAAATGATATCCGTGTGGTTTTGACTAGATGAGTTGGCTCTGCTATGTGATTTAGGATGGTGTTCCTGGCTGCATGGCCCTGACTCTTACCCTCTACCTTCCTTTGGATTCTGGGCCTTCAAAGAGCATATCCCTAATGAAGCCAGAGTCCATTTTTCTTGTTTGTAATTAAGAATGTTATATGATAAAGCAATTCATTCAATTTTTTAAAAGCCCATGTTAGACAGTCAAAAATACCCATGGATTGGATATGGTGTGGTACACCAGTTTGAGACCTCTCATAAATTATAAGCTTCTTCGTAAATAAAGTGAGAAAATATGAACAAGTTCATACAAGTTAGGTTTCTTCATTTTTCATCTTATTATTAAAGTCATTCATCATCTTTTTTTTTTTTTTTTGCCACACCTGTCTCATGAGTAAGTTCCTGGGCCAGGGACTGAACCTGTACTGCTGCAGTAACCAGAGCCACTACAGGGACATTGCTGGATCCTTAACCCAGTGAGCCACTGTGGAACTCAATGGAATTCTTCCTATCTTTTTTTTTTAATTTTTCTTTCTTTTTTTTTAGAGTACAGTTGATTCACGGTGTTATGTCAATTTCTGCTATACAGCATAATGACCCAGTGATACATATATATACATTCTTTTTCTCATCCTATCTTCAATCATGGTCTACCCCAGGAGACTGGACATAGTTCCTTGTGCTGTACGGTAGGACCTCATTTCTTATCCATTCTAAATGTAATAGTTTGCATCTACCAACCCCAAACTCTTCATCCGTCCCACTTCCTCCCTTCTCCCATCCTATCTTTTTAAGACGGTATCTTTAACAGAGGAGTAATTATTAAGTAATTCTTTAACAAACTATTACAGGTTCAAAGAAGGGGCAAAGGTCATGGGTGAAATGGCTGGGTCATAGGGCACATCTATCTTGCTTGAGTCTTTACATACCATGCTGGCTGGAAAAATGCAACGTATAGTCCATGATATTTAGAACAGTGATGGAGCCTGATGAGAAAGACACTGATGCTAATTAGTAAATGTTGTTTACTTTAGGCAAAACATTGCGCCAGCAGTCTGAAGGCACACAAAGAAGTATGAGTCACTTTATTGCCCTAAAAGGAAACAGTCATTCATTCATTCCATCTTCCTCTTTCAAATGTCCCTTAGATTCTACTGTATTAGAGCTGATGTATATAAAAGCATACAAGATGTAGTCCTTGTCCACTGAGGCTTAATAGATGTAATCAACTACAAGACTAGAGGCCTGTGATACACAGAAGCCTATTAGATAGCAATATATATATATATATATATATATTTTAAGGTTACTTATTTAGTTTAGTTAACATTTTAAGTGTGTTCAACCAATTACCATAGACTGTGGGTTTTTTAAAATTGATATTCATTGCATATCTTGGGTTTACAGATTTGAACAGTATATAATCAGAGAGTTATAAATAAACTCAGGTTATACAGGAAAAGATATATTCTCCAAGGTGACTTGTACAAGTACATTCATTAAAAGCAGGCATCTTAAATTATGACCAAACTCTTTAAAATGCAGAAATGTAAAATTCCACTATTTTTTAAAATGAAGAGATTATCTGTACATCTCAAAAATCATATGTGGTTTATATCAGGTAGATAACAGCTATGGTACTATATTCTTCAAAGCCAATTACCTAAGATTTTTCTTGTTACCTAAACATTAGCGGTGACACGAGAAGAAAATGACACCTGCATTTTGTCAATCTAGCATTAAGGTAGTTATGCAAACTCCAAATTAAAAATCTGCTAGGCTCAGATTAAATTATAGAATGTTGCAGGTGAAAGAGATACAATTGGTTTATTAAATGGAATAAAAATTGCTGACATTTATTGGAATCTTGTAACTACTATATTTCATTTCTCTAAATCTTTCTGTAATTTTTCCTTAGTAGTACCGGTTATCTCAAATAGCTTACAAAGTTATTCTCTACAAAGCATTTTTGTTTGCTACTGTTCAGATAGAACAAAAACTATTCTGTATTAACAATATATTTATTTTTGTTATAAGATTTTATCATAATGGAGTTCCTGTCATGGTGCAGTGGAAATGAATCCGAGTAGGAACCATGAGGTTATGGGTTTGGTCCCTGGCCTCGCTCAGTGGGTCAAGGATCTGGCGTTGCCAGTAGGTATGGTGTAGGGTCAAAGACGCAACTCAGAGCCTGCGTTGCTGTGGCTGTAGTGTAGGCAGGCAGCTGTAGCTCTGATTCAGTCCCTAGCCTGGGAAATTCCACATGCTGTGGTTTCAGCCCTAAAAAGAAAAAAAGGGGGGGGGGATTTTATCATAATAGATATCTAACAATTTTTCCACTAAAACAAAATGGGAAAATATTTTTGTTCTACTAGCATTGCATCTTAAAAATGTTGACGTTAAATACAAGAGCCATTGTCTTATTTGGTGATAGATTTTGAGTTGGAAAAACCTACAGTTCTCCTGTGTTTCTTCTTTACTCTCACACTGCTGCTACACTCATAACACTTTTGATCATTCTGGTCACCAAATGTGTGGGGATTTTTTTTCCCACACCAAGCAATTCTCCAGGGAACCAGCTGGGTTTTTGATTTAACTGAATTCTAGCACTGTCTACCTGGAGATAGTGACAGATTCCATAGATTAAGGGCTCAGTCTCACAAGACTGCTCCCCATGCTCAGAATGACATCAGTTTCAAGTAGTAGGTTTCCAGGTTACCCACAACTTGTATCCCACTTGGCTGTAAATAGGTTCTCTCAACACCTTCCTTGGCTTCTCTTCATTTGCTAATGTGGCTCACAGAACTTGGAAACAGTTACACTTACCAGTTTATTAAAGGATATCATAAAGGATAAACAGCCAGATGAAGAGATACACAGGGTGAGGCCTGGGAGGGTCCCGAGCACAGGAGCTTCTGTCTCCATGAAGTAGGTCTTCATCCACCTGAAAGCTCTCTGAACCCCTGACTATTGGGATTTTATGGAGGCTTCCTAACAAAGGCATGGCCAATCATTAACTTCACTTTCAGCCCCTCTTCCCTCTCTGGAGGGTGGGTGGTGGAGCTGAAGATTCCAAAATTCTAATCATGGTTTGGTCTGTCTAGTGGCCAGCCTTCATGCAAGAGCCAGCCCAGAACCCACCCAGTATCCTCCCTAGAACGAAGGATGCCTGTAATGCTCTTACTGCTTAGGAATTTACATGGGTTTTAGGAGCCCTGTGTCAAGATTGGAGATAAAGACCAAATATATATATCTTATTATAAATTAAAATATCACAGACATATTTTAAATCTCATTAGAGAGGAAGCCTACGAAGAGAATGCAGGACTTCTTGAAGTTTAAAGGTTGAAAAAACCCCAAAGGCAAAATCCAGTCATGTGGGTTAGAAACCTAGAGAAGTTAAAGACACTTAAATACCTTAAGACCTGAGTCAGAATGGGCTTCCCCTCTTTCTAGTCACTGTACTGATGACAAATTAAAATAATAGTGAAATAATCACAGTTCCGGCATACAATAATGGGGTCAGGCGGCCATGGAGGATCTGGCCTTAGAAACATCTCTGCACCACTGAGAATTTAAACATTCTTTAAATTCTTTAAACTGTACCAGATCCAAGGACACCACCAGCTGTATTCAGGACAACACCTGCCGGCTGCAACGTGATGGTCTCAAGGTCTCACCTTATAACTATGGACCCAAACCAATCCTTACATAATTGGAACTCTTCTTGCTAGTTCCAGTTACAATTTTTATTCTTTTTAGGGCTGCACTTGTAACATATGTAAGTTCCTGGGCTAGGGGTCAAATCAGAGCTGCAGCTGCCAGCCTATGCCACAGCCGCAGCAATGCCAGATTTGAGCTGCATTTGTGACCTATGCTGCAGCTTAAGGCAATGCCAGATCCTTAACCCACTGAGTGAAGCCAGGGATCGAATCTGCATCCTCATGGATACTAGTTGGGTTCTTAACCCACTGAGCCACAATGGGAACTCCTTCCAATTATAATTCTTGATAAGTAACTCATGTTATTAATTGTAACTTTGCAGGTTTTGCATTTACACACCTCTTCCAATTTGTAGTCTGGCAGAACACAATTCAAGTGTGTTTTGCATTTGTATATCCTGGGGTGCAGGCCTAACAAACCTCATATGAATATCTTTTTATTTCAACCAAGTTTCCATTCTAAAATTTTGGTTAACAGTACCTTTGCTAAGCAGCCACCTCTCTAAGATTCAGTTCCTTCACCTGGCAAATGGGGATTAACACCCATTTTATAGGATTGTTATAAAAATTAAATAGTGAGTATAAGGTGTCTGGCTTGTAGCAGGTAACTCGACAAGTATTTATTCATTTTTTTTCTCTAGGAGTTTAAGAGCTAGTTGGGATGATGGGCTATAGGCCCATGAAGAGATAAAGAAAAATCCAGGTGTTAAGCCACAATTCACATGCACTGAGGTGGCTGGAGAAGATGATCTTTAACTTCCCCTCCAGCTCTAAACATCGATTATTTTATGACAGCAGTACGAGAAGTGTCATGGGACAGCACATGACGAATTGGCAATTGGGAGATGCAGACACTAAGTGCTGTGAGGTTGAAAAAGGGAGTGACTGCTCTGGGCTGGAATGGTTTAGGGAGACCATTAAAAAATTCTGAGCTTTCAGAGCTGGAACAAAAGCCCAATTCAATTAGGAGAGTGACTGGCAAGAGTCTGATTATAATACAGATTCAGGCCAAGCTGAGAAGAATAAGAAACATAAAATATTGTGGACAAAGGAGAAAGGAAAAGGCAGAATCAGCAATTTGGTTCCTGAAACACACCGAGAATATTAAGTAGCTGTGTTGCTTATCATCTTTATAACAGTCTGGTAAAGCAGGCAAAGTGTATCAGTCCTGCTGAGAATCCCCTGTGAGTGAGGAATCTGTTAGAAATGTGTTTGATTACAGATAATAGAAAAACTGGACAACAGCGGCTTAGACAAATAAAGTGGTATGTGCCTTTTTTTTTTTTTCCTTAAAGAGAAAGAACCTAGTGGTGGACAACCCAGAGTTGATGCCTCCACATAATAACACAGCCAAGACACAGGCTCTTTCTAGCTCTCTTCTGCCTTCTTAGCCTGATGGCATTTGCCCTTATTGCTCTTTGCCTTAAACAGAAAATTTTACCCTATTAAAAAAAAATTTTTTTTTAAGCCACTCTTGTGGCATATGGAAATTCCCAGGCCAGGGACTGAATCCAAGCTAAAGCTATGACTGTGCCAGATTCTTAACCCACTGTGATGGGCCAGGGATCAAACCCACACTGCCAGAGACAACACCAGTTTTTATGTGAACAGAAGTCTTCATTTCATCAGGATAACTCCTTAGGAATACAATTGCTAGGTTGTATGACCGTTCCCCCCCCCTTTTTTTTTTCCCCACTTTTTAGGGCGGCATATAGAAGTTTCCTGGCTAGGTGTCGAATCGGAGGTGCACCTACTGGCCTACACAACAGCCACAGCAACTTGGGATCTGAGCCACGTCTGAGACCTACACCATAGCTCACAGCAACGCCAGATCCTTTAACCCACTGATCGCGGCCAGGGATTGAACCCACGTCCTCATGGATATTAGTTGGGTTTGTTTCCATTGAGCCACAATGGGAACTCCGGTTGTTGCAATTTGATTTTTTAAGAAACTGCCAAGTTGTTTCCTAGAGCGGCTATACCAGTTTACATTCCTACCAGCAGTTTGTGAGAAATCTAGTTTCTTTTCATCTTTGCCAGCATGCATGTGGTGTTATCACTACTTCTTATTGTAACCATCTTATTGTGCTATTAATTTACATACCCCTAATGGTTACTGATGTTAAACATCTTCATATCTGCTTGTTTGACTACAGGATATACTCCAGTGAGTGTCTCTTCATGTTTTTTGCCCATTTTCTAATTGGATTGTTTTTTCTCTTTTAAATTTTGAGAGTTCTTTATATATTCAAGATACTAGTCCTTGGAGTTCCTGTTGTGGCTCAGTGGTAAGAACCCAACTAGTACCCATGAGGACGTGGGTTCAATCCCTAGCCCTGCTCAGTGGGTTAAAGGATGCTGCATTTCCGTGAGCTGTGGTGTAGGTTGCAGATGTGCCCCAGATCTGGTGTTGCTGTGGCTGTTGTGTAGGCTGGCAGCTGCAGCTCCAGTTTGACCCCTAGCCTGGAAACTTCCATAAGCCATAGGTGTGGCTCTAAAAAGTTAAAAAAAAAAGGTAGAAGAAATAAAGAAAAAGATACTAGTCCTCAGCTGAATATAGTTTGCACATGTTTTCTCTCATTCTGTAGCTTGTCTTTCTACCGTTTTAACAGGATCTTTCACAGAGCAAGTTTTAAAATTTGGTGATATCCAGTTTAACCAATCTTTCATTTTATGGATCATCCTTTTGGAGTCAAGTATAAGTATTCTTTACAAGTTGAGATTCCAAAGATTTTTCTCCTGAGGATTTTGTTTTTGTTTTTTTGTAAAAGTTGTATATTTTAGTAAAAGTTTTATATTTTACCTTAAATTCCCGATCCATTTTGTGTTAATTTTTATAGAAGGCATGAGATTTAAGTCAAGGTTTATTTTTTGATTATGGATGGATATCCACTTGCTCCAGCACCATTTGTTAAAAAAACTATATTTCCTCCACTGAATTTCTCTTATACTTTTTTCAAAAATCAGTTGGGTCTATATGTGGGCATATACTTCTGCTTTCTTCATTTTGTTCCAGTGATCTATGTGTCTGTCCTTCCACCAATACCACACAGTCTTAAATACTGTCACTCCATAATAAATCTTGAAATTGGGCAGAAAGGGTCTTCCTACTTTACTTTTTTATCCAAATTGCTTTAGGTATTCTATTTTCTTTGCTTTTCAATATGAAGTTTTAGAATAATATTGTCTGCATCTACAGAAAAACTTATTGGAATTTTGACAGGAATTGAATTAAATTTATGTTAATTTGAGGAGAATTAACATTTTTGCGGTGTTACGTCTGTCAGGCCATAAACAGGACATGCCTCACAAACTTTTTTAGATCTTCTTTGATTTCTTTCCTCAGCATTTTTGTAATTTTCAGTGCATAAGTTTTGCAAATGTTTTGTTAATTACCTAAGTTTTTCACTTTCTGAGTAAAGGTAAACGGTACTGTATTTTTTATTTCAGAGTCCCATGTCCATCACTAGTATATACAAATACATTGATTTTTAACATTTATCTTGTACCTGTGACCTCTCTTTCTTTAGGGCTGCACCTGAGGTGTATGGAAATTTCTAGGCTAGGGGTCGAATCAGAGCTGTAGCTGCTGGCCTACACCACAGCCACAGCAACACCAAATCCAAGCTGCATCTGCAACCTACACCACAGCTCGTGGCAATGCCGGATCCTTTAATCCACTGAGCAAGGCCAGGGATCGAATCTGCATCCTCATGGATGCTAGTCATATTCTTTTCCACTGAGCCGCAATGGGAACTCCTTGGACCTGTGACCTTGATGAACTCACTTATTAGTTCTAAGATAATTTTTTTTTTTTTGGTAGATTCTATGGAGTTTTTCCATGTTGGCAATCATGTCATTTGCTCTTAAGGGAAGTTTTATTTCTTTCTTTCTGATCTGTTTATTTCCTTTTCTTGCCTTATTGCACTGGAAAGAACTTTCAGCACTATGTTGAACAAGAGTGGTGAGAATGAACATCTCCCCTTGTTCCCAGTCTTAGGGATAAAGCATTCCATTTTTTACCATTGAGTATAATGTTAGTTAAGGTTTTTGGTTGAGATTCTTTATCAGGTTGAGGAAGTTCCCCTCTATCTCTATTTTTCTTCCTTTTTTTTTTCTTTTTCTTTTTTCTTTTTTCTTTTTTAGGGCCACAACTATGGCATATGGAAGTTCCCAGGCTAGAGGTCGAATTGGAGCTATAGCTGCCAGCCTATACCATAACACCACAGCCACAGCAGCATGGAATCCGAGCTGAGTCTGTGACCTAAACAACAGCTCACGGCAACACTGGATTCCCCCACCTACTCTGCAAGGCCAGGGATTGTACCCACATCCTCATGGATACTAGTCATGGATTTGTTTTTGCTGTACCACAACAGGAACTCCCTACCTTTATTTTTCTAAGAATTGTTATCATGGGAGTTCCCATCGTGGCTCAGCGGAAACGAATCCAACTAAGAATCACGAGGTTGCGGGTTCCATCCTTGGCCTTGCTCAGTGGGTTAAGGATCTCGTGTTGCTATGAGCTGTGGTGTAGGCTGCAGACGCAGCTTGAATCTGGTGTGGCTGTGGCTGTGATGCAGGCAAGCAGCTGTAGCTCCAATTGTACCCCTAGCCTGGGAACCTCCATATGCTGCAGGTGTGGCCCTAAAAAGCAAAAAAAAAAAAGAAAAGAAAAGAAATTTTATTATGTGTATTAAATTTTGTCAAATGCGTCTTCTGCATCAATTGATATAATCATGTAATTTTTCATTTTCAGCCTGTTAATATGGCAGAGTACATTGATTATCTAGTATTGAACAGGCTTGCACCCCTGGAATAAAATCCACTTAGTCATGTTGTATAATTCTGTGTATGTATTGAATTCTACTTGCTTGTATTTTGTTAAGGATTTTTGTGTCTATATTTATGAGGATATTGTTCTCTAGTTTTTTGGTACTGTCTAGTTTTGGTATAAAGGTAATAATAGGTTTATAAAATGAATTTGGGAGTTCCCGTCGTGGCTCAGTGATTAACAAATCCAACTAGGAACCATGAGGTTGCGGGTTCGATCCCTGGTCTTGCTCAGTGGGTTAAGGATCCAGCGTTGCCATGAGCTGTGGTGTAGGTTGCAGACGTGGCTTGGATCCCATTGCTATGGCTATGGCGAAGGCTGGCAGCTATACCTCCTGTTAGACCCCTACCCTGGGAACCTCCATATACCGCGGGTGTGGCCCTAGATAAGGCAAAAAAGATGAAAAATATAAAATAAATAAATAAATAAGTAAAATGAATTTGAAAATGTTCCTTTTTTATTTTTTGGAAGAGAATTGATTTAATTCTTCTTTAATTGATTTAATTGATTTAATTGTTCTTTAAACATTTGGTAGAATTCCAAATTGAAATACTGCAGGTAGAATTCCTGCAGGTTTTTTGGTGGGTGGTGGGGTTTTAAATTAAAAATTCAATTTCCGTAGTAGTTAGTCGGTTATTCAAATTATCTACTTCATTTTGAGTGAGTGGTGGTAGCTTGTGCTTTTTGAGGAACTGGCCTATTTCATCCACATTTTCAAATTATGCATGTAAATTTTTTCATAGTATTCCTTTATGAATAGCCAACTATTTGTCAATTGTCTAAATCTTCAAGTTATTCAGAAACATTGTACATGTCATCAGTTTTTAGTTCCCTGTAGAAAGAAATCTCTCCCAGAGCCATCTAATCACTCCAATCCAGAGTAACGCCCCCTCCCTGTAGCACATAACTATTACCTTGGGATTTTGCTTTACTTTTCTCCTATTTCTTTTTTTCTCTCTCTCTCTTTTTTTTTTTCTTTTTAGGGCCGCACCTGTGGCAAATGGAGGTTTCCAGGCGAGGGGTCAAATAGGAGCTGTAGCTACTGGCCTACACCACAGCCACAGCAACACCGGATCCTTAACCCACTGAGTGGAGGCCAGGGATCAAACCTGCATCCATTAGTCAGATTTGTTTCTGCTGAGACACGACAGGAACTCCTCTCCTATTTCTTGAGTCCTGTGTTTTCCTTTTTCTTGGTTTGCACCTGTCAGTAGTTTCCTTAAAAGGGTGAAACTGAGAATATGTTTATTCTACCTTCTTGGCTAACTTAGCCTAGAACAGACGTCAAGGTTGTAAACAATTTTTATTCAAAAATTTTAAAGTATTTCTTCATTGTCTTCTTTTGTCCTGATGTTGCTTTTGAGATGTCTAAAGCTTCTCTGCTGTTGATCCTCTGTAAGTAACCTGTTTTTTTCTCCCGGGAAACGTCTAGAATCTTTTCATCCCCAGTGTACTAAACCTCATGATAATGATCTCTGGTGTGTACCTACTTTTACCCATTTTGGTGAGAAGGTGGTGGATCCTTTTGATCCGTGAATTCATATCCTTTTCTGCCAAAATATTTCTTGAATTATTTCTTCAATAATAATATTTTTATAAAATTGGGGGGGTTAATTAGGAGGGCATGGTTCAGCCAACTGAAAAGCATTCTAAAGTAAATAAGCTGCACAGTGGATGTTTTAGGAAGCACTTCTTTTCTGACATCCAAAATTGCTTACCTTAACACTCCCTGTACATCCTTGGAATCTCCCTTGAAATGCAACTTCAGATGAAATAAAATGCCTACATAGTCATAGTAAGTTTATTTCTAAACAGTTTTATTAGGAAAATCTCCCCATCACCTCCAGACTGGCTGGTCATTACATGTGCAGTTATGATGTCGTTTCCCTTCTTGCTACAGGGGTGAAATGAAAACAGCATCAAGCATCTCTGAGATCTTCTATGAAGAAGAGGTCAGAAGCCTTTTAGGGTGACTGAGACACTGACATGATAGCAATTACTGAAAAGAAGGATCAGAACAAAAACATCAATTTCATATCCCTGAATTCTTAGTTCTTTGGGACTCCGTGCATATAAAGCTTTATTGCCGAAAACTATTTGGATGCATCTAAATTTATTTCTTTTTCTTCTTTGTTATTCTCTTTTATGATACCTATAAAATTTACCGTTATAAGCATTTCCTCGTGTACTACTATAGTAGTAGTTTTCTCCCATCGTTAATATCTAAAGCTAGAGATCCGTGATAACATCTTTGAAAAACTACAGTAGAACATTACAGATTTAATCTATGATATTTTACAATTTGCAAACGTGGGGAAATTTCTCAAGTATTATTGTAATTTTATTTTATTTTTTCTGTTTTATTTGCTGGGATTTTATGTGAGAGTTTATTTGTATTTGTATTTATTTATTTATTTGTCTTTTTAGGGCCGTGCCTGCGTCATATGGTGGTTCCCAGGCTAGGGGGTCTAATCAGAGCTGTAGCCACCAGCCTACGCCAGAGCCACTGCAATGCCAGATCTGAGCTGCATCTGCGACCTACACCACAGCTCACGGCAACGCCAGATCCTTAACCCACTGAGCAAGGTCAGGGATCAAACCTGCAACCTCATGGTTCCTAGTTGGATTTGTTTCCGCTGCGCCACAATGGGAACTCTGTTTATTTGTATTTTTAAAACAAATAATATACGTGCATACAGATGTTATTGCTAAATGCATTTCACAAAATAAACAAATTTTATTTTGTTTATAATGGCTTTATCTTGTAAATTAATAGTGAAGGAAGATCACAAGTGTGATGTTTAAAATTCTATACATTGGATGTATCAAATACAAACCATTTTTTGCCATTTAACTCAATTCTCTTAGGGAGCTTCATCTGAGAATAACATACCTCTGTCCAGAACAGCTTTTTTTGCAATTTACTTAGCACTTATTTTTGCAGCTTACAGCTTACTAACATTTTTATGTATCTTATTTCAATCAATTCTCACAACAGTTTTATGCAGATGGGTCTGGGGGCACAGGAGGCCTCTGTGCTTCTAGCAGTTCCTACTGGAGATGGCAATGCTCAGCCGCTGTCCTGCTGCTCAGGCCATTGAACTGGGAGGAACAGTCAGAGTGATCTCATGTTGCTCTTCCACAGACTCTTAAACAGATAATGGAAATAAGGAAAATAAACAGTTTCTCTCTTAAAAAAAAAAAAAAAGCCTGTAAATAAAAATAGCTGACCTGAGCTTCAGAAGGGGGGGTAGCCTGGTATGGTGGTGTGGGCATAGACATAGAGTTAGACAAACTGTTGTACAGATCTCAGTTCTACCATTTACTTGCTACAGAACTCTTAGCAAATCACCTAGTTTTTTTTTTTTTTTTTTGAATATCAGCCTCATCTGTAAAACATAAGCTTCACGAGTGCAGGGACCATGTCTGTGTTGATCACTGTTACGTATCTAGCACTTAACAAGCCTGGCACTGTGGCACTTGGTGCCAAATGAAACAGGGTATGGAAGGATTGTATTGAGAAAGAAAAAAGGAGCAGCCCTTGACATTCAAAAGCTGGCTTGTATTCACATGCAGGCCATATCATTCTTCTGTTAGACTATTTTCAGAATACCAACCCCAGGCAGGTTCTTCTGAGACCGTGATAAAATGAGACAAAGCAAAGCCACTGCATGGTTGTCTAAGCATAGATAAACACAAGACCACTATGTCACCTACAAAATACCAGACACTCTTGGCCAGAATGAGTGACTGATACTTCTTTATTAATTGTTGCTCACCTTTATGCCTTTTTCGCTATCCATAAGATTTATTGAGATATCCAGTCATAGAATTGCCCCTGATTTCTGACATCATCCAATCTAGAGAAAACACCTGCTTTCTTAGACCATCCCTCTTCAAGTTGTCCAACCAAAGCCCATATTCCATGATAGGTTTTTTCCCCAGCATCCTCTTGCTGAGACACTCCAAGACTCTTGATAGTGTGTTTTCATTCTCTTCAATGAATAATAAACACAATTTGCTTAACAACAGTGGTATTTCTGGTGGTGTTTGGCTCATGGGAAATGACTACATGAATGGAAAAAATGGGGAGATAAACGCTGTCTCTTCAGAATTGTTTTATCAGGTAGGTAATTTACCAACACATACTGAGGGTCTGTTTTGTGCTAAGTGCAAGGAATACTGAGGATAGACCTAGACTGCTCTCCATGAGCTTGAACTTGTGGAACATGAACAGTAGAAAATTTGTGATCCAATTTAATGCTATTAGCACTATTAGGGGGGTATACACCTCCTTTAAAAATTTTATAAGATCATATCTGAAGGAGGAAGCTCTATTTCAGACTTATCCACACTTACAACTTCCAGAACTGTAAGATAATAAGTTTGTGTTTTTTTTTAAGCTACAGAATTTGTTATAATTCATTACAGAAACAACGGAAAACTAATACAAAGTGCTTGAGCTTCATCTTTAAGGTTGAGTGTCTCAGATATAAGCAAAGAAGATTACTTCCTTCAGGACCTGCCAGTTGCTTCGTCTGTCTGTGAGCTTAGGAATGTGATAGGTTATGTCAGGGTCAGATCCCAAAGGGTCTTTTCTCCATGCAGAGAAATTGGAAATGATCCAGATAAGAGACCACTGAAGAATTAAAAGCAGTGGAGTGTAACAAAGCCAAATTTGCATTTGGAAGGATGGACTGAAGCCTGGAAATGAGGAGGGGAGATTACTTAAGTACCCTAGGCAAGAACTAAGAGGTCTTCGTTTTTGTTTTTTGCCTTTTTAGGACCATACCTGTGGCATATGGAAGTTCTCAGGCTAGGGATTCGATTAGAGATCCAATCCAAGCTGCAACCGCTGGCGTAGCCACAGCCACAGCAACGCCGGATCTGAGAACCATCTGTGACCTACACCACAGTTCACAGCACTGCCAGATCCTTAACCAACTGAGCTAGGCCAGGGATCAAACCCACATGCTCATCGGTTGTGTTCATTACCACTGAGCCACAACAGAAACTCCTGGTAGGCCTTCTTTGATCACGTTCTGTATGAAGACCATAATTATTCCTTGAAATTTGGGACTAGAAGACAAGAAAAATGATTGCCTTCTTCGAATATTTGAAATTTTGTCATGAGAAAGAGTGATTAGACTGTTTCTGAGCTGCTCTAGGGTCCAGGTATATATAAAGTCATAAGGAAATATTTACTGCACTATCCGGAAGCACATTCTAATAATTAGAGTGGTCTAAAAATAACAGACTTCACAAATAATTATTTCTTACATTTCCTTCTTTCATCTATTCAACAAATATTCGTTGAAGCAGTTGGGCTGTGGCATTAGGCATATAACAGCGAACAGAATAGACAAAGGCACTGCCCTCGATGGAGTTTAATTTCTTTGTGTAATGTGGTACCATTTATAGGTAACTTTTATATAATCATTTAATCAGGAAGCAAGCTCCGAAAAGGGATATCTGAAAAGTGATTTAAATACTACCTAGAGTAAGCTCCGCCCAGGGAAGATCAGAAAGAATGATAACCGAACAGAAGAGTTGTAAGGTTTCTCTAAGTCTCTAGCGCCTAAGGACGGGAGAGTCCCACCCCCACTCCTCCCCTCCTTCTTCCCTTCCCCGAGACTCCTCCCCTTGCCCCCGACTCCTCCCCTCCCCCCCTCGACTCCTCCTCTCCCCTCCCGACTCCTCCCCTCCCCTCTCCCTCATCCTCCGTCCCGGCTTCTCTCCTTATCCTCCCCACCCATCTCCAACTGCTCGCCACGCCCACCCCTTTCTCCGCCCCACCCGCTGCTGTGACTCTCTGCTCTCGGACCGCGGGATCTCGAGCCTTTCTCTCGCGAGATCATCACCGTATCAGAGTCAGCTGTGGTGGCCGCCGACTGGGCGTTAAGAGGTGTTTCTCTCTTCGTTTTGGGGCACATCTGGGTCTTGCCCAGAGACGTTAAGTAGGTTCTGGAGGCCAACACCTGGGGTGCAGTCGCGCGGGTCCATAAGAAGGAAGGGGACAACTCCCCGAGTGCTGGCCGACCTCGGGCCGCGTGCGCGCAGCGTGTGGGCCGGCAGCGTGGAGCCCGCGTGAGGTGTCACTCGCGGGGTTGGGGTGGAGATGGGGGTGGGTGACCCGCGGTGACACCACCCGCAGAGTCCTACAGTGTGGGTTCTTGGCACTCCTGCAGCGGGGCGGAGGTGGGGGACTGTCAGGGCGGCGGACCCAGCTATCTCTTGTCTCTCTGTGGGTTCGTCCGGGTTGGCGCCCAGGTGACGCCTGAGGTCAGCGCCGGTTTAGTGGCTCGATGGTTTTGCAGAAACCTCCGGAATTCGCTTGGTTCTGTTATTAAAGAAATCACTTCTTCCAAAGCTTCTAGGTGGAATGTGTTTTTTTCTTACTTGATGCTTTGCGAGGCTTGGCTGCCTTATTCAGAGGCAGAAAGATTTGTATAAAGAGATGAGTAGACAAATGTCTTACATCTTACTAATTTCTCTCTTTTTAAAATCAGGGTGTACAGAAAAATGGAGTATATGACAGAACCCATCAACCGTACACCTGGACACATGTAAGTCGCTTCCCTTTTCCCCCACTCTCCTTAAATTTCAAAACGTTAAAGTGAGTCTTTGAAACTGAGAGTGGGGAACGCCTTTCTTTTTAGTGGGGAGATTCTTGTCTTAAATGGGGAAAGTGAAAAGCCATTTCCTGAGAAAGTCGTTTTCTTTTTTCACTGGAAAGTTTGTGGTAGTAAATACTGCTTTAAGAGTGTTAAAATATTCACTATACGTTTTTATAGATTGGCATCAGCCATAAACCATATGCGGATTTTGAAATTTAAAGTAATTAAAATGTAATAAAATTAAATATTCAGTTTTTCTGTCTGCTACCCACATTTCAAATCCTCAGCAGCCACATGTGCCCAGTGGTGACAGTAGTGGACATCAGAGATTGTAGAACATTTCTTTTGGGATAACATCAGTGATTCTTAAACACTTTGTGTCCTCAATACAACTATGGTTATGATGCTTCCAATAGTTATACTAGATAAATATACATGATACTTTTTACATCCTTTAAAAATTTTTCTGGAGTTCCCTTTGTTGCTCAGCTGGTTAAGAACACAACATAGTGTCCATGAGGATTTGGGTTCGATCCCTGGCCTCACTCTGTGGATTAAGGATTCCTTGTTGCTGTGGTGTAGGCTGGCAGCTGCAGCTCAGATTTGACCTTTAGCCAGGAACTTCATATGCCACAGGTGCAGCCCTAAAAAGAAAAAGAAAAAAAAAAGGAAAAACAGACTTTTTTCTGCTTTGGGTAAATGTTTACATTTTGACAGTCCCTGTGTTGTACTGAGGCTTTTAAGAAAAATTGCCTTTGGGAGTTCCTGTTGTGGCGCAGCGGAAATTAATTGAACTAGTGTTCATGAGGATGCGGGTTCAATCCTGGCCTTGCTCAGTGGGTCCGGGATCCGGCATTGCTGTGAGCTGTGATGTAGGAGGTCACAGAGGCAGCTCAGTTCCCTTGTTTCTGTGGGTGTGGTGTTGGCCTGTAGCTACATCTCCCGATTCAACCCCTAGCCTGGAAACTTCATATGCTGTGGTGTGGCCCACGAAAAAAGCAAAAAAAAAAAATTGCCTTTGAGTGTAAAGCTGTCTAATGATTACCGTTAGCAGCAATTTAGACTCTCTTTACCCTTTGCATATTAGCCATATTTTGAGGATTTTGGGATTGTGGACGTCCTCGTTTTTTTTTTTTGCCTCAATAATCCAAGGTTTTCTATCTGCTGCATCTTTAAAGATTGCTTTAAGTCAGTTTTTTAAAAAGGACAGATATTATGGCTTATTTTTTTATGTTTTTATTGAAGTATAGTTGATTTACAGTTTGTGTTAGTTTCTGGCATACAGCAAAGTGAATCAGTTTTTTATATACATCTAATATATAATTATATATATATAATGGTTTATTACAGGATATCGAATATAGTTCCCTGTGCTATACAGTGAGACTTTGTCTATTTTACATATAGTAGTTTGTATCTGCTAACCCCTGTTTGATAGCTTTTTAATTAAACAGTGCACTTAAGAAATCTAATTTAAAAAATGTATGCTTTATTTATTTAAGCTTGTGCTGCGATTGTGGTGTCCCAATTAGTCCAAATCCTGCCAATATTTGTGTGGCTTGTCTGCGAAGTAAAGTAGATATCAGCCAAGGCATTCCGAAACAAGTTTCTATATCTTTCTGCAAACAGTGCCAAAGGTATGGTTCGGTACTATTTTATACTACTTAGAGTTGAGATTTATATATAGGAGAGCCACCAGGATGTACTGAGATTACACTGAGATACATTTGATAAAGGGCATGAACTTGAGATTTAAGCTTTTTTTATGTTGCTGTAGGTAGAGGTTTTAGAATTTGTAGTTTTGTAGTATACTTTTTAGTTTACCCTACTAATTTGGTAACATTGGTGTGCACGTATGTGAATCTTGAATCTGTTCTTTTTCTGTTGAGGGATTAATAGGTTGATGTATGCAGTTAATAGATACAAGGTGATGTCTTTAAGGGTAAAAGCATATTTTAAAGACATTAGTGTTGGAGTTCCCTTCGTGGCTTGGTGGTTAACGAATCCGACTAAGAACCATGAGGTTGCGGGTTCGATCCCTGGCCTTGCTCAGTGGGTGAAGGATCCGGCATTGCCGTGAGCTGTGGTGTAGGTTGCAGACGCGGCTCGGATCCTGTGTTGCTGTGGCTGTGGTGAAGGCCAGCAGCTATAGCTCCTGTTAGACCGCTAGCCTGGGAACCTCCATATGCCACGGGTGCGGCTCTACATAAGGCAAAAAGACAAAAAATAAATAAATAAATAAATAAAGACATTAGTGTTAATTTCCATTAAGTTTTTGTTTTTCCCTTCAATTACTAGGAGCCATGTATGACAAAAACACCTTATTTTTAAACTAATTTAGCAGTGTGTTTTAGAAATTGTATCTATTAATGTTCCCACATAACTAAAATGACTATAGTTGATGAAGAAAAGCTCAGTATATCATTCTAGGATGGTCTGAGATGAAAACTGGATTTGAAGGCAGACTTCTGAAAGTTAATGGTTTACCTCTATTTTCTTTAGTTGTTGGCATAAACAATATATCTAGTAGGCCACTGAATAAAACAAAACTGCCCATTGAAACTGCCCATAAAGTCATATGCCTTTGATTTCCTGAATGGGTTAGGACATTAGTGGTTCTTAACTTTTTTGGAGGGGGGCAGAGGGAGACTCATGGATCTCTTTAAGAATTTGAAAACTTTATGTCCCCAGAATAATACATAAAACATGTGCATATATACAAACACTTGAAATTTGTGTACCGTTTCAGGGAGTTTATAGATTGCAAGCTTATTAAGGCAGGTGTGAGGCTTAATCTATAATAAATATTTGCTATTAGGAGCATGGTGTATTAAAAAAAAAAACATTGGACAAAGAATAAGGAGACAGTTTGTCTAGAATTTTTCACAAACTGGTTCTTTGAAACTCTTGGCCACTTCACCTCTCAAAGCCTTAATTTCTTCATCAGAATGAAGAGGCTTTACTAGATGATATAAGAAGCCCTTTCTAACTCCAAAAAACATGGTCATAACAAAGGGATCTGTATAAGGCTTTTCAGTGAACCTTTAAAAGTGAAAGTCAGAATATTTACTTAGGAAGTTCCCGTCGTGGCTCAGTGGTTAACGAATCCGACTAGGAACCCATGAGGTTGCAGGTTTGATCCCTGGCCTTGCTCAGTGGGTTAAGGTTCCGGTGTTGCCATGAGCTGTGGTGTAGGTTGCAGACGCAGCTTGGATCCCGTGTTGCTGTGCCGAAGGCCGGCAGCTACAGCTCCTGTTAGACCCCTAGCCTGGGAACCTCCATATCGTGGGTGCGGCCCTAGATAAAGCAAAACGACAAAAAAAATAAAAATAAAAATAAAAAAAGAATATTTACTTAACAAGTATGGCAAAAAAGAAAATTCATGTAACACATTTAGAAGTATCATATATTTAACAGTCTGTATTGAGCATTTACTATATGTTAGACACTGTTCCAGTTTTATAGTTTAAAATTTGGAAAGCGACTTGAAGTAGTTTAATAGTCTGAACTATTATTGATACATAGTATTGGGTACTAATTTATCTTTTTCGTGTGCGAAATAAACAGTTTGCAAGCATTTTAGATGTACATTATAAACCACTTTAATTGTAATTCGAGGTGATTTTTTTTAGCTGTTTTTCAGAGCATAGCTTCAGGATACTCTTAGCGTTTTGTCATCCTACTGGAATTCTTATTGGTGCTTAAAGTAATAAGACTTTTTAATAAGTTATTTCAGATTGACTTTCTCAAATACTTAGAATTTTACTTTTTTTTTAACTAAACAACTGGTCTAATTAAAAGTTTTCTGGAACTATTCAAATATATTTGGGTTAAACGCTCCAGATCAGCCTTGAGCATTATTATATCTGGTTGATAATCATTGTTAAATGTGACTATTAAGGTGGAAAGTTTTTTTTCCTGAAAGATGCTGAGTTTCATTGTATTCTCTTTTCTCTCAGATATTTCCAGCCACCAGGAACTTGGATACAATGTGCATTAGAATCCAGGGAACTTCTTGCTTTGTGTTTGAAAAAAATCAAAGCTCCTTTGAGTAAGGTAGGTCAAATAGCTAAAATCATCTTTTGTAGGGGGGTGTGTGTGTGTGTTTGCATTTGTTTCAATCTCTCATTTTTAGAAAATCTTTAGATTTTCCAAAGTAGTTATTAAACGGTACTATTAATAAGCTCACTACTACAAATGCTGCTTTTATTTTTAAAGTTATATGTATTCTTTTTTCATGGAAATGAAAATCCTTTCACTCTAAAAGATTTAGTATGGAATCAATTTTTTCATTCATTATTTTCAGAAATTCTTATGCGTAATAATCTTTTCTGAAAATATTTATATAAAACCATCAGTAAATACTTTAGGAAGTTCTAATATATTAGGGCTATGGTATTGCGTTTTTAAAAAATTTTCATTACTCCTTTTTTTGGATTTTTTTTTTTGGACTTTTTGTATTTTTGGGGTGCACTTGCGGCATATGGAGGTTCCCAGGCTAGGGGTCTGATCAGAGCTGTAGCCGCTGACCTATGCCACAGCCACAACAACTTCAGATCTGAGCTGCGTCTGTGACCTACACCTCAGCTCATGGCGGGTTCCTTAACCCACTGAGCGAGGTCAGGGATCGAACCCGCAATCCCATGGTTCCTAGTCGGATTCATTTCTGCTGCGCCATGACGGGAACTCCGTCATTGCTCCTTTGTAAAGAAAATAATTGTGCCTGTTATTTTTTTTTTTTAATTTTTATTTTTTTTTTTTGGCTTTTAAGGCCACACTCGTGGCATATGGAGGTTCCCAGGCTAGGGGTCTAATTGGAGCTGTAGCTGCCGGCCTGCACCACAGCCACAGCAATGCGGGATCTGAGCCACGTCTGCAACCTGCACCACAGCTCATGGCAACGCAGGATCGTTAACCCACTGAGCAAGGCCAGGGATCAAACCTGCAACCTCATGGTTCCTAGTCGGTTTCGTTAACCACTGAGCCACGACGGGAACTCCTGCACCTGTTATTTAAAGTCAATAAATAAAAGTCTCCAAAAAACAAATAGGGTTAGTTAGTCCAGTTAACATCTCTACACAACACTTTCAGTTTTCTTTATGCTGAACTTTATGACTCATATCTACCAGGTATGTTGTTACTTGAAATGGATTCTTAGTTTTAAGGCCTTCAGATTCTCTTCAACTCTGATAAACTGTCACATAATAGTTCTTTGGAATTTCTCTCTGTTTTCCTTTTTTTTCTTCCTGGAATTTGTATTAGTCAAATGTTGGCACTACTGCCTTGAAACTGCCTTTTTTGCCCTTGTATTGTTTTTGATTTTTTTGTCTTTTCCTGTGTTCCTGGCAGTTTCCTTTATCTTCCAATTTTTGTATTAATTTTTTTCTTTTTTTTTGCCTTTTGTCATTTTAGGGCCGCACCTGCGGCATGTGGAGGTTCCCAGGCTAGGGGTCTTATCGGAGCTGTAGCCACTGGCCTACGCCACGGCCACAGCAACGCAGGATCCGAGCCGCGTCTGCGACCTATACCACAGCTCACGGCAACACCGGATCGTTAACCCACTGAGCAAGGCCAGGGACCGAACCCGCAACCTCATGGTTCCTAGTCGGATTCGTTAACCACTGCGCCACGACGGAAACTCCAATTTTTTTCAATAGTAATGTTTTAAGTTAGAGTTTTTAATGTTCTTGATGCGGTCGAATTTTTCGGATAGCTTGATAATAAGTTGTTATTGGTTTCTACTTTCCTTCTGTTCCCTGATTTGTCTCAGTTTTTTCTGGAGTCAGTAACTTGGTCTTTTGCTTTCATATTTTCATACTGCAGCTTTTGTCAAATGTTCATTAATAGTTTGTTAGCATTCAGAAGGTTTTCATTAAATGTTAACCCTGTACCAGTCTGCTGTTGATGTTAGGGATATGGCAGTGAATGAGAGACAAATTCCCGGTCTTGGGGACCTTTTCATTCTATTTGAAGGGGGGAGAGTGTGAAGTAGGCAATGAACAAAGTAAGTAGCTATCTTAAAAGGTATGAAAAGCCAGGAACGGGATAAGAATGGTTCAGGGAAGAGTTGCAGTTTAAAATAGAGTGGTTAGGGGTATCCTCATTGATAAAGTGACATTTTAGTAAACATTAAAGGCAGAAAGGGAAGGAGCCGTAGTCTGGAGAAGAGAATTTTGGGTAGAGAAAACAAGTATAGAGGTCAGAGGCAGGAGTATACCTGTGTGGTGAAAGTGGAGTGGGGAGGGAAGGCAAAGAAAGTCAGAGTAGGCCCTGTAGGCCCTTTGAGGACTGGTTTTTACTCTGTAATGATTTTAGGGGGCATAGGGCAGAATAATAAGATGAATGATTTACAGTTTATCAGATTCTCTTTGGCTGTGTTTAGAATAGATGTGAAGGGGGTGGGCACCTTTAAGAAGTGATGTAAGTGTCATGAGAAATGATGGAATTCGAATCCCTAGTGGAAGTAGTGAGAAATTGACAGATTTTAAATTTATTTTAGGGTAGTCAGTAGGATTTAGTGATGAAGCTGGATGTTTATTTTTGGGTTAGAAGAGTCAAGGTGACTTCCGTGGTTCTTGACTTGAGCAACCAGGAGGAGGGAGTTGCTATTGGTAGAGTAGGAAAGGCTTCAAGAGGAGCAGGTCAGGCTGGAGAGATCAAAGCTCATCTCAGAATGGTACTTAGATTACCATTGGACGTAGAGTAGAAATACTGAGTGGGCAACTAGATAAAAAAGCCAGGAAGTGGTCCAGGCTGAAGATAGTGAATTTGGGGTATAGACAGTATTTTAAGCTGTAATATTGGATGATATTTCCTAGGGAGTTTAGATAGAGAAGGGAAGAAATATGAGGACCGAATCCTGCGATCCTTTAATGATAAAAGTTTAGGAAGATGAGAGAAAAAAAATCAGTCATTACCTAGCTGCAGGGGATATATGTATATATAAAATCTGGAGCTTTAGAAGGTAAAGGAAATGTTCAGCAAAGAGATTGAAGATTTAGAAGGCTTTGTTGTTAGTGAATGTTGAGTTTCAGAGGCCACAATAAAAGGTTTTGAGGATTCGGGGAGTGTTTGATGGGATAGAAAAGGGACTATGTAGAACCATATGGAGATCAGATGAAGGGGTGACTGAAGTGATGGTAAAGGACAAGGGTCTCAGTAAGGTGGGTTAGTCCTGGTTTTCTGAGGGCAGATAGTGTGGTAAGGCTGTATAGGGGAATGGTGAAATAGATGACAGGGGTTCTCTCTCCACTCCCACAAATGGATGTTGGAGACTGAGGGAAGCGCAGTCTTATTAGATAGAGTCTGTGGATCTTCCTGTTGACCCTTGCAAATGGAGGCTGAGAGAATTAGAAGCTCTCTGTCACTCTCTGTTCCTGTTGTGGTTTATTGGCTACTAGACTTTGCTTTAGGGGAGCCAGTTGTATGAGGAGGGTTTTACTCTTGAGTGCTGTAGCTACACTAGCTTATCTAGTTCTCACCAGACAGGTCTTGATAAAATAATCATCTGCTGATGTCACCCAAATCTTACTTACAGCTCATATTTCTCTATGGAGCTCCAGACTACATACATATCTCACTATCCTCTGAACAACTTCACTTGGGTATTTCAGATAAATCATTTTGAACTTTATGTCTGAATACAGCATGTTCCAGCATGTTCCCTTCACCCACCCCCATTTAATCAAAGTTTTATTTGTGTCAGAAAAATAGTGTTACCTAGATGTCCAAGCTGGATACTTGACCATCTCTCTAGAATCTTCTTTTCCTCCTTCCCATATTCAGTTATTATTAAATCCCTACAGATTCTCTTAAATAGCTCTTGGATCTTCTGTTATTTCCAGCCTTTCTCAGTTCAGATTACATACAACTCCTACCCAAATTATGGAAACAACCTTCATTTTTTTTTTCTTCTACCCCTTTCCTCACAGTACCCATTTTACCAATATTGAGCTGCATTCGGTTCTTCCAGTACAGTGAACTGTTTTTGACGTTTGCTGACTGCTGATTTAGCAGTGAGTTACCATCATGGATTTGCTATTCAGTGTGTGAGACTCCCTCTAATGTATATTCATTCTTTTTTTTTTAAGGCACATATTTAAATATTCTAGAATAATAAAAGTATAAATTTTTGTTCATGAGATTTCTAGTACTGATGTCATCAGGTCATTTTCTTCTAAAAAGGGTTATTTTCATTCAAAACACTGTACTGTTTTTAGGAAAAAGGATTTTTTATGCAATATTTTAATTTTTGCTTCTATTATACCAACGACATTAATATAATCATTAGATTTTATTTGCTGTCTTTGTTGCCATACCTCTGTTGATAAGTCTTTTTTTTACTGGTGATGTTGAGTAATCACAGATTCCTTAAGCATCTATGAAATCTGTTTGGTAATGAATTATTTCATTTCTTTTCTCCTCAGATGGGAACTTATGTTTCTTTTTTGTTTGTTTTACTGAAGGTACGCCTTGTAGATGCAAGCTTTGTTTGGACTGAGCCGCATTCTAAGAGACTTAAAGTTAAACTAACTATTCAGAAAGAGGTAAGCTATACATAATTTCCTCAGCATGGTTAAAATGTAACAAGTAAAAATTAGGGGCTACTGCTAAATTATATTATGGCTTGAACAGCTTAAAAGGAAACATGCACTCTTAATTTCAACCCTTTGTTTTCTTTTGGATCATCTACAGGTATGACCAGGTCACACTAGTAAGAGTAACCATTGTTCACAGTTAGTGGGCTGAGATAATCTTCACAAAGTCATTCCCCCCACTCCCGCCCGCAAAGTCAATTTTTTTTTGGGGGGGGGGACTTTTTGTGTGTTTAGGGCCACACCTGTGGCATATGGAGATTCCCAGGCTAGGGATCGAATCAGAGCTGTAGGAGTTCCTGTCGTGGCTCAGTGGTTAATGAATCCTACTAGGAACCATGAGGTTGCGGGTTCGATCCCTGGCCTTGCTCAGTGGGTTAAGGATCCAGCGTTGCCATGAACTGTGGTGTAGGTTGCAGACGCTGCGCAGATC
>PVHT021183693.1:18742323-18774792 GCA_004024745.2 Catagonus wagneri
AAAAAAAAAAAAAAAAAAATCAGAGCATAGCTACTGGCCTATGCCAGAGCCACAGTAACCCGGGGTCCAGGCCGCGTCTGTGACCTACACCACAGCTCACGGCAACGTTGAATCCTTAACCCACTGAGCAAGGCCAGGGATCAAGGCCACGTTCTCATGGATGCTAGTCGGGTTCTCTAACCGCTGAGCCACGATGGGAACTTCCACAAAAGTCACTTTTATTTGGAATAAGATTGAAGTAAAAACGAGCTAAGGCATTGCTTCTCAAGCTTGACTGATGATGACTCACAGCGACTGAATTGAACGGGATTCAACTGGATATAAGATTTAGGAATCTATAAAGCTTCCCACGTGATTTCTGTTGATTGGCTGTTTGGGAACAATTACATTAAGATTTTTTTGAGAGTTTTCTTTGCCTTCTAAGGGTGACTTTTATACACACAAACATGCACACACGTGTCTATATATAACTATAAAAATTCTTCAAAGAATATCTTCGTAACCCTTCAACTAAGGGTAAATTTGAAATGTTAATCTAATAAATGCTATTAATTAAACCTATATATCTTTCCTGAAGTAGCATAATTACCACTTTAAATGTAACTGGATTCTTAGTGTATCCTCAAAGCATTCATGGAAAAAGATTTTAAGTTAGATATTAAAGAATCTTCTTTTTTTTTGCTTTTTAGGGCCACACTTGCAGCATATGGAAGTTCCCAGGCTAAGGATCAAGTTAGAGTAAGGATCAGCCTCCACCACAATCACAGCAACGCAGGATGCGAGCCGCATCTGTGACTTACACTGCAGCTCACGGCAACGCCAGATACCCGGTCCGCTGAGTGAGGCCAGGGATTGAACCTGCATCCTCATGGATACTAGTTGGATTCATTTCCGCTGAGCCACAGTGGGAACTCCTGAAAAATCTTCTTTTAAGGAAATTACTTCTTATTAAACAAAAAGGAAAGAATGAAGAGTTTGATTGTTTTCTTTGTCAGGTAATGAATGGTGCTATCCTTCAGCAAGTGTTTGTGGTGGATTATGTTGTTCAGCCCCAGATGTGTGGAGATTGCCATAGAGTGGAAGCTAAGGATTTCTGGAAGGCTGTGGTTCAAGTCAGGCAAAAGGTAATAAGAGAAAAATGATGAGTAGTTCCTCCATCTTGTATTTTGTCTTCGTTAGTTATAAATAGCAAATAAAACCTCCGCCTTTCCCTTATTTCCAGATTCTTCAGGCAGCAGGGATATTTCCAGGTCCCTAGGCTGTTTACCTTTAGAAACAGATCACTGCCACATTTTATATAATCTTTAAAGATTGTTGTTGTTTTAAAAATCAGTGTATTGTATGTACAGATGGCTTTTTTTTTTTTTTTGCATTTCATCTATTAATCTAATAATGCATTTATGTTTAGACTGTGCACAAAAAAACTTTCTACTATCTGGAACAATTGATTTTGAAATATGGGATGCATCAGAATACACTTCGTATCAAAGAGATTCATGGTGAGTTAAAACTTTAAAACATTTGAAATGGTATCAGGATTTTATTTCAACTATCTTGAGAAATCTTTCATCTTTACTAATAGTTTCTAGAAGAGTACTGTCCAAAAGAACTTTCTGTGAGGAAGAAAAAGAAACTTAGTTCTTTACCTGCACAGTCCAGCCAGTATGGTAGCCACTAGCCATAGGTGGCTATTGAATATTTGAAATGTGGTTAGTGCAAACTGAGGAAGTGAATTTAAAATTTTTTTCTATTTTGATTGAAATTTACTCTAAATAACTACCAGTTGAATAAACCAGTAACTACATTAATGGAATGTAAAATGGTATGATAGAAATGCATTGAAAACTTGTTTTATACAGAGGTCCATTTCTGATTGGAACAAAATTATTTTTGAGATATGTAAGTTGTGACATTTTGTTTTTCATATGTCTAGAGTTATGATGGGTGCATTAAGTCAGAAGGCTAAATTCAGTAATAAATGGTGATATACAAGTGATATAATTAGATTTCTTGATGGAATTTAAAAATTTTTACATAATTTTTTAAATTACGTAAAATGGCTCCTCAGAGCATGTTCTGTCTTAGCACTTACTATTGATGTAGCCTGCTTATATATACTATGCGATGGATGAATATTTCTTCATTTTATATTTATGCCACAGGCATAAGGAACTTCCTGGGCTAGGGTAGGGATTTATTTCCAGCTACAGCTGTGACTTATGCTCCAGCTGCAGCAATGCTGGATCCCTTAACCCACTGTGCCGGGCCAGGGATAGAACCTGTGCCTCCACAGTGACCTGAGCTGCTGCATTCAGATTCTTAACCCACTTCACCACAGTGGGAACTCCAGTATTCTTTAACTAATAATAGAAAGCATAAAAATTCTTTTAACAAACTCTTAGTCTCTTGCCAGAAGTTAGTATTTTTAGTTGTGGGACATGTACATTATTTTTCTAGTTGCTAAGTACAGGTATAGGGATAGCTATTCTTGAATAAATGACCAAATTCTTGTACTACTTATTTTAAAAGTGGGAGTTTCTCTGTTACTTATTGATCAGTTATTCATTTATCTCATATGTCTTTAGAAAAGTACTTAGGAGTGTGGTTTGGAGTCCTTAAATGGGGTAAAATAAATACTAGTTATCTCACCTGGAGAAAATCTTTTAAGCTTTATATCTGACTTGAGTGCATTACCAGTAGACATAAGGTTAGCAGTTTAAATCAGTTTACTGAATACTTATTGTGGGTAAGGTACTTTGCTGCCTGTTTTAACATGGTGCCTAGCTTTTTGTGGCTATCCAGGCGGGAATACACCTTTGTTCTGAGTAACTTGGTTTTGAGTAACTCTTGGAGATTATGAGATTCTAATATGCTAGCAAAGGAAGCAGAGAATTCTGATTATTGTTCATCACTATGGCAGAAATATCCTCAAACAGAATTCTTGGTAGCAAAAGACTTGGATACATTCTGGGACATACTTTGCAGTCACTTTCAAAACCAAAAATGCTGGAAGTTTAACAACATTTTTTCATCCATAGGAATTAAATTTTTTTCCCTTACTGTTCTTTTGTTTGCTTGTTTGTTTATAAAACTTTGTTTTTAAGATCATAATAATTGTAAAAATTAAAAAAATTCAAAACAGAAATATCTGAGTAAAGAGTCTCTGTCCCATTGTTATTCCTGGGATGTAGCCCCTTAAAACAAGGTAATTACAGTATGTGCTCTGTCTATAAATTGTGAGAACATTGGTATCCCCTCATGTATGAGACTATACTGTGATATTCTGTGACTTGCCAGCTTAACATATTTGGAAACCTTTCTACATCATTGCATATAATCCTGTGTCATTATTTTTAACCACCATGTGTGTATTTGTTAATATGTTTTTAATTATTTAGTTGTATCCTGTTAATTGGCATATAAATTGTTCCAGTTTTTTGCTGCTACAAACAGTACTGTAACAAAACATTCTTAGTTTGTGCACACTTAGTGATTTTTCTCTGGGACCAAGTTCAAGAATTGAAATTACAGGAGTATGCAAATGTTAAATTTTTATATATGCCGCTAGATTGTCTTTCAAAATAGTGCTAGTTTACAGTCACATCACTTGAGAGTTTGTTTTTTCAAACACTTGCCAGTACTGCATGAGATTGTGTTGGACTTCCTAATTTTTGCTGTTCTATTTTTTTATTTTTTTTTTTGCCTTTTGTCATTTTATGGTCGCACCCGCGGCATGTGGAGGTTCCCAGGCTAGGGGTCTAATCAGAGCTGTGGCCACTGGCCTGCGCCGCAGCCACAGCAACGCAGGATCCGAGCCGCAGAACCTACACCACAGCTCACTGCAACGCCGGATCGTTAACCCACTGAGCAAGGGCAGGGATCGAACCCGCAACCTCATGGTTCCTAGTCGGATTTATTAACCACTGCGCCACGACGGGAACTCCAATTTTTGCTGTTCTGATCAGTAAAAGCATCTTGTTTTTGTTTGCATTTCCTTGATTGCTAATGCAGGTTAACATTTTCATATGTTTTGGCCATTTATATTTATCTAATGTGAATTGTCTGTTCATATATCTGGTTTTTTCTTGTTTATTTTGTGTCTGTTATTCATTTATCAATCTTATTATGTGTGTATATTTATATATAGAGAGAGGCATGCAGAGCATGCTTTGAGTGTGAGGCTGAGAGAGAGCAGATATTTTCTTACAATGTCTTGTATCTTTTTTTTTTCCATTTTTTAAGTTGTGTAGCTATAGCTTATGATTTTGTGTTTTATGTCTGAAAGTTTTTTATGCTCCCAAGATTATCTTTTAAAAAGTAAATTTTTGTTTTACTATTGGATCTTTAATCTTACCTGGTAAGAGTTTTCCCAGGTTAACTTGCATTGTCTCAGGACCTATTTACCAAGTACCCTATCCTTCCATACTGATTTAAAAGATCTTCTTTCAGCTTATTTATTAATTTATACAGGCAGCGCCTTTGGCATGTGGAAGTTCCTGGGCCAAGGATCAAACCCATGCCACAGCAGCAACCAGAACTACATAAATGACAATGCTGTATCCTTAACCCACTGAGCTGCCAGGGAACTACAGATATCTCCTTTCTTACATATACTAAATTCCTTTATACACGTGGCTCAGTTCTGTATTTTGTCTCTGTTTCTGTCATAGTATGTAATATATGCCCCTTTGTTTGTTCTTTTGCAAAACTTGGTTGATAGTAACTAAGAGCATGAATTCTGGAACCAGATTTTGTGAATTTGAATCTCTATCCCACCAGTTATGCTGTGTGACCTTAGGCAACTTATTTTAACCTCTCTGAACCTCAGTTTCCCCATCAATAACATAGAGGAGATAAGACCTACCTCATAGGATTATAGTAAGGATTGAATAATTTGTATAAAGCACTTAGAACTGTGCTTGGTGCATAACCATGTCTGTTAAGTTCATTTCCTTTTTTTTGGCAGTGCCTGTGGCATGTGGAAGTTCTCGGGTATTAAGTTCTTTTCTGTACTTCATTGACGAATTATAATTTTCCTCATCAAGATTTTGAATGTTTCTCTCTTTTTGAGGGAGTTATTCTATACTCTTTGTTAAATCTCATTCATAACTATTGTTAGGTCTTCTTTATTGTTGCTAATGTTGTTTAACCACATTTCTCATGTCCCTTTGCTGCCTTTGTCCCTGCCCCTGTCAGATTTGCCAAAGTTTTGTTTTGATGTTTGTTTTTCCAGAGTTTTATTTTTATCAAAAAGTCTTAATTTTTCCTTTTATGACTAATTCTTTCTACTTAAAAGTTTTTTTTAATTGAGATGGGCTTGTAGAATTGACGTATAATGTTATATTAGTTTCAGGTGTACAGCATAGCGATTGAATATTAGTGTATATTGCTAAATGATCATCACCCTGTTAAATCTAGTTAACATGTATCACCATATATAGTTATATAATTTTTCCCTTCTAGTTTTAGTTTTATTTTGTTTGAATTAATTGAAAGCTTAGTTTATTTTCAATTTCTGTTACATAGGCTTAAATTTATAAACTTTCTTCTGAGTATCATATTGGCTCTGTAGCTATTACTTACAGCTAGTTACTTTTTTCTACTACCCATTGCGTATTTCTTTTTTTTTCTCAGCAAACATCTCAGCTATTTTATTCTCTTGGTGTTCATACCTAGGTGTGGAGTCATGGTAAATTTATTTTTATCGTTTTAAGAAACTGCCAAGCTGTTTTCTTCTTCTTTTTTTTTGTCTTTTTAGGGCCGCACCCGCGGCATATGGAGGTTCCCAGGCTAGGGGTCTAATTGGAGCTGTAGCTGCCGGCCTACGCCACGGCCACAGCAACTTGGGATCCAAGCCGCGTCTGCAACCTACACCACAGCTCACGGCAATGCCGGATCCTTAACCCGCTGAGCGAGGCCAGGGATCGAACTGCAAGCTCATAGTTCCTAGTCAGATGCGTTAACCACTGAGCCATGACGGGAACTCCTGCCAAGCTGTTTTCAAAGTGACTGTACCCTTTTATATTTCCATTAATAGTGTTTGAAGGTTCCAATCTCTACATATCCTCAGCAACACTTGTTATTGTTTCTTTTTGTAAATAGCCATTCTAGAGGATGGTGTGAAATGGTATCTCATGGTTTTAATTTGTAATTCTCTAGTGACTAATGATATTGATTATCTTTTCCTGAGCTTATTAGCCATTTCTCTTTTCTTTATTCTGTTTTATGACTGCAATTTTCTCCTCTCTCTTCTAGGTCACTTATTTGTTCTTCTGCCTCAGTTACTCTGCTATTCGTTTCTTCTAGTGTATTTTTCATTGCAGTTACTATATTGCTCATCTCTGTTCTTTAACCCTTCTAGCTCTTTGTTAAACATTTCTTTTATCTTCTTTGCCTGTGTCTCCTTTCTTTTTCCTAGATCTTGGATCATCTTTTCTATCATTTTTTTTTTTTTTAACAGCTGCACATGTGGCATATGAAGATTTTTGGGCTAGGGGTCAAACTAGAGCTGCAGGCCTGTGCCACAGCCCCAGCAACACCATATCTGAGCCGTATCTGTGACCTACACCACAGCTGTGGCAATGTTGGATCCTGACCCACTGAATGAGGCCAGGTATCAAGCCCACATCCCCACAGACAACAGTTGGGTTCTTAACTTTCTGAGCCACAATGGGAACTCTGAGTTCTTTTTCAGGTAAATTGTCTATCTCCACTTCACTTAGTTTTCTTGTGGTTTTTTTTATTTTGTTATTTCATCTGGAACATATTTCTCTGTTGTCTCATTTTTGTCTGACTTTCTGTATTTGTGGTGTCCTTTCCGTAGGAAGCAAGTTCCTCTTGCTTCTGGTGTCTGCCCCCTGGTCAGTGAAGTTTGCCTGTGGGCTTTTGCAGGCTTCCTCATGGGAGGGACTAGTGCAGTGAAGCTGGGTCTTATCCCTTGTCTTGTGCCTTCTTCGTTTTTGAATGTAAAATACCTTTTTTGGTAGGTTCCACTCTTTTTTGTGGATGGTTGTTCAACAGTTGGTTGTGATTTTGGTGTTTTGTGAGGAGGTGAGCTCATTTCCTTCTACTCCACCATCTTGAGTGGAATCAAGGGGCTACTTTTATTTTGGATGCTTGGTGCCTCTTTTCTCAGTGTATGCTGACTGTTACCCCTTTGGTATGGAGGGGTGCCGGTGAAGCAGTCCTTGTGTGCTCCTGGGATAGAAGGGGCAGTACTTGGTGTCTGCTTAAGGGTCTCATAAGGGCAGCTATCGCCCACATACTCGTGAGACAGTGGGAGCAGGGCTTGGCACCTGTTTGTGGTTTGCAAGGGGAGCTGTGGCTCATGCCCAACCTAGAGCTATAGACAATGCCCTGTTGCCTGAGATTGTTCACGAGGAAGTAAGCTCTGATGGCAGTCCTGCCGTCTCCTCACATACTTCCCAACAACGGTGCCTTGCCTCTCTAGCAGGCTCAGATTTCTTCCAGGTACACGCTCACTTGCCATAGTCCTGCCTCTTCAGGCTGTCTCCAAGCAGCCAATCCCAGTCCTATCCCTGGGCCTGGGTGTTGAGCTTCAGCACCCAGCCCCCACTCACACTGATAGGCCATCATCTCAGGCTGGGAAGCACAAGGCGGTGACCTCTGGTGCAGGTTGCTCTCTGTTTTGCCTTCTGCAAAGCAGTTGCTGCACTCTCCTCCTGGGCTCCAGAGTTTCCTTCCGGTCCAGGCTGACCTCACCAGTGAGGGGACTTCTCAGGGTGTGGAAGCCTTTCCTCATTCACAGCTCCCTTTTAGGGATGCAGGCTTTGATCCACTTCATTTCTCTCTCTCGCTCTCCTGCCCCATTTTTTTTCTTTTTTCCTTACTTGGTTATGTGGAGGTTTTCTTGCCCTTTTGGAAGTCTGAGGTCTTCTGCTGGAGTTCAGTAGATGTTCTGTGTGAATTGTTTCATTCGTAGGTAGATATTTAATGTTTTTGTGTGAGGAGGTGAGCTCCATGTCCTATTCTTCTGCCTACTTGATCCCGTCTCTGGTGTCATTTTAAGAACTCTTGTCTAGGAGTTACCATTGTGGCTCAGTGGAAATAAATCGAATCCAGCTAGTAACCATGAAGATGTGGGTATGATCCCTGGCCCTGTTCAGTGCGTTAATGATCTGAGCTGTGGTGTGGGTCGCAGATGTGGCTCAGCCCTAGCATGGGAACTTCCATATGCCACAAGTGTGGCCCTAAAAAGAAAAAAAAAAAGAACTCTGATCAGAAAGATTTTCTCCTGTGTTTCTTTCCAGTGGCTTATAGTTTTCTTATATTTAGGTCTAATTCTTTAGAGTTTATATTTGATCACAGTGTGGGATAAGGGTCTGAATCCCTCTTTTCCTATGTGAGTAGCCTCTTTTCCAAGTGAAAAGATATTCTTGGGTCCTCTGTCACACATCTGTTGACTGTAAATGTGAAGGTTTATTTCTGGATTCTCAACTCTGTTTCATAGATCTATATATTTATCCTTAATACTAGTACCACGGTGTCTTGATTACTTAAAGTTATTGAGGTTTTTTTGAGGGGGAAACATTCAAAGCAATTGAGACAGTAAATTTTATAGTTTACATAATGACAGACTCTGGACAAAGTAAATTCAGTGGAGAAAGTGAGGACACTTTTAAACACTGTCAACTTGATCTGTTAACAAATTGCCAGTGGTTAACATATTTTAAAATATAAAGTATCTAAAGAAAAAAGCCAAGAGATATATCCAGATTATTTAGCACAATGCAGTGCCCTTTTTAAAATAAACTTGTTGTAATTGTGTATTTAATTCTGATAATAATTCAAGACATAAGACCACATGTTTTCCTACTCTTCCCAGAAACCTGGAGATAGGGAGTGCAGTGTTACAGAAGTATGCAAAAATAAAATAATAAAGTCACTGAGCTTTGAAATTGGGAAGTATAATATGTTCCTGACAGCTTTGGTCATCTTCAAAATTGTTTTGGCTATTCTGAGTCATTTTAGTTTCCTAGTTAGCTGAGTTTGGAAAAATATCTCTAAACATTTCTTAGCAGATAAGTTTGTCTTTATTTGCTTCTGGTTTTACGTCCTACTGTATGGTGATAGGATAACATTGTAGTCATTTCTGCTCCTAATTAATTTCTACTATTTGGAATTGATTGAAGTTTTAAAAAAAATCTTAGCATATGATTATTTTATGAATATTCTATGAGTTTTTGAAAATAATAGGTATTCTTTCTTGGAACCATGTTCTGGAAGCGCAATTAAATCAACCTTGATAGTTGGTTATTCAGGTTCTATGTATCCTTCCTCTTTTTGACCAGTTGTGTCATTTTAGTTTTGATAGTCTCCTACAGTGATTATGCAAGTATTAACATTTGTTAATTTTTTCTTTTCTTCTTAATGGTTTTTGTTTTCTGCACCACAGTGTTATGTTATTAGATGCATTCCTATTGTCTTCTTGGTAGATTTTTCCATTTTTTATATAAAATATTCTTTATTTAATACTTTTCACTTCTCTTTTGACCTTGAATTTTATTTTACGTGCAGTTAAAATTGTGAATATTGTTTTCTTTTGTTAGTATTTGTCTGATTTTTCTATCCTTTTGTCAAACAAGTCTTAAGTGATATGATATCCCTAGTGTGCTATGGCTAGAATATTATGATTTAATTGAGACATACTTAATTTGTGATATAGTCACATTAATAAAGGAAATTCTTACTATTCAATTAATATTTTAATTTTTTTTTTTAAAAGATGGTCTGGATTTCTATTATTCCTCAAAACAACATGCTCAGAAGATGGTAGAATTTCTTCAGTGTACAGTTCCCACTAGGTATGTTCTGAACCTACATGTGATTAAATCCAAGGAGCTGGCAATGAATGTAGGTCACATCCATTCTTCAGGCTTAGGCAACTTATCTTGAAGTATTTTAAATTGTAGTAGGAATACTTACACAATTGATAAGCATGTATTGGATTAACCACTTCAGGGGAAGTATTAACTAAAGAGCATTAAGAATCTCTTTGCAGAGCTAGGCTTCACCCTGTGAAAGTAAGCACTATAGTGCTAAACCATTGTTTGAGCGTATTTAAATAAGAGAAAAGAAAAATGGGGGTAGAGAACTTTGGGGAGAAACTTCTTGGAGGAGAATGGACTTAAACTCCTAAATTGGGAAATTTTCAAAAGTAGAGTTTATATTGGAAGGTGAGCTGGTGTGAACAATGTCTTAGGGTGGGCATTAGTGTGACTAATGAATGCCATATGTAGACTAGATTGGTGTAAGTTTTGGAGGTTTCAGTAGGTAAATTTGAAAATAGGTTACAGTCAAATTGGTGAAGGGTTTTTAAATGAAGGGGAAAGGAGTTCCTGTTGTGGCTGAGTGGTTAAAGAATCCAACTAGGAACCATGAGGTTACGGGTTCAATCCCTGGCCTTGCTCAGTGGTTTAAGGATCTGGTGTTGCTGTGAGCCGTGGTGTAGGTCGCAGACGGGGCTTGGATGCCGTGTTGCTGTGGCGGTGGTGTCGGCTGGCGGCTACAACTCCGATTAGATCCCTACCTGGGAACCTCCAGGTGCCGCGGGTGGGCGCTGAAAATACAAAAAAAAAAGCTAAATGAAGGGGGTGAAATGAGTCTTCACCATAGCAGGCATCAGGAAGCTATTTCAGACCTTGAGTAGTAATGGTCTGATTTGATGGAAGTTTATATTTCTGAAACTGTACAAGTAAGGACCTCTGTCTTTTTACTGTAGGTACAAAGCCTCACAGAGACTGATCTCTCAGGATATCCACAGTAACACATACAATTACAAAAGCACTTTTTCTGTGGAAATTGTTCCAATATGCAAGGTACTTTTTCTCATTTAATTAACCATGTCTTAATTGGTTTTTGTGTAATTATTAGCTCCTGGTTTCCTTCTGAGAATGTTTATTTATAATAACTTCCTTTATAATGATTTCTGACACATTTCAGCCATGTTAAGATGTTTAAAAGTAATCATGCTTAAAATTATAAATTCTGGTTGCAGTTTTTTAAGGTATATATTCCTGAAAATTTGTGATCCTAGTGGATATGTGACAGTTCTTTGAAACTTTATGGATTTGACTTTAAAATAAGTATCAGTGGACCACTTTGTGCAATGTGTGCAAACTGGATTTTGGCATGATAAAATTAAACAGTATTGTGGAAATGAGATCATAGAGTTATATTTTTGGTTTTAAAAATATAGTCTGAATAGGAGTTCCCCGGTAGCCCAGCAGGTTAAGGATCTGGCATTGTCACTACTGTGGCTTGGGTCATTGCTCTGACTTGGGTTTGATCACTGGCCTAGGAACTTCTTTTTTTCTTGTTTTTTGCTTTGGAAGTTTCCAGGCCTAGGGGTCAAATTGGAGCTACAGCTGCTGGCCTTTGCCACAACCACAGCAGTGTGGGATCCAAGCCACATCTGTGACCTACACCATAGCTCGTGGCAATGCCGGATCCCTGACCCTCTGAGCCAGGCCAGGGATCAAATTCGCATCCTCATGGATACTAGTCAGATTTGTTTCCGTTGTGCTACAGTGCGAACTCCTGGTCTGGGAACTTCTGCATACCATAGGTGTGGCCAAAAAAAATGTCTGAATAACACTTAAAAGGTGGATTGTCATTTCATTAATTGTACTAAGGTAAACCCCTGCTTCAGAAAATAAAAATGAATTAAAATTCAACAAACAGTTACTGAGAATCTATTGTATAGAAGGCTGTGTGTTAAGGATTATACACTAGAGGTCTCTGCCATGTAGGAACTTACACGTCCATATTTAAATCACTAATAATGATAGGTGTCATAATTTATTGTGAGCATTTTGTATAAAGTTATTATCTAAGTACTTACCCAAGTACTTAAGTATGTTTCATCTCTTCAAGTCTGATAACAGCTGGAGTAAATCATATCATTTTGAAAATGAGGAAATTGAAGCTTGGGGAGGTTAGATGACTTGCATGAAGTTACATAACTACAAAATGATAAAGCCAGGATTTGTGCCTAGGTCTGTGACTCTAAGACTATAAAGCTGTTATCACTAATTTATGGTATAGTACAATACAAGGGATGAAATGATGACTTAAATCAGTGTCAGCAAATTTTTTCTGTAAAAAGCCAGAATACTAAATATTTTCAACTTTTACACTATATGGTCTGTATTGCAACTACTCAGCTGTGCTGTTGTTACACAGAAGTAGCCGTAGATAATAGGTAAATGAAGGGCTGAGGCTGTGTTCCAGCAAAGCTTTATTTATAAAAATTTGACCTGAGGGTTTTATTTTGCAGACTCCTAGTTTAAAACAGTGAACAGCTTAAAAACAGATAACCACATTGCTGGTAATACCTACTGATGCACATGTAGGAGTGTGTGCTTTTGGGAGCAGTGGGGCATTAAATCTTTGATTACATGTAGACAAGAAAGAGGAACATATGGCTTCTCTGAAATTAGTTTTTATAGAGATTGAATGAAGTTGCAGATTTAGAGAATCACTCTCCTCTGGTGTTTAAAATACTTTACTTAGAATGTACACTTTTCAGTTACAAGTAAGCATTCACACTTCAATAAAATTGAAATAAACTTAATAGTGTGGAATAGAATCCGGAAATTATTTTTTAAAGCATTTTTACTAAGATATCCCCATCCTAACAAGGTGTAGCTTATTTTGTGTTTCTCTAAGGTTTGAGTCTTTGTTTTAGGGCCTTTGTTGATACACAGAATTAAAAAATTTTTTTTTTGGTTTGGGTGCATGTACTTGGATCAAGTTTGCATTAATGAATTTTTTTGGGAGACTGTTATTTAGGATTTCCTTCACACTAAATGCTAGTTTTTATGCTTAGGATAATGTTGTTTGTCTATCTCCAAAACTGGCGCAAAGCCTGGGAAACATGAACCAGATTTGTGTGTGTTTTCGAGTAACCAACGTCATCCATCTCATAGATCCAAATACCCTACAAGGTAAGTATTAGAAACTATTTACCTTGCCAATTCTGTCCAGCAAGCAGTAATAATTTGTTAATGTTGTTAATTTTGTCAGGCTTTCTCAGTAATATGGTTTTAAACTGGTTTAAATTTTTACTGTTAACAGTGTTTTAAAACACTGGACATTTTAAAGCTGTTATTAAGTTACCCGTATATATTTTATTTAAAGAAAGATTTCTGTGAGTTTTAAATATTTTGTTTTATTCCATTTGTTTTTACTGATGTTGACTTATTTACCTCTTTTAGTTTTTATGGCGAATTATTTACGTTCATTACAAAATTTTACTGTGTAGCAACTTTTTGTAGTCTGGTGGAACATCTAGTTTAAATATAAGTTTTAACTAATTTTATCATTTTTATATCTGTTATAGTTTTTAACATTCTCTTTATAAAAACTGTTTTTCAAAGAAGACCTCTTATTGATAGGTGTCTTCAGTATTTGGTTGCATCTCCTGCTTGATCATTTTCATGTTTACTGTAATATATTTTCTGTTAGAAAACATTAAATTTATTTTGCTGTTTTCTTGAAATTCATTTATTTGTCGGTTAGAATTCATCAAAGGTTTGCTTGCAATATTGAGATGTTCATCTGTCAGAAATTTATTTTCCATAAACTAAGCACCTGGGATGACTGATGTGTCAGAAATAAAATGCCAGCATGTGAAACAACTGTATAACTGATTGGATCTGGTCTTATTTTACAGGCACTAAGCTTTTTTAAAGGTACTAATGCATTCTGGATGATAGTAGTTACTTAAGATATGTTTGACACTTGGTATTTTTCTTGTGCTCTCAGAAGTTTGGGGCTGATTTATAGGAATAAATGATATCCCCTAGAATGTGACATGTCACTGTGGTTCCTATTGATCTGATGCTTCCCAGTGCACATATGCCAACCTCTTCCTAGTTAACACATTTGATGACTTTTTAAATACAGTTCTTTTGTACTTGATTTTTGTGTGTTTATTTTTAGTTGCAGATATTGATGGAAACACTTTCTGGACTCACCCTTTCAATAGTTTATGCCATCCCAAACAGCTTGAGGAGTTTATTGTTATGGAATGCAGCATAGTCCGAGATCTAAAACGCAGTGCAGGTGCAGGAATGATATCGAAAAAGGTAAGTTCCATTCTGCTCACCTCCCCCCACCCCCCAACTTACTGTCTTAGTCTCTCTCTTTCTCTTTTTTGTATCTTTGGATTTTTTTTTTTTTAATTTGTGGACAATTCCAAAATGTTCCAAATAAAGCTAATACCACATTAGCTTAAAAATGCATTCCATGTTTGTATGCTGTTTGCTTTTAACATGTGGTTATTTTGGTGAAAACTTTTAAACTTACAGTATCTGGTAAGTTAGTTTTTTCTTTTTTAATAATGGAGGTAGTTTGCTAGATTTCCTCATTTGTCCCAAAATGCCTTGCATGTTTTGTTCAAAGCAGTATCTAGCTGGGGACTATACATTGACTGTGAATATTATACCTCTTAAATATTTAGTAATAGCCCTCCCCTTCCCTCCTTTTTTTCTAATTTTTTTCTTTTTATGATAACAATTTCTAAGGCAACTAGGGTATTTATCTTGTGGATCTCTCTTATTGTTTCCTCACGATGTTATCTAACTTGCTTCTTAATCTCTTGTATTTCCTTTAAACTGGAAAGTGGATCTAAAGTCTTAAATTTAGGTTAATTTTTTTTTTGGCAGAACATTTCAGAGGTGATACTGTGTACTCTTTATGATATATCAAGAGACAAGTAATGTTCAGCTCTTTAACTGATAGCCAGATTTCTCCATGTAATTTATGATTTTTTTCTCATTGTTACTAGCCTCCCTGCCTGTTTGCCTTCCTCCTTCCACTCAGATTGCCTCAAATGTGGTCAGTAGGAGCCCCTTCAGAATAGTTTGCATGTCCTTTAAAAGAATATTTTTTAATGAATTACTTTTTTTAAGAGCAGTTTTAGTTTCACAGCAAAATTAAGAAAAGGTGAAATGTTTCCTGAATACTCCTTGCCTTCATACATGCATAACCTCCTTTATTATCAATGCCCTTCTCCCATCAAAGTGGTACATTTGATAAAATTGATATCTCTACATTGACACATCATTATCATACAAAGTCCATATTTTACATTATGATTCACTCTTGGTGTTCTACTTTATATGAGTTTGGACAAATGTATAGTGACATGTATCTGTCATAGTATCATGCAAGATATTTTCACTGCCCTTAAAAAATCCTCTGTTCTGGAGTTCCCATTGTTGCTCAGTTGTTAATGAATCCGACTAGGAACCACGAGGTTGGGGGTTTGATCCCTGGCCTTGCTCAGTGGGTTAAGGATGCGGCGTTGCCCTGAGCTGTGGTGTAGGTCGCAGACACGGCTTGGATCCAGTGTTGCTGTGGCTGTGGTGTAGGCCATCGGCTACAGCTCCAATTAGACCCCTAGCCTGGGAACCTCCATATGCGGTGGGTATGTCCCTAGAAAAAGACAGAAAGACTAAAAAAAGAAAAAGAAAAAATCCTCTGTTCTGCCTAGTCGCCTTTCCTCCCTCCAAACTCCTGGCAATCACTGATTTATTTATTTATTTTTTAATGTACCGTGTCTCTAGTTTTGCCTTTTCCAGAATGTCATACAGTTGAACTCATAGTCTTTTCAGATTGGCTGCTTTCACTTACTAATGTGCATTTAAGTTTCCTCCATGTCCTCATGGCTTAACAACTTTTTCTTTTTTAAGTACCAAATAATATTTTACTGTCTTGATGTACCACAGTTTACTCATTTACTTACTGAAGTACATCTTGGTTGCTTCCAGATTTTGGCAATTATGAATAAAGTTGCTTAAAGATATTTAATTTTTTTGCATGGTTTTGTGTGTACATGAGTTTTCAGCTTCTTTGGGTAAAAAACAAGGATGATGTTTATTTGGTTTGTTTGGTAAGAGTATGTTCAGTTTTGCAAGAAACCACCAAACTGTCTTCCAAAATGGTGGTATTATTTTACATTCCCACCAGCAATGTATGAGAATTCCTGTAGCTCCACGTCTTTACCAATATTTGCTCTTGTCAGGATTTGGGTTTTTGAGTGTTTAGGATTTGGGCTATTCTAATAGGTGTATAGTAGTATCTCATTGTCATTTTAATTTATAGTTCCCTGCTGTGACACATTGATGTGGGGCATTTTTCCATATGCTTATTTGCCATCTATATGCAAATTCCTTTTTTTTTTCCCTCTTTAGGTCTGTGCCTGTGGCATATGGAAGTTCCCAGTTTAGGGGTTGAATCAGAGCTGCAGCTGCCTCCCTACGCCACAGCCACAGCAATACCAGATCCAAGCCATGTCTGTGACCTACACTATAGCTCATGACAATACCGAATCCTTAACCCACTGAGTGAGGCCAGGGATCAAACCCACATCCTCATGGATACTGGTTGGATTTGTTTCCGCTGTGCAGCAACGTGAACTCCCTGTATGCAAATTCTTTGGTGAGGTATCTGTTAAGGTCTTTGACCCATTTTAAAATCATCAGGCTATTTGTTTTCTTATTTTTGAGTTTTTAGAGTTGTTTGTATATTTGAATAATAGTTCTTTTTTTTGTCAGATGTGTTTTTTGCAAAGATTTTCAGTCTGGTTTATCTTCTTCTTCTCTTGATACTGTCTTTCTTAGATCTAAAGTTTCTAAGTTTAATAAAGTCCAGTTTATCAACTCTTCTTTCATGAATCTTGCCTTTGTTGTTGTATCTAAAAAGTTATTACCAAACCCAAGGTCAGCTGAATTTTTCTCCTTTATCTTTTAGGAGTTTTAGAGTTGTGTGTTTCACATTTAGGTCTATCCATTTTGATTGTTTTCTTGAAGGGTATAAGGGTATAAGGTTTGTGTCTAGATTTTTTTCTTTCTTGCATGCCAGTATCCAGTTGTTCCAGCAGCATTAATTAAAAACACTGTCTGCTCATTGTATTGCATTTGTTCCTTTGTCAAAGATCAGTTGACTGTATTTATGTGTGTATATTTCTAGACTCTTTATTTTGTCCATCTGTTTGTTTATTCGTCTGTCAATACCACAGTGTCTTTATTGCTGTAGCATTATAGTAAGTCTTGAAGTTGGTTAGTGTCAGTCCCACAAGTTTGTTGTTCTTCAAAATTGTGTTGCCTATTCTGGATCTTTTGCCTCTCTGCACAAGAGCCACAAAATAACTTGTGGGTTTTTTTTTTTTAATTGAAATGTAGATGATGTAAAATGGTATGTTATTTTCAGGTGTACTACACAAGTGATTGTTTATATTATGAAATGATCACCATGATAAGACTAATAACCATCTGTCCCCATACAGTTACTGCAATGTTATTGACCATTTTCCTTATGCTGTATATTACACCTCTGTGGCTTAACTTGTTGGGAATTTAATTAGCATTGCATGAATCTTTTGGTCAAGTGGGCAGAACTTACATCTTATATTGAGTTTTCTCATCCAAGAACATGGACAATCTCTCTGTTTTAGTTCTTTGATTTTGTTCATCAGAATTTTAGTTTTCCTCATACAGGTATTATACATATTTTTGTTAGAGTTACACCTAAGTATTTCAGTTTTTTTGGGTGTTGATGTAAAGGAGTGTAATGTAAATACAAGTTTCAGATTCCACTTTTTCATTTGGTATGTGGGAAAATAACTGACGTTTGTTTGTAACTTTGTATCCTGTAATCTATATTCCAGAAGGTCTTTTTTTTTTTTTTTGTCTATTTGAATTTTCTGCATAGATGATCATGTTATCTGCAAAGATAATTTTATGTTTTCCTTCCCAACCTTTATACATTTCATTTCCTTTTCTTGTCTTTTGCATTAGCTAGTGTTTCCAGTAGGATATTGAAAATGAGTAGTGAGGAGTTCCCGTCATGGCACAGCGGTTAACGAATCTGACTAGGAACTGTGAAGTTGCGGGTTCGATCCCTGGCCTTGCTCAGTGGGTTAAGGATCCGGTGTTGCCATGAGCTATGGTGTAGGTCACAGGCGTGGCTCAGATCTGGCATTGCTGTGGCTGTGGTGTAGGCCAGCCGCTGTAGCTCTGATTCAACCCCTAGCCTGGTAACCCCCATATGCTGCAGGTGTGGCCGTAGAAAGCCAAAAAAAAAAAAAAACAAAAAATGAGTAGTGAGATACAGGAGACATTCTTGTCTTGTACCTGATCTTAGTGGGAAAGCTCCAAGTTTCTCACTATTAACTATTACGTTAGCTGTAAGTTTTTTAAACAGATATTCTTTATCAAGTGGAGGAAATTCCCCTTTATTTCTAGTTTACTGAGAATTTTTATCATGAATGGGTATTGGATTTTGTCATATGCTTTTTCTTTATTGCTATCATCATGGTTTTTTTCTCCTTTTTAGCCTGTTGACGTGATTGATGGGTGACATTAATTTGATTTTCAAATGTGGAACCAAGCTTGCATACATGGGTTAAATCCTGCTTGGTCATTGTGTACAATTCTTTTATGTCTTGTTGAGAATTTTGAATCTGTGTTCATTAGAAATCAGTCTCTAGTTTGCTTTCCTTGTAATGTCTCTGTCTGGTTTTGGTTTTAAGGTAATGTTGGCCTTGTAAATAAGCTAGAAAGTATTCTCTCTTCTTCTTTCTTCTGGAAAAGATTGTAGAGGAATAGTGTAATTACTACCTTAAATGTTTCATGGAATTCACCATTGAATCCATCTGGGCCTAGTGCTTTCTGTTTTAAATTATTAATTATTGACTCAATTTCCTTAGTAGAAATAGGCCTATTCCTATGCCCTTTTGACCTGACTTTCCTAGTCTTTGAAAGCATTCTTACCTTCTGGCATAACACCACAATGTTTAAGTGTTCCAAAATCACATTGTATAGATCAGGTATTTCTTCAGGGATATAAGTCTGATCTCTTCTACTGTGAAAAGTATTTAGAGACCCCTCAAACTGCATACTAACAGTGCTTATTTTTATTGAGGAAATAATTGTGTCTTGGGGGAAATAAGTGAAAATGGAAGAAGTACTTTTCGTATTTCTATTTCAAACAAATTTAGTATGTTAAAAGCAAAAACATTTATCATTAAAACACCACCACTTCCCCTGAGGCATATATAAAACTAGATATATATTATATTTTCTTCGTTTTCAAAAAATCTAGGACCTGTCATTTCAGTTTCTTCCTCTATCTCTATTTCTTTTTACCTCTTTGAGATTCCTTAAATCTGTCTATAATTCTTAGTATTTTGCTCTTGATCCCATTTTACTTGAGTCTGTTTTTTGTTAGTAAAAGGTATTGACATATTCTGTATTTAATTCAGCCCAGAAGTTTGAAATGCCAGCTACAGTTGCTTGTAAAATTCCATGTTGGAAAGGGACTTTTAATAGTTTTCTGCTTTAACCATGAGGTTGCCGGTTCGATCCCTGGCCTTGCTCAGTGGGTTAAGGATCCACCGTTGCCATGAGCTGTGGTGTAGGTTTCAGATGCGGCTCAGATCCCGCATTGCTGTGGCTGTGGTGAAGGTCGGCAGCTACAGCTCCTGTTAGACCCCTAGTCTGGGAACTTCCATATGCCGTGGGTGTGGCCCTAGATAAGACAAAAAGACAAAAAAAAAAAAAAAAAGTTCAAACTTGTTATGATGCTTCCATGACAAATAATTTAGAAAAAAAGTTATACCTTAGAATTAGTAGATGTTCAAAAACTTAATTTGATGAAGATCTGGGTTCTCCAGTGATAGTAGTACCACTGGGATTGCTAGACTGTTTTCTCTGAACCCATTTTTTAACCGTAAGTGTAAACAAGGGGTTGCTTAAGATATTTTCTGGATTTAAGATTCCTCTACATTTTTTTTTCTCATCTCCCTGTGAAAACATTTTTTGAAAAATTCTACATAGGTCTCTTTTTAGGTGAAAGTGTTAATGTTTTATGGAAGCCTTGAATTAAATCTTAACAAAAAATATTTTATGAATTACTTATGAGTCTTTTTCTGTACTCAAAGTTCCGTAATTTGTTAATTTTGTAGTGTTTCAGAGATATGGAAAATAAAAAATTCTGTCTTTAAAATGAAAATTAGACAACCAAAGCCAGTATTTTATTTTAACTTTTCTGTGAGATGCTTTTTAGGTTATGCTTAGATTATTGAACAGTTCATTTTCTTTTCTGTTAAGCATACCCTCGGGGAAGTCTGGGTACAGAAAACATCTGAAATGAATACAGATAAACAGTATTTTTGTCGCACTCATTTGGGACATCTTCTAAATCCTGGAGACCTGGTGTTGGGGTTTGTATTACTTTATAGTATTTTTAATTGCATATCTTTTTCTGGGAGCCAGCAGAGCTATCCAAAATACTAAACTTCTTTATTCTAAAAAGAATTTTTAAGAGTTCTTAGCTCATTTTATTATTGATAATTAAATTAAACTGTTGATTGGACAGAAGCTCATAGTTATTCATTATGGCCATCATCTTCAAGAGTCATTTGTTGCAAGATTTTGAGTTACTGAACTCTGAAGTTTTGTGACTACAGTTTTTTGGAGAGCGGGTAGTTTTCTTTATTATGCATATGCAATTTAAAAAATATTTCACTTTTAAAATATGGCAACTATATATGTAAGGGGCCTTTACAGTCATAGGATAGTCCATTCTGATTCAGAGCTTATAAACGTACCTTAAACATTACTTTTGCTTCTAGGATTTCAGTTCTTTTTACTAGAGAATGAGAAGTGGGTTTTTTTTGTTCTTTATAAACTAAATAGAAGCATCTAATTGAATCCTAATATTAGATTGATATATTAGTCTGTTTTACAAGTATATGGTTAGGTGGGCAATAATAGTGGATGATATGTGAAACTCAGAGATAGAGTGTGTTACTATCATTATTGGAACCTGTAGAAGTATATTCACTGTATAGTGCACTGTAAAACCTTTAAAGTGAGAAAGCATAGGAAATGTTTTATCTTAGGAGGAACTGTTAGGTGGTCATCCATAAAATAAAAAGTTACATGGAAAGAGTAAATGCTTTTGTTATTAAGAGTTTCATTGTTTTTATTTCAGGTTTGATTTGGCCAACTGTAACTTAAATGATGAACATGTCAACAAGATGAAGTCAGATAGAATCCCGGATGTTGTAAGACTTTAAAATTTTTCTCCTTTTTGCTTGTGCTAAAGAGGATTGACATAACTCGTATGGTTAAGATGCATGAATTTGCAGTTTTGAAAATAATAAATCAATTTAGAGATTTCTTTTAAAATTGCAGGTGAGGTACAATAACAAAACCTTCATTTAATTACTCTTGGTGGGTAAAATCCAAGATATATTGAGTTTTTTGGTTGCTCTTATGATCAAATTTTCATCCTGCCAAAATGCTTGATACTCTATAGAGCAAAAATAACTTTGCAGTTAAAAATGGTTACCTTTAGAATTTATTCCTGTTTATTCTTGAAGGCTGAGTTTGTTTTATGTATCGTTAAGGCATTTAGAGTTAAAACCATCATTCAGGTTTGGAATATAATTGTAGTTGAAAATAATCTTCACAGTATCAAATCTTAGGGAAAGAATGTTACTTCTGAAAAAAATTCCATTAAATTCTACAGTGAGTTTATAAGCATCACCAATAATAGTGAACGTGAAATGTAAAAGACCCTATCTTCTTCTTGTTTAATGAATCTTTTAAAATAAACTTGGATCTCTTTAATTGTGGGCAAAAATAAAGTCATGATATAAGAAGGACTTCCCTCCTCACCACCCAGATGTGCTTTTATCAATTAATAACTTTCAAAATAGAAGCATGATTTAGGTTTAAGTCCAAATACGTATTTCTCAAAAGGTCATAAGAGAAGATCAAAACAGTTTTACAGGATTTTGTTTTGTAAAATTATTTTCATTTATTCATTCCACACTTTATTAAATTGTTCTAAGATAGACGCAGTTGTGAAAAATACATTCAGTTTATTGGAATAAAAGAAAAAGTATCTGCCTGTGATAGTGTTTCAGAGTGGTATATGTGAATAGTAGCTGAAAACTGAACTTTGGTGTAAAGGAAGAAGACACCAGAAACATGAAATTTTTGGTATAAATTTTTTTTAATTTTAGTCACTGGAAAATTTGTTAGTAAATTTTAACAGTTATACAAAAATGGGAAAATGCATGCTGATAAAATATTAAGTACATTAATAAAACTGTTAAAAGTTCTCTTGACACTGCTTCTTCCCTACTCCTTTCCCACTGTCATCAGTTTCGTGTCTTCCTGGCATACACATAAACTGTCTTTCTTTCTTTCTTTCTTTTTTTTTTCCTGTTGTGTGCAAAAATTTCCAGGCCAACGATTAAACCCATGCCACAGCTGTAGCCAGAGCCACAGCAGTGACAATAGTGGCAGTTTTAGGGCCCTGTAACCTAGTTCAGTTTTTTGTAACTTTGCAAATATTTCTTGTACTTTTTAGGTATTAATCAAAAAGAATTATGACCGTACCAAACGTCAGCGTCGTCGAAACTGGAAACTGAAAGAACTTGCAAGAGATAGAGAAAACGTGGATACAGATAATGAAAGGTCCACATTTTTCTTTAAACTTTGTATGTTGCTTCAAAGGAAATCGTTATGATAAATCTTTATGGTTTTTATCATGAAGAAATAATCATCACACAAGTGATCTTTGCACTCAGTATTAATTTTCTTAGCAATATGTTGTTTGGATCAGTATAAACAGATATAAGGACATTTAACACAGATTTAGTTACTATTACTGGGTTATGACCTGCAAATTGCAGTATTTTTGTAGACAAATCACTTGAAAAGTTGACGTATAATGAGTAATTACCTTATGGATGCTCATAAGTAGCAAATGAGTACTTATAATTTAGGGTGAAAAGAAAATAGCTCATTAATATGAGGTATACAGTTTTTCAAACAACTTAGGAGAAATGAGGATATTGTATTCTAGAAAACCATATTTGATGATTGGAAAAGTGGCTTTAATGATGACATCAGTGACATTGATGTCAAAAAAATGAAGAGTTTAAATAAAATTGTGTTATGAAATGTGAGTGGGAAACAGCAATATTTCTAAAATATAATCCCATAGTGTAGTTTAAAATAAGTAAATATGGGAGTTCCCGTCGTGGCTCAGTGGTTAATGAATCCGACTAGGAACCGTGAGGTTGCGGGTTCGATCCCTGGCCTTGCTCAGTGGGTTAAGGATCTGGCATTGCCGTGAGCTGTGGTGTAGGTTGCAGATGTGGCTCGGATCCCGTGTTGCTGTGGCTGCGGCGAAGGCCAGCGGCTACAGCTCCTGTTAGACCCCTAGCCTGGGAACCTCCATATGCTGCAGGTGCGGCCCTAGATAAGGCAAAAAAAGACAAAAAAATAAAATAAAATAAGTAAATATGTATAAGTATAAATCTTTTTAAAAGGTTTTTAAAAACCTTGTCAGATATTTAATTAACATGCATATTTGACCTTCAGTTATTATTTTTAAAGATTTAATATTTGGAGCACATTTATTTTGTAATGCTGAAAAAAAATAATGTTGTACTTTCCTGGTAAAGGTGAAATATTTAAATGTTTCTTTATCCTTCTGTAGGCAATACCAAGATTTCCTTGAAGATCTTGAAGAAGATGAAGCAATTAGAAAAAATGTGAATATTTACAGAGGTTGGTATCTTAGGAGTATTTAAGTTTTGTCTTCTTTATATAGATATATTACCCTAGTGTGAGTATTTTTAAATCTTAAATTTTGATTCCATACCTGACTTTATTGTATTCTTTTAAAATGAGTCTAAACACTTTTCCCTCACCCGAACTTGTAGAACAGTAAAACTTATTAAATTGTTTACTATACTACATTTGATATCATTTGCATCCTTGCATGATCTCTCAATTTGCTGACCCCTATGCAACTGGATAGTTATTCATGTATTTATGCAAATTTAACCGTTCAATGCATATTTAAGGGTCTGCTCTAGACAGAAGAACTGCAGATATAATATAGTTAAATAATGGTAGTGATGGTAGGGCCAGGTATTTGCATATTTCTTATTTGTATTTATTTGAAATTCTTCTTTATATTTTTTCCTAGATCCAACCATTCCTGTGGAAAGTGACACAGATGATGAAGGAGCACCTCGAATTAGTCTGGCTGAGATGCTTGAAGACCTTCATATTTCTCAAGATGCTACTGGTGAAGAAGGTGAATCAATGATGACATAATGAGATACTGTGGATGGTTTCCCCATGCATAGGCTCAGGATGCTGTCTTACTGTCTATGCCTTCACACTGAGAAGGAGAAATTTAGCTTTAAACCTGAATAAATATGACTATTTTGGTTTCTTGAAGTTTTAGATAGAAAATTATGGAGAATGTAATTATTACGGATATTTAGGCCATTTACTTATGGAATTTTACCAGCTTGCTCTTTTATGAGACAGTGGTAGTTCCACATACTTTAGCTCTGGGTTTAAAAGCTCACAAGTTATAATTCCTTAAATTACAAGGAATTGAATTGCCATCGTCAAGCATAAAACAGGCATTTACATTCTTTTTATATTGATTACTTCAGTAAAAGAGCATACGAAGAGAATCATTTTTAATATGAACTTGCTGTACACTTTGATCCACTTCAGATCACTTTATGTCTTTGGGACAGGAAAGTTGGCGTTCAGTTTATCTTAGACATTCAGTAGGAAAGTGAATCTTTTTTTATTCATAATATTTACATTTTTAAAAGCCGATAAGCTGGGGATTATCTTTTTTTTTTTTTTGCAGAAGAAAGTATATTTAAAATATTTGTAGATTTTTAGCAAAAACAGTATTTAAAGATTAAATAATTTGTATCTTTGTTGTTTCGGACTGTGCTTTCAGCTTAGTGCAGTAGCTGCTTGTGTCATAAAAATGTCTTATCACTTCAAGGATTTTGCTTTTAAAATTTTGGTTTACAAATTGAGAAAGAATTATTTTTATATAAGTTTCTATCATTGAACACATCATCATCAAAAAGAATATTAGAATCTAGCGTATAAGTGATGAAGTAATAAAATACAATCTTTATGCTTTATAAAACCATGTGTGAATCAGATTTGAATGAGGAATGCCTTCCTCATCTTAGAGGGAAAAGTATTGGCTTGGATTTTAAAGTCTTCTGAAAATGAAGTATTAAGGTCCTATTTTTGTAGGCAAAATCAGACTTGCTAAGCATGCCAAGCCAAAAGTAAGAGCTAATTCATAAATCCGATCTATATTGTTAAATAAGGAAATTGAGTAGGTGCTGAATAGAGCACTTGCCCTTTTTTAAAGATTAGTCTCTAATTCTGAAGTTATAAAGGCCTGTGCTTTCAACAAAGTGGCTCCTTTGTTTGCATATTTAAAGTTTTTGCTTGTGATCTGTGTTTACCTCTTCTATGTCAAGACTTTAAAAAGCATGAAAATAAAAATGTTTTCCCCCTTTTTTGTGTCCCTGAAGTGATTATGTCAGTGTCATATTTAAATTTCATGCAGTTTTCTAAAGTATAATTAGTGTTAAGTACCTGTCATATGATTTTCTCACTGAATATATAGTTCCCCACACTAACTTTTAGTCTTACTCATTTTGATTTTGTCTTTATGAGTAATGAAATCTGTTGGTTGAAAGAAGGCTGTGACAAGATGAGGGAATATAGGTAAAAGGAAAGCTGTTAGCCAAGAGTATGCAGTTATACAGCCTTAATGAACCTACCATTTGAGAGTATAGTTCCCAGGCTTATGGATCCCAAAATACTCTTGTTGATGTCCCAGAGGGATAGGATTTGAGCATGCAGGTATTAATCAAAATCACAGGACCCTGATTTAACCCAATTTATAAAAAGTATGAATAATTTCTAAGTCAATATGATCTTTTTTTTTTTTTTTTTGGTGTAGACAGATCTGTAGCTGGAGCTGCTGTTGTATAGGCAACAGTCACTTGATGAACAGGGATACAGTTGAGGGGAGAGAGTTGCTTCTGTGTGTAGCTCAGATGCTTAACAGCATTAAGCTAATTTCCTCACCACGGTAGAACCCAGAATTCCCAGCTTTATGCTAAGACACACTTCGCTGGTCAGTGCTGCGTAAGTGCCAAGAGTGTTCCCATGACTCTTTAATTTTAGTAAATGTTTCATGTTTATTCCCGTACTTCAGATAACTCGATCTGTTATTTTTAGCCCAAAGGATATTTACTTTTAAAGATAAATTATTTTTAGTTTTGACATAATTTCAGACAAAAATTGTTGTAGAATAGTCCAGAGAATTCCTAGATCTTCACTGAGATCTGCCAAATGTGAATACAACTTCATTTTCTTTTCAATAAAACTTTTTAAAGGTTTTATTAAAGTATAGTTGATTTACATCTTTCCTTGTCTTTTTTTTTTCCTGAGTAACATTTAAGAGTAACTCCCTAAATGTTTTTTTCTCCTCCAAAACAAGGAATTTTTCACAGTGTAATGATCAAAATCAGAAAATTAACATTGACACAATACTGTTATCTAGTCAATGGACCACATTGAGATTTTGTCAGTTTTTCCAACCAAAATATATTTTTTAGAAAAAATGTCTAAGATTTTGTGTTGCATTGGGTTCTCATATCTCTTTAGACGTCTTTCCTCTGGGTTAGTTCCTCTAGTTCCTAAGATTTTTTTTTTTTTAATGTAATTGACTTTCTTGAAGAGTCCAAATCAGTTGTTCTGTAGGCTTGTCTGACAGTTTTTCTCCTGGTTAGACTTAGGTTAAGCCCTTTTAGTAAGACTACCTCAGACATAATATTAAATTCTCAATGCACTGCATCAGGAGACATGTGCTATCAATTAGCCCAGATGTTCCAGACATTTTTGGGTTATTATTTGGTTTTATGTTTCAAGGAATCGAAGGATTTTTTTTTTGTCTTTTTCCCTTATCTAGGGCCACACCTGCGGCATATGGAGGTTCCCAGGCTAGGGGTCTAACAGGAGCTGTAGCTGCCGGCCTTCGCCACAGCCACAGCAACGCAGGATCCGAGCCACGTCTGCAACCTACGCCACAGCTCACGGCAACGCGGGATCCTTAACTCACTGAGCGATGCCAGGGATGGAACCAGCATCCTCATGGTTCCTAGTTGGATTCATTAACCACTGAGCCGTGACAGGAACTCCAAGGAATCGAAGGATTTAATCCTTTGCAATTGTTATTTTAACTTGATTTTTCTTTTTAAATACATTACCTTACAAATGATGAAGCTTATGCTATTTACAGTTTTTGGAATTGTAACATGTATAGATTGTATTCACCGCTATAATCAAAATCCAAAAAAAATTCTTTCATCCCTCACAGCTCCCCCGCCCCAAATTGCCTTTGTTTTCAAACCCTTCACCTATCCTTTACCCCCACCAATGACCAATCTATTCTCTAGCCTTATGGTTTGCTTCTTCCAGAAAATGTAAATGAAATCATATAGTAAGTGGCCATTTGAGTATGTTTTTTTTCACTTAGCATGGTGAACTTAAGACTCATTTAAGGTGTGGTATATATTATGAGTTTGTTCCTTTTTATTTTGAATAATATTGCAATATATGTATATGTATATACTCTAGTCTATCCATTCCCCTATTAAGGCACATTTGAATTTCCAGGTTTTGATGATAGGCAAAAAGCTGCTGTGAACATTTGTGCACATAGTTTCATTTTACTTGGGTAAATAATTAGGGATGTGATTGTTAGATCCTTATAGTAGTTGTATATTTGACCGTTTTCCAAAGTGGTTTGTGCTTTTTTGCTTTCCCACCAGCAGCATGTGAACATCTCAGTTACTGTGTGTCCTCACCACCACTTGATGGTGGTCAGTTTTTAAAACCATCCTAATAGGTAGTTGGTTGTGTCCTTTTGTGATTTTAATTTATGTTTCCCTAATGGCTTATTATTTTGAACACCTTGTCATATGCTTGGTTGCTTGCTTGCTTGCTTATTTATTTATTTGTTTGTTTATTTACTTGTCTTTTTTAAGGCCGCACCTGCAGCATATGGTAGGGGTCTAATTGGAGGCTAGGGGTCAAATTGGAACTCTAAGCCGCTGACCTATGCCACAGAGACACCAGATCCGAGCCGTGTGTGTGACCTACACCACAGTTCATGGCAATGCCAGATCCTTAACCTACTGAGCGAGGCCAGGATCAAACCTTCGCCTTCGTGGATACCGGTCAGGTTCATTACCACTGAGCCACAATGGGAATGCCTCATATGCTTAATAAAATTTATTATCCGTATATCTTAATTAGTAAAATGGCCATTCAAAACCTTTACCTATTTTTAAAAATCAGGTTGTTTTCTAATCAGTGAGTTAATTTTTCTTTTGATGCTCACATTGTTTCAGAATTGGCTAGTGGGTGCCCCAGCAATTTGGTTCCTTTGTCATTTTGACAGGTTCTTCTCCATATATTTAATTTCATTCATGGGTGCTCATATTATAACGTAACTCTTTGAGCAGGTTCAGGACCTATGTGCAGTCTGCTCTTGGCTTATTTTCCTAGCGACCAGTTTTCCTAAAAATAGACCAGTTTACTTAAACCAGCCTCAGTTGAGTCATCCTGTGAATTAAGGAATCATGAAGTGGTGTCAAAAAAACGCTGAGAGTAGTCTATTCATTCTCAGTTTATCAATTTTGTCATGTTTTACTTTTTTCTTTCCTTTTTTGGTCTTTTTGTCATTTTAGGGCCGCACCCGCGGCATATGGAGGTTCCCAGGCTAGGGGTCTAATTGGAGCTACAGCTGCTGGCCTACAGCTACAACCACAGCAACGCGGGATCCGAGCCGCGTCGGCAATCTACACCGCAGCTCATGCCAATGCCGGATCATTAACCCACTGAGCAAGAGCAAGGCCAGGGATCGCACCTGCAACCTCATGGTTCCTAGTTGGATTCGTTTCTGCTGTGCCACGATGGGAACTCCAATTTTTACTTTTTTCAGCAGTTACCTGCCTGGCTCTCATGGTAACGCTATGTTTAGGTTTGGAAGAGACTGCCAAACAGTTTTCCAAAGTGCCTTGCCATTCTACATTCCCACTACCAATGTATAAGAGTCTCTGAAGCTTTGCTTCCTTGCCAGCATTTGGTATTGTTTGTTAGCTCTTTGGATTTTAGTTATTCTAATAGGTGCATTTGGGTATTTCATTGTTATTTTAATTTGTTGGAGAAGATAAGCATCTTTTTATGTGCTTGTTTGCCGTCTGTACATCTAGGTGTCTGTTCAGATCTTTGGCCCATTTTTATTTTAATTTTTATTTTATTAAAGTGTAATTGATTTATAGTGTTTAATTTCCATTTTACAGCAAAGTGACATTTTAATTTTTTTGTCTTTTTAGGGCTGCACCTTCGGCATAAGGAGGTTCTCAGGCTAGGAGTCAAATCAAATCGGAGCTGTAGCCACAGGCCTACGCTATAGCCACAGCAACGCCGGATCCAAGCCACGACTGTGACCTACACCACAGCTCACAGCAACACCAGGATTCATGTATACTAGTTGGATTCGTTTCCGGTCAGCTATGACGGGAATTCCAAAGTGACGTTTTTAAGTTGTTTTTCCTTCCAGTTTTATTTAGATACAATTGACATACAGCACTATGTAAGTTTAAAATATATATAACATAATGATATGATTTACATACATTGTGAAATGATTATCCCAGTAAGTTTAGTGAGCCTCTACTATCTCATAAAAATTAAAGATGTAGAAAAAAACATTAACAACTTTCATATATAGTGTACAGCAGTGTTAATTATGTTCTTAGGGAGTTTTAAGGGTTCCTGTATTTTGGATACAGGTCTTTTATCAGATATGTGTTTTGGAAGTATTCGTTTGTGGCTTTTCCTTAAAAATATATATGAAAATATATGTATGTAATTTACTGTATATGATTTTATAGAGGTGAGATCATACTGTCTATTGTACCTTTTTTTCCTCTTTAACATCTTATAAACTTTTTCTAAGCCATTACAAACTCTTAACCATATTTAATAATAAAATATACCACTGGTAGATTGCAGAAATAGCCGCAATTCTTTACTCTTCCCTGTGTCCATTCCCTTTACTTGTAATTCACAGTAGGACCAAATAATACACATTTAAGGGTTTTCAGGTCCTACTCTGCTATTGTAGCATGTAAGACCCATAGACAATATGTAAATGAAAGGAAGTGTCTTTATTCTAATAAAATTTTAAAAAAACAGACTGTGGGTTAGATTTTGCCTGTGGCCTATAGTTTGCTGACCCCTGACGTAAATTTGTAGTGTTCTTCTACTCTTCCCTGAGTTTGGTCCTTAGCATGAGGTAAAAGTTCTGAGTTTCGGGTTTGGGAGGGCTTGTGCCTCTGTCTTAACTGTGAAAACATATCTGGTTGAGTGTTGGAGGAAGTGAAACAGGTGGCACAGACCAGGTTGCTCCAGTCGCCCTGTATGAAGCCAGTCAGACCTCAGACACTGAGCAAGCCCAGCCAAGATCAGCAGAACTACTGAGCCAACTCCCAACTAACCTCAGACACTTAAGTAGTAACGTTATGTGCCACCGAGGGTTTGTGGTTGTTGCACAGCATTGTTATGGCATTACAGTTGGTAGACTGATTTGCCAACATTTAATTACCCTGTCTCTGAAGTTGATCATTGCTAGGTTTTTTTCCTTTTTCCTATTCCTGTAAAAATTTGTCCATTTTGCTCATTATTTTCTTAGGAATGAAATTACTGGCAAAGAACATGTCAGAATCTCAGGACACATTATAAAAATCCTTTCCGGAAAGATACCTTGTGGTACAGTTTTTAGGAGTGTCTCTTTTACGTCTTAGTATTCTTAATGATCGACATGTTTTCTCTTTTCAGTTAATATTTTCTAGGCTTAAGGAGATGAAGCCCAGGCAAGAGTGATCTGTTTGTTGAACTTCTGTAGCAGTTACTGTCTGACTTCATAGTTTTTATATGCTTCCTAAGTTATCGTTTCTATTTTTGTATGTATTTTTCTTTCTCTCTAACTGGACTGTATGTTTCTTTAAGACAACACGGATACAATGCATAGATCATCAAATATGTAGTTAGTAGCATGATCTGATTGAAGTTAGTATTTTGAAAAATGGGTATAGTTTTGCTTTAAACAATTCCTTATGAGTCTGTCCATGAAATAAGAAAGCAAGCAGACCTTAAGGGCATTAGAGAGGCAGTAAATAGCATTTGTAAGGAGAGTTGTTCATGTTGGTCAAGAACATTTCACCCGTTTACAGAAACAAGACCAGCATCTGATTCTAAGCTCAGTAAATTATATGTGAGTAGTGCTAAGTAGTTAACCACAGAAGATGTTAATAGTGTTAACATTGTTGTAGTGTTAACACAAACTATTCATTTTAACACACTGTAAATTGTTTTCTTCCTCCAGGATACTTTATTGTATATAATAGCACAAATGCTATTTGTAAATCATCATGTGGACAGAGAAGTACAAATGACCTACACAGAGAAGGTAACCTATAATTAGAAGGATAAACTATTGGGCAGTATTCAAGAAGAGTAAAATAATGTCTAGTAGTCTTCCTGTATCTATACATTTGGATCAAAATAATGTTGAGGTGCTCACTGCTTGACAGAGGTTGAGATAAATCAGTGTTCACCTGGATTCTAGGGTGTCAGCATAAAAGAAAGCTGTAGAAGTCTCTGGAGTATACAGATTCCTGGCGGTGACACTGAATAGTCTGGGATGTGGAACTCTGTTTCAGAGAGGATCTTAAAAATATCTGTGTTCTGATTGTAGAGTTCCATTTTGGCATTTTGCCTTTTATTTTGTGAGACTCTGATCCTAGGTAAATTTGTAATATTGCAAAAAATCTGTTTGCGGTTGTTCCCCCAGTCCCTTACTCTTTGCCTTCCCTAGTCATGTTTCCTTTTCTGTCTTTTCATAGGAGCTGGTCTGATATTCAATAAGTAGTTATGGAGTAAAATGTTACTCCTGGGAGTATTTTCATTTTTGTTAGGGACCAGAGGCTTAAGCAGAGCGTGTCAGATGGAGGAAATACTTTGGGAGACAGAAGTCTTCTGAGTGTGGTAGATTAAATTGCTGGTCACAATTCTTAATTCCTCCATAAGTAATACATACCCTTATGGTTCTCCAGTCCTCATGGTGGTGGAGTATATTTCTTTGCCCTTTCACTGTGGGTGTAGTTTTGTGACTTGCTTTGGCATTGGGGTGTTAGTGGATATGGTAGGAAGATAGAATTAAAATGCTTTTGTTATTTGCACTTGGGTTCCAGTCCTTCTGCCTTTACTATGAGAAGAAATACCCTGGGTAAACACGGCCTCCTCAGCTGAGCTCAGCATGGATCATGTGTCACCCTAAACAGCTGTTAAGCCCCTGAGTGTAAGAATAATTGACTGTTGGAGTTCCTGTTGTGGCACAGTGGTTAATGAATCTGACTAGGAACCATGAGGTTGTGGGTTCAATCCCTGGCATCGCTCAGTGGGTTAACGATCTGGCGTTGCCATGAGCTGTGGT
>PVHT021183693.1:18774892-18790050 GCA_004024745.2 Catagonus wagneri
TTTTTTTTTTTTGTCTTTTTGCCTTTATGTAGAGCTGCACCTGTGGCATATGAAGGTTCCCAGGCTAGGGGTCTAATAGGAGCTGTAGCTGCTGGCCTTCGCCACAGCCACAGCAACGTGGGATCCGAGCCGCGTCTGCAACCTACACCACAGCTCACGGCAACGCCGGATCCTTAACCCACCGAGCAAGGCCAGGGATCGAACCCGCAACCGCATGGTTCTTAGTCGGATTTGTTAACTACTGAGCCACGACGGGTACTCCTTGGGGTGGTTTCTTATGTAGCATTATTGGTAATAGCTGATAGTCTCTGCATCTGTAAAATTCATTTCATTAAGTAGTTGTTGATGGATAATACCTTCTCTGATTATAGAAATAGCTTACCTTCCCCCAATCATCAGAGAGAGTTAAAGTTAAGGTCGTAGTGGATATACTCCTATGGGTTCCTTTAAAGCGGCCTGGTTTTCACTGCTACTTTCACTGTTGTTGTGGGCAGGTACAGAAATTTTGTTGGATTCATTCTCATGCATTCTCTTTTGTACCTGTATTTTAGGTTTTACTGGTTTAAATAATGGCAACTTGGGCAGCTGGAGGAGGCCAAGGAGACCTAGTTCCAGTTGTTCCCCACTTTCCTTCAGGCTAACAGCTTCACTTTTAGATATTTGGTTTTCATGTAAGATTTTGTTAGGAAAAAAATATATTTTTAAGAAAATTTTAAAAATTTTGCCTACGAACAAACTTGTACATCCATACCATGGGATATTATTCATCAATAATAAGAAATGAATTATTGATACCCACAACTTGGATAGATCGCAGAGGAATTATGCTGAGTGAAAAAAGCCAATCTAGCTTTTTTGAAACAACAAATTTATAAATGGAGAACAGCTTAGTGATTGCCAGGGTATAGGGATGGGACTGTGTGTAGAGGTTGGGTTTGGCTATAAAGGGGTAGGTAGCATAAAGGAGCTTTTTGGTGGTGGAACAGTTTCTGTGTTTTGATTGTGGTGATTATCACATGAAATTACACAGATGATACAATTGTAGACAGACAGATACACATACACACATGCTTATAAAACTGACAAAATCTGAATAAGCTCTATGGATTGTCTCAGTATCAGTTTCCTGGTTTTGATCCTGTACTATAGTTATGCAAGAAGTCACCATGGTGGAAGGATAGCTGAAGAATCCACAGAACCTCCCTGTCCATTTGTGTGTGTGTGTGTGTGTGTGTGTGTATGTGGTACTCCCTGTGAGTATATAATTATTTCGGAATTAAAAGTTAAGAATTAAAACATTGCTATGTGTAAGAGCTGATATTAGAGGGAAAGAATTCTTCCTTTAATAAATCAAATAAATCACTATGATAAATCATAAGTGGTTTATTTGAAAGAAATATAAGTGAATATTGACACATTTTATTGGGCAATTTATTTGTTCCTAATAACCTGAGAAAAGTTAGTGTGACAGAAGAGAGGGTGCATATGTGTATGTGTGTGTTTACTTGGTTCCATCTAATGGAATTCATTTATAGGAGTCCCTCAAAAGGACCCACTTTGTTATTCCTGATATTAACAAAAAGGAAGAGGAGAATATTAGGTAAGGAAAAAGGGAAGAGAAGGTCTTCATTTTATGAGGATATTATTAGAAAGCAACTAATAAAAGACTAGCAATTTTCAGTTTTGATAATCCATGGAGATGTTTGTGTTAGGAAAATAAAGGCAGTTTTTCTTCCATTAGGAATGTTCAGAACTGTAGATGTTCACAGCAACATGCTCCTTTGCTGTCAGATATTTGGGGGATAAACTGAAGTTCACAGAAGTTGGATTAAGTCTTACTGGGGGAATAGTCCTTAGCCTTGGACTCTAACCTAATTTAGTGATGATAATATCTCCAATGTCATATACTATTTACTCCATAGTTCTATGATTTGAAAATTTCTAGTGCAAACAAGAAAATAGAAATTCCTTTTTTTTAAAAAAAGGAATTTTAAAGATAGTGATATGAATGTCTTGTAACTTCTTTTAGTTATTAAAAAATACGGAGTTCCTGTCATGGCTCAGCGGAAATGAATCTGACTAGCATCCATGAGGATGCAGGTTCGATCCCTGGCCTCACTCATTAAGGATCCAGGGTTGCTGTGAGCTGTGATGCAGTTTGCAGATGCGGCTTGGATCCTGCATTGCTATGGCTGTGGCATAGGCCAGCAGCTGCAGCTCCGATTCAGCCCCTAGCCTGGGAAATTCCATATGCCATGGGTGCAGCCCTAAAAAGAAAAAAAAGTTTATGATGCAAAACAGTCCAACCTGGATAACAGTTCTGATATATTTGCCAGTCTGGTGCTTCCAACTGACTCGACCATGGAAAGGTTAGCATCAGAGCTGTAGTGTGATATATGGAACCATATTTATCCCAAGCATATGGAGGAAAAGAGATTGATCATGTCCTTTATTGTATTATTATTTTTTTGTTTTTCTAAAGCATGAGGATACAAAATAAATGTTTACTTAAGAGGCCTGCAGGCATACTCAACAGTCTTTACCCTATAATTACATTTCTTTTTTTTTTTTTAATATGGCATCATGTGGAAATAGTTTTACTCTACTTATACGTGTGAAAGGAAATGTAGACTATAGTTAAGTGCATAGGCCCAGGAGCCAGATGTCCTGAATTCAGGTCCCAGCTATGATCCTCAGGCAAATACTTCCCTTCTCTGACTCAGTCTCCTTTATCTATAAAATGGGAATTCATTTGTTTAAAATTGTGGGTTCCCAGTATTTTGAGAATTTTCAGATGGTCTGTACTCTCTATATTATATAAAGGGGCTGGAAATGCAAAAAGGAAGACAAGTGGGCCTGGAGCAGTAAAAAGGAAGATGATGCAATACTCAGAGATTGGAGTGCAGATGCTGCTGTCTTTAAGTTGACCTGCTGCTGTACTCTTGAAGGCACAGTTGGAGGCCAGCCTGGATCTGAGGAAGAGGTGTCACTAAACCAAAGAGTGCAGCTTCTGCCAGGGCTGCTCATCTGGAATCCATATCCGTAGCAGCAAGAGTGTCTGCCAGCAACTGTCACACACTGGAGCCCAGGGCCATCTCTTTCTTCAGCTTCCTCAGTTCCTTTCAGTGCCTGACAGGAAGCCACCTGGCAAGAGAGCTTAGAAATATAGTTTGATGTTTCCCAGCCCCAGATGTTCAGAGTAGCATATAGAAGGGTAGATGGAGTGAAAAATAACAGGTAACTAACTTGTGCAAAGACTACGTATATGCACATATTTTCTATAATCATTAACTATGTCCCTAGGAGGGAGAACTTGGGGACTTGAGCTCAGCAGTGGAAGGATGTATTAATTTTACTCCTTGTCTTTTGGACTTTGTTTTTATTTTATTTATTTAGCCTTTTTGGTTTTGTTTTAAGGGCTGCAGCCATTGCATGTGGAAGTTCCCAGGCTAGGGGTCAGATCCCTGACCCACTGAGCGGGGCCAGGGATTGAACCCGCATCTTCATGGATACTAGTCAGATTTATTACCACTGAGTCACAATGGAAACTCCTGGGCTTTGTTTTTAATGCATATAAATCCACAGAGTTGAATTGATTATACTCATTTCATGGCACATTGATTTTGGTTCATGCAAATCATCATGCCCATTCTTTTTTCCATTGTCTCCCATGCCATATATGTCTACCTCTCATGCTTTTATGCAGATATATTGAAATTCCTGAAAGTACGTGATGTCATTCATGGGTTAAATGTAAGGAAATGCTGTTGTGCTAAAAACTTACTACTTTTTTACACTTAACATTAACTTTTTGAAATTTTGGATCCATGTTGCTATATATAAATTTGATTCACTGTTTTTTGTTGCATGATACTCTACCAAATGCATCACTCTTTCCTTTCTCATCTATTTTCCCATTGATGGGCATCTAAGTTGCCTGCAGTTATCTTGCATATAATGCTGCAATGAAGTTTTATTTTATATTGATCTGTTAAGAGTTTCTGAGGTATATATCCAGTGTGGTAACCAACCTCTAAATGGCTCCCTTTTCCTAATATTCATGCCCTTTTTAGTCTCCTCCCCTTTATTGTGGACTGGGCTTAGCGATTCTTTTCTAATGAACAGAATTTGGCAGTTGTGATGGGGTATCACTTCTAGGATTAGTTTCTTAAAGATCTGTGATTTTTTTTTTTGTTGTTTCTTTTTGTTTTTTCCATATAAGAGCCGCACCTGAGGCAAATGGAAATTCCCAGGTTAGGGGTTGAATCAGAGCTGCAGCTGCCAGCCTGCTGCACACAGCGACAGCAATGCAGGATCCAAGCTGCATCTGCAACCTATGCCGCAATTTGCATCAACCAAGCTACATCTGTGACCTGTGCTGAAGCTTGTGGCAAGGCTGGATTCTTAACCCACTGATTGAGGCCAGGGATCAAACCTGCATCCTCATGGATACTAATCAGATTCTTAACCAGCTGAGCCACAATGAGAACTCCCTAAGATCTATGACTTCTATCTTGTCATTTCTCATTATCTCTTTGGGGGAAGCAACCTGTTGTGAACTGTCCAATGGAGAGGTCCATGTAGCAGGGAACTGATGTCTCTGACCACTAGCCAAGACTCTGAGGCCTGGCAACAGCTTTGTGAGTGAGCTTGAAGCAGATGCTTCCCCAATTACCCTTGAGGTAACTGTAGCCCTAGCTGACCCTTGATTGCGACCTGTTGAGCGACCCTATTCAGAGGCACCCAGCTAAACCACATCTGGATTCCTAACCCACAGAAGTTTGAGACAATAAATGTTTGTCCACTTAAGACCCTAAATCTTGGGTAATTTGTTACATTACAATAGGTAACTAATATGCTGAGGAATGTAAATGTTGGGTTGTGGGATATATGCATACTTAACTAAGTACTGCCAGATTTCTTTCTTAACAGCAATACTTGAGGGCTTCTGTTTCACTAGCACTTCTTAGTATCAGACTTTATAAATAACTTTTTTGCCAAGCCGATAGATATAAAGTGATATCTCATTTTAATTATATTTTTTGATAACATACTGAATATCCTTTCAAATCCCTTTTTGGTTAGTGCTTATTCTTGGCTTTGATTTTTCTGTCTTGTGTTGAGTTGATAATATGTCTTATACAATAGCCCTTACTGGTTTTGGGCATTGCAGAGATCTTTACTAATTTTATTAGTTGTTAAATTTGTGAATAATGTCCTTCATTAAAGTATATAACTGTAATGTAGTTATAACCATAGATTCTTTCTCTTCAAGGTTTGAATCTTGTTCAGGCGAGACCACTGGTACCTATAATTTATTTAGACTTTCTGAATAAATAAAAGTCTTCTCATTAACAACTGTTGGACTAATTGAAGTGGGTTTAAAAATAAGGGCAAACTCTGTGCTCTCTTGTCCACTGCATTTGAATTTGCTTTGCAACACCACTGTCAAGTACTTATTTTACATATTTTACATATAATGTGGTAACACATTCACAAATCTGGATAAAGATGAGATGTGGCAATGTGTTAAGTGACCTGAATTAGGTTGATAGGAGAACCTAGTAGGAGTGCATTAATGCACTGGCCCTCAAGTTATAGAAACTATAAGATAAAGTATGTTGTAAAATAATAAAATGTATTTTTCTATTTTTTTTTAATTAGAGGAGAAAGCCCCAAACTCTTAAATAATAATTTTAGCTTTAGCTGTCCACCAGATGGCACCAGTGCATGTTAAGTACCTATGAAAATCAGAAGCATTATTTTCACACTTAACTTAAAAATCTGTTGAAGTAAGAATGTATTAACGGTATAATTAAGGAGATAATTTTGGCTCTTTACCAGTTAGTCTTCAAGTAACCGTTTCTGAAGCTCCAGGTTGGGTGAGATGTACTTCTATAATTATTTACTAGAGTCTCCTTTCACTTGAGGTAGAGATGGGGATAGTTTTAGTCTTACTAGGTCATGAATAGTGGGGCTTTTATTTTTCTAGTGATCATTAGGTTAGGAGTTAATGCCACATTTGGGAGAAGTGAAGTCTAAAATGTGAACTTTCCAATCTAAACGTATCTTTCAATGTTTATAAAACCTGCAGGTTTGGGAAAATACTGGAAATAAACATTTCATTGCTTTAATTTTATATATTGAGTTGATAATGAAAAATGGCCATGATATCCACCTCATTCACTGAACTGATCTGTAAATCCCATTTCCTTTTAGGAAGTAAGCATGGAGGATTTTTTAGCCCTGAAAAAGAAATATGAATTAATATATCCAAGGACTATAAAAGTAACTTCTAAGCAATAATCGTACTGCAAATATGAAACTTTCATACCATTTATCCTGAATGTTACTGATGACTCAAACTTTGTGTCTGTCATGTTTGAATGTCCTAGAAAAGTTTCTAGGAGCTCCTTCCCTCTTGTCTTTGGAGGAGACATGTTACCTTTTCTGTATTGCTGATACATTAAGAGGCCCAGCCAAGCGTTAGGCTTTCCATTCTGGGAAAGCATCTCAACAGCACGTTTATTGCTGTTCATTTGTAGTAGGTACTCAGTATGTTTTCACTACTGAAGTCACTTTTAAAAAGATGATCAATACCAGTATTTCCCAAAGTGCGATTAGTGAAATGGTAGACCTTCAGAAGCTACTTGGGAAGAATTCTGTGGTTAAGCAGTGCCAAACAATTTTCCTTAGCACAGCTCACTGTATTGTGTTAAAGACTCTTTGAAGCCCTATAGCCTTGATTCTCAGTGGAGAGGCATTGCCCCCATGAGACATTTAGTAAATTATAAAATTTTTTTTGACAAACGACACAAAGTTTTTGTTGTCACTCCAGTTGGCCAGAGGTCATAGACACTAGATAGCCTGCAGTGCATCGTCAGTCCTGGAAAAGCTAGAGTTGTCCCTTGCCCCCTGGGGCTCACTCTTGTCCTTGTAGCTTTAAGCTTAGGACCTAACTCTGTTTTACAGATAAACACAAAGTAGTTATGATTTTATTACAGTAGACACTGAATGTCTTAGGAGCACAATGACCATGTAAATTAAGGGAAGATTGTATTTTGTTTTGTTTGGAGCTTTACCAAGAATTGTTTACTGTTTCAGAAAAGGACATCATGAGCAAACATCACTGGTTAGTAAATGAGTCTGATGCAGCACAACTGTATAGCCTATTTGTAGCTGTTTTATCATGATTTTCCTCATGGATTCAAGGATCTGACTACCTGTGTCTTTTGGTTTAGACATTCCCAAAATTTACATGTTAAAATACACGTTATGCTATTGTTGGTCTTTTTCGAATTTACTTTTTGATAGGACATACCTATCAATGAATTTTGTTTCAGGATGGTAAAGAGGTTTTACAAATATACATGTTTACAACAAGGACATATTGGATCTGAGGAGTTCCCATCGTGACGCAGTGGTTAACGAATCCGACTAGGAACCATGAGGTTGCGGGTTCCATGTGGTATAGGTCGCAGACATGGCTCTGATCCTGCGTTGCTGTGGCTGTGGCTTAGGCCAGTGGCTACAGCTCCGATTGGACCCCTGGCCTGGGAACCTCCACATGCCGCGGGTGTGGCCCTAAAATGACAAAAGGCAAAAAAAAAAAAAAAAGGATATATTGGATCTGAAGGGGTTAGGAACTACTATCCTCTGTGGAGAAATCCGGAGGATTTTCTTGATTCAGCATTTGTCAAATTAATTTAGTAATAGAAACTTTATTTTGTGTAACATCTGTTAACTTTAAGGAGAGCTATGCTAATACTGTCACTAATGAAACTTTTTACAGCAATTTTTACTTCTTAAAATGCCTTCATATGCCTGTGTCAGCTTATTTTTATAACGTTTTTTGAAATGCATACCATAGGCACTCTCATTTTGTAGATAAAACAACACGAAAAAATTCAGGTGACTCCCCGTAGGTCTGTAGCAGAGCCTAGATGAGAGGCCTGATTCCCAGATCCATGCCCTTTCTGCATCTTATGGCTCTGAAATGTTGCTAATCTTAGCCTTCTTCTCTCCACTCCTCTGTGCTTCTGTATCCTGGGAGTATGTGGGCAGGGAGAAAGTTAGGTCCTGTGTCAGAGCAGCACTGGGGCAGGTAAAGCATTCCTGCGGTAAGGGACTGAACATCCAGTCTGAAATGCAGTTTCTTATGTCCTGATTCTGACTTGTTGTTGCGTGCCTTTTGGGTTCATCACCTTTCTTGTATCCCTAGATCAAAAGAGTGATCAAGGGAAGGAAGAGAAAATGAAACTGCAGCTCACTGGTTAGGCGGAGTGTGGAATTTGTGATTTACCATTGCTAGGTATTACTTTGTTTTCCCATTATCTTCTGTTCTTCCTCAGGCTTGTGGTTGGTATTTGCTTAGCCAACTCAAGTTGAGATTACAGGCCTACAGGATGTCTTTTTTTTTTGCTTTTTAGGGCCGTACCTGTGGCATATGCAGGTTCCCAGGCTAGGGGGTCCAACTGGAGCTGTAGCCACTGGCCTACACCACAGCCATAGAATGTCAGATCTGAGCCATGTCTGCGACTTACCCCACAGCTCACGGCAATGCCAGATCCTTAACCCACTGAGTGAAGCCATGGTTCGATCCCACAACTTCATGGTTCCTAGTTGGATTTGTTTCCACTGCGCCATGTCGGGAACTCTAGGATGTCTTTATTCTCAAGAGGAAATAATGGTAAATAGCCCTTACACGTCAGACTTGGTTGTAAGTGCCTTACGTACATTAATTCATGTAATCCTTAGAAAAACTTTGAGGTAGGTAATAATATTATACCCATTCAGGTGAAAAAACTGAGGCAAAAGAGGGTTAAATCACAAGGTTACACAACCTTGTAAGTAGCTTTCCTACTTCAAGGCTTAGCTCAAATGTTGCTTTTTTTTTTTCCCCTGTAGGCTCCCAACTTTAACAGAATAAATCACTCCATGCAGTACTATCTGTGTGCTCATAGTTCTTTATCCATAACTCTAGTGAAACGCTTAACACACAGGAATCTAAAATGTGTCTGCCTTTGTGCTTAAGGGAGCTGTGAACTTCTTGAGAGTAAAGATTATGTGTAACTCATTGCATCTGTTTATATATTTGCAAGGTCTTGCACCATGATGGGAACAGTACATGTTTATTGATTTAAATTCCTTTAAAGGACAGTAAGACGGAGAACAATGACAGTACCACTCTTTTTCCTTAATTAATTATTCAACAAGTTTGTTGAGAACCTGCTAACATGCTAGACACTGGCATGCCCTGAAGAGACAATTATGAATAAGACACATAATTCTTATCTCTAGGGAGCTTGCAGTTTTCTCTACTTTCATGCTTTGGTCTCTCAGTTTATTTCTGCTGTCCCTGATAAATCAGTTGCTGCTTCTGGTTGTGGTGAGCTGAGCCACTCTGTCTTACCAAGGACTTGGAAAGGTGCTGCCGGTAGTGGTGATAGAGGCAGCAATCAGTATGGCAGAATTGTGCCCTCCTTCTGACATCACTCATGATAATAGTAGCATGTGTGGCCATCATGTACCATTGCTCAGTTCTTCCCAAGGGGAATGTTAGCTCAGTGGGAGTCTCATGCATCTGGCTAATGACTAGTTTGGTCCTGGGAGCCTAGGCTCAGTCTCCTGGAATAGATACTCAGGATGGATGGAGCCAGAAAATAAGGAGGGGATCAAATCAGAGAAGGCAAGTCCACTTCAGATCCAAAGGAAAAACATGGAATGGACAATGAGGGGAAATGTTCAAAGTTTAGGGACAATATTGGATGGGAAGGAAGCTGGGAATTGTAGGAAAGGAACTGGTGATTAAGAGTTAGGAAGTCAGTGGAGCCAAGAATTTTGTGGTAAAGACAACTGGGATGTTCGGGTTTTTCCATTAATGAATTGCTTATCTTGCTGAAAGATGAAGGGCTGGGCTTTTGGGCGAGTGATGTCAGCCATGTGGCTAAATAAAATGCCCCTCATTTTATGTCCTTTTCCCAACAACAACAATTTGGCATCCATTCAGGGGGGAAAAGTGCCTTTGTGGGAGTTATGGGACCTAGCCTCATCAGCCAAGAGATCCAGGAGGAGTCTTGCCCACTAGTGCATCAGATATAGGCACGGACCTGGGTACTGGCCCTAGACCCCACAATGATCCGTGAACTGGATCCAGTCTCTCTCAGCTACAGTCCAGGAGTCCCCGGAAAATACTATCTTAGACAGTTACCCATGAGCAAGAGAGCCTTTGTGGAAGTCATATTTTCCAGTGGAGAAATTTTAGAGCACCACTGGGCAAAAGCACATGAGTTTGGATCACTGGAGTGGGTAAGATGAACAGTTTGACTTTACCTGCATCACCCCATCCCCAAGAAGGTACTGCTTAGGACCAAGAGAGATCTTCTCAGGCTGTAACTTCTGTAAGGGAAAGTGAGAGTTGTATGAATGAGCACCTTGTTTCCCCTGCCTCTCAAAGAGGCTCATTTCTCAGATCTTCCAGAGTACTGAGTTGTGAACTGCCTGAGTGGGCAGGTGCAGGGGAAGACTGGGAGGGCAGCAGACTGAACTCTTATAGGGCATCAAAGGGACATAGATCCTACTAACTGTGTCGCAGACTCCATATAGAAGCTTGCCCATGAGCCAATGGGAGCACCTTGCCAGCAGATCCCCATAACTGGCCAATTGGCACCTCCAGTGCTCTGCATGTTTCATCCCCCTCTCCCTCACCTTGATGGCTCCTGGTGGCAGCAAGAGTGCTTTGGCAAATGGCTAGGGAGCATGTACAGCATGTTGACCAGAATCTGTGGACCAGGGAGAGCCCACAAACTTGAGTTTTAGTGCCACCTTTGTAAAAACAAAAGGGAGACCTTAGCAGCCAGCCTGTTATGTTGCAGGATCAAGAGAAGGCATACTTAATTTTATTGTACATTGCTTTACTGCACTTTGCGGTTATTGTGGTTTTTTTTTTTTTTTTTACAAAGTGAAGGTTTGTGGCAACTTTGTGTTGAGCAAGACCATTGGTGCCATTTTTTTGAACATTTGCTCAATTTGTGTCTATGTCATATTTTGATAATTCTCATAAAATTGTGACCGGTGATCTTTGATGTTACTATGATAATTGTTTTGGGGAGTCATGAACTGTGCCCATATAATAACATCAAGCTTGAGCACTTGTTGAAATAACAACAGAGGATTTTGAATATTATATATATTACATAAATTTAGTTGATAAAGCAATGGCAGGGTTTGAGAGGTTTCCAATTTTGAATCCTGTTGTAGGTAAAATGCTATCAAATAGCACTGCAGGTGACAGAAGATCACTTGTGAAAGGAAAAGTCAATCAATGTGGCAAACTTCTTTGTCTTATTTTAAGAAATTGCCACAGCCATCCCAATCCTTAGCAACTACCACTCTGATAAGTCAGAAGCCATCAACATTGAGGCAAGACCCTCCTCACCAGCAAAAAGATTACAACTTGCTAAAATGGTGGTATTTTTTAACAATGTTTTAAAATTAAGATATGTACTTTTTTAGACCTAATGCTACTGGTCACTTCCTAGACTACAGTGTAGTATAGACATACTTTTATATGCACTGGAAAACAAAAAAATTCATGTGACTTTATTGCAATATTTATTTTATTGCAGTGATTTGGAACTCAGTATCTTCAAGGTATACCTATAAATTAATTCTTGGAGTTCCCATTTTGGCTCAGCAGGTTAAGAGCCCGACTAGTATCCATAAGGTTTGGGGTTCAATACCTGGCCTCACTTAGTGGCTATGGTGTAGGCCGGCAGCTACAGCTCCGATTGGACCCCTAGCCTGGGAACCTCCATATGTCATGGGTGCAGCCCTAGAAAAGGCAAAAAGACAAAAAAAAAAAAGTACAGAACTTTAAGAGCATGAAAAATCAAGGAAACAGGACATCACAAAAGGATTATAATTATCTTCCAGTTACTGATCTCAAAGACATGAAAATCTATAATTTACATGATAAAGATTTCAAAATAGCTATTTTAAGGAAACTTAATGAGCTACAAGAAAATACAGGAAGACAATTCAACAAAATCAGGAAAACAATACATAAACCAAAAGTTTAACAAAGAGGTAGAAATCATAAAGAACCAAACAAAATTCTGGAGCTGAAGAATATAGTGAATGAAATGAAAAATGCAGTGGAGAGCCTCAGCATCAGAATGGATCAACCCAAAGAAAAAATCTTCAATTTAAAAGACAGGAACTTTGAAGTTATCCAGTCAGAGAACAAAGAAAAAAGAATGAAAAAGAACCAAGGGAAGAGTTCCCACTCTGGTGCAGTGGGTTTAGGATCCAGGATTGTCTCTGCAGCAGCTCTGGTTGCAGCTGTGGCTAGGATTTGATGCCTGGCCTGAGAATTTCCATTTACTATGGGTGCAGCCAAAAATTTTAAAAATTAAAAAAAAAAGAATGAAGGAAGCCTCTGTGATATATTTTGAAAGAAGTGCTTTATGAATTGTTGGAATTCCAGTAGAAAGGGAGAGAAAGTGGCAGAAAGCTTAATTAAGAAATAATGGCTGAGAACATCTCAAATCTGGACAGAGGTCTAGATATCTAAGTTCGTGAATCTCATAGGTCACCAAACTCAAAGAAATTCTCTCCAAGACACGTTGTAATAAAACTTAAATGTAAAGATAAAGGGAGAATCTCAAAAGAGTAAAAGAATTTGTAACTTATAAGAGAACTCCTATAAGGCCATCAGTGGATTTCTCAGCATAAACCTTTCATCAGGAGAGAGTGGGATGATATGCTCAAGGTGCTAAAAGAAAAAACACTGCCAACCAAGAATACTGTATCTGGCAAAGTTATCTTTCAAAATAAAAGAGAGGTAATGACTTTCCCAGAAAAACAAAAGCTGAGGGAGTTCAACACCACTAAAAATGACTTACAAGAGTTCTTCCAGCTGAAATGTAAGGATGCAAATTAATAACATAAATAATATGAAGTCCCCCTTGTGGCACAGTGGGTTAGGAATCTGACTAGTCTCCATGAAGATGAGGGTTCCTCAGGATACTGAGGCCTTGCTCAGTGGGTTAAGGATCTGGTGTTGCTGTGAGCTGTGGTGTAGATCACAGATGTGGTTTGGATCTGGTGTTGCTGTGGTGTGTAGGATGGCAGCTGCAGCTCTGATTTGACCCTTATACCAGGAACTTCCGTATACCATGGATATGGTGTGCATGTGTGTGTGTCTGTGTGTTGTATATATATATACAACACACATTTTTGTGTATATTTTAAATCATATAAAAATTAAACTTAAAATGGATTAAAGACTTAAGTGTAAGAAGACCTGAAACCATAAAAATCCTAGAAGAAAGCATAGGCAGTAAGTCTTCGTTATCAACTTTAGGAATATTTTGGAGGGATAGTTTTCATGCTAGGGCAACAAAAGCAAAAATAAGCCAGTGGGACTACACCAAACTGAACAGTTTTTGCACAACAAAGGAAATCATCAACAAAGTGACAAATCGACCTACCTAATTGGATATATATATATATGCAAATGACATATTCACTAAGGGGTTGATATCCAAATATATACAAAGAATTAATACAATTCAAGATCAAAAGCATAAACAACCCAACTAAAAGGCAGGCAGAGGATCTTACTAGACATTTCTCCAAAGAAGACATAACATACAGATGGCCAATAAACACGTGAAAAGATGCACACCATCATTAATCATCAGGGAAACACAATCAAAACCTCAGTGAGATTTCTCAACAAACAAAAGTCAGAACCAGACAGCTTCACAGATGAATTCTATCACACATTTAGAGAATAGTTAATACCTATCCTGAAATTATTCCAAAAAATTGCAGTGGAAGGAATACTCAAACTCATTCTATGAGCCAGCATCGTCATAATACCACAACCAAAAGAACCACCAAAGAAAAGAAAATTACAGACCAATAAGTCTGATGATCATAGGTGCAAAAATTCTCAACAAAAAATAGCAAACTAAATTCCACAATACATTAAAAAGATTATGCACTGTGATCAAGTGGGTTTTATCCCAGGGATGCAAGAATGATTTAATATCTGGAAATCAATGTGATATACTACATTAACAAACTGAAGAATAGAAACCATATGATCATTTCTATAGGTACAGAAAAAACTTTTGACAAAATTCCACATCCATTTATGATTAAAAACGAAACTTTCAATAAGTGAGTATAGAAAGAACATACTTCAACATAAAAGCAATATATGATAAACCCAGAGCTAACGTCATACTCAAAGGTGAAAAGCTGAAAGAATTTCTTCAAAGATCAGGAACAAGACAAAATTTCTAATCTTGTCACTTTTATTCAATATAGTATTAGAAGGTCTAGTCACAGCAATCAAATGAGAAAAAGAAATAAAAGGAATCTGAGGAGTTGCCTGGTGGCCTAGTGGGTTAAGGACCTGGTGGTGTCACTGCCGTGGCTCAGGTTTGATCCTTGGCCCACAATTGAACTGGAAAGTAATGAGTAAAACTGTCACCATTTGCAGATGACATGATAATGTATATGAAAAATCCTAAAGATGCGATCACAAAGCTATTAGAACTCATCAATGAATTCAGTAAAGTTTCAGGATACAAAATTAATATACAGAAATCTGTTTCATTTCTACACACTAACAACACTATCAGAGAGAGAAATTAAGCAAACAATCCCATTTACAGTTGCTTCAAAAAAGAATAAAATACCTAGGAATAAATCTAAGATGGTAAAAAGCCTATACTCAAAAAAATTTTAAGACACTAATGAAAGAAATTGAAGCTGATACAAAGAAAGATACCCATGCTTCTGGTTTCAAAGAATTAATATTGTTAAAATTACCATACTACCCAAGGCAATCTACAGATTCAATGCAATGTCTATCAAAATTTCAATGACATTTTTCACAGAATTATAACAAATCATTCTAAAATTTGTATGAAAAAACAAAAGACCCTGAATTGTCAAATCAATTTTTTTTCTTTTGTATTTTGTTTTTTTTTTTTTATTTTTATTTTTGCATTATAGCTGGTTTACAGATTTCTGTCAGATTTTCCAACTGCACCATGTGGTGACCCGATTACATGTACATATATGGATTTGTCACATGTAATTAGATATAGTTCCCCGTGCATTACAGTTGGAGCTCCTTG
>PVHT021183693.1:18791050-18856290 GCA_004024745.2 Catagonus wagneri
CTTTCTCTCTCACCTTTTTTTTTTCTTCACTTGTTCTACCCAGTTATTTCAGGGGTTTCTTGCAGTTTTTGGAGGTTTAAATTGATCAGCATTCAGATGATGATTTGTCCAACTTGTTTTATATTTAGATGCGTTTTTTGATGTATTTGTGGGAGAGGGAGAGCGCGACCTCTTACTCCTCCACCATCTTGCCGCCTCTGTCAAATCAATTTTCAGGAAGAAGAACAAAGCTGGAGATATCACCCTCCTTGATTTCAAACTATTCTACAAAGTTATAGTAATCAAAACAGTGTGTTGTTACTGGCACACAAAGAGAGACACAGATCAATAGGAGAGAATAAAAAGCTCAGAGATAAACCTATGGTCAATTAATCTATGCCAAAGGAAGCAAGAATATACAATGGGAAAAAGGCAATCTCTGCAATAAACTATGTTGTGAAAACTTGAAAGCTCCAAGCAGAGAAGCAAATTGAAGTATTTTCTCAAATCATATACAAAAATAAACTAAAAATGGAATAAAGACTTAAATGTAAAAACCTGAAGCCATAGGACTCCTAGAAGAAAACACAGGAAGTACACTATTTGACATAAGTCTGAGCAATATTTTTTTTGGGTATATGTCCTTAGGCAAGGGAAACAAAAGCAAAAATAAACAAATGGGAATACATCAAACTAAAAAGTTTTGCACAACAAGGGAAACTCAACAGAATAAAAAGGCAACCTATGGAATGGGAGACAATATTCACAAGTGATATATTCAATATATATCCGAAATATATAAGGAAGTCATAAAATTCAACATCAAGCAAACAAATAAGACAGTTTTAAAAATGGGCAAAGGGTCTGAATAAATATTTCTCTAAAGACATGCAGATGGCCAGCAAACACTCAGCATCACTAATCATCAGGGAAATGCAAATCAAAACCACAATGAGATATTACCTCATAATTATAAGAACTGTTACTATTAAAAAGATGAGAAATAACACATTTTGGCAAGAATGTGGAGGAAAGGGAACCCTTGTGCACTGTTGGGGGGAATGTAAATTGGTGCAGCCTCTCATGGGAAACTGTATGGAGGTTCCTCAAAAAATTAAAAATATAAATACCATATGATCCAGCAATTCCATTCCTAAGTATTTATCTGCAGAAAATGAAAACATTACTTTAAAAAAATTTTATGCACCTCTATGTCCATTGCAGCATTAATTACAATAGTCTAGACATGGAAAAAACCTAAGTGCTCATTGATAGACAAATGAATAAAGAAAATGTGATAGATATATATGTGAATATTACATATATATTTGAATATAACTGCCATAAAAAAGAATGAAATCTTGCCATCTGTGACAACATGGTTGTACCTAGTGTGTATTATGCTCAGTGAAATAAGTCAGAAAGACCATAAATTTCACTCATGTGTAGAATCTAAAAAAAAAAAAAATACACGGAAGAACAAACAAAGCAAAACAGAAAAGACTCAAAGGTACAGTGAACACACTGGTGGCTGCCAGAGGGAGGAGGGGTGAAGCAGGCGAATGAGATAAAGAGACACAAAATTCCAGCTAAAAATTAAATCATGAGGGATATAGGCAATAATATTGTTAAAACTGTATGGTGACAGATGATAACTAGACATGGTGCTTATTTAAATATCAAATCACTATGTCGTACAACTGAAACTAACATAGTATTGTATGTCTATTATAATTTGATAAAAGACAAAGTGTAGGACATACTGGTAAAGCTAAGTGTATAGTCATATTGAGGAACTGTAATATGGTGGTGTCATAACCACTGAAGTCTAGTGTAAAGATTAAAGGACATCAGTGTTAAAAATAACTGTAGCTGCCTTGACTTAACAAATACACAGTATAAAAAGAGGTAATTGTGACATCAAAAATGAGAAAGGGGAGGAGTAAAAGAGTGGAGCTCTTATATGTGTTGGAAGTTAAGTTGCTATCAGCTTAAAGTAGATAGTTTTAGCTATAAACGTCTAGACTTATATTATGTAAGTCTCATGGTAGCTACAAAAGCAGGAACCTTTAGTAGATTCACAGAAAGTAAAGAGAGGGGACTCAGAGTATTCCATCATTGAAAATCACCAGTTCACAAAGGTAGACAAAAACAAGGGGAAAAGGGATCAATGGAGCTGCGAAACAGTGAGAAAGTAATTAATAAGATGGCATCAGTAAGTCCTTAACTGTCAATAATTACTCTAAATGTAAATGGATTAAATATCAAAAAGCAAAGAATAGATGGATGGATAAGAAAATAAGAGCTAACTATATGCTCCCTTTAGGAGACTCACTTCAGCCTTAAGGACACATAGGCTCAAAGTAAATACTAGAAAACAATATTTCATGCAAGTGGAAAATAAAAGAGAGTAGAGTTATACTGTATTTAGATCAGACAAAATAGGCTTTAAACCAAAAATAGTAACAAGAGACAAAGAAGCACAGGCTCATTCACAGCCAGCAATCCATACCATAGTTCTCTCAGTTGGGAACCTCAGCAAGATCTGTGTTCAGGCCACAATTTATAGAAACAAAGGTAAGGACAACAGCAGAATGTTCAGAATGAAATCTTAGTCAATTCAACTTTCTTCGTCTGGATACCTTATGAAGACTATCATGGAAATATTCCTAGCTCTCATTCTTCAACCATAGGAAAGCTAGGGGTACCCCAAACTCTTGTTTGGCCAAAGACTGGCTGCTGTTTCAAGGTTGCCATTTTACTATATGTGGATAACGGGGACCAATCTGCCTTTTTGACTGGGAGAGTTTTCCAGTTTCACCTGGATGATTTTCATTCATCTTGTTGGCTTCTGTTATTAACCTTTCTGTGGTATATTTTTGGTTCTGATAGATTGCGTTTCACTGACTGAAAAGACAGCCACTCACCACTTGGGCCTGTGCAGTCGTGTAAGTCTTACTACTAAGTGGAAACCCCACTTGTCTTTTTGTCTCTCCCCAAGTTCTGCACTTAACACTTGCCTTTGTGTTAGGAAGCATGGAATTTTGAGTTTCTCTGGGGCATGAAATAAGATGTCCTCCTTAATAACTGGCTTTCTTGTCCTTGCTTTGCTGTCAGGACAGAACTAGATAATAAAACCTATGACTTATTTGAACTGGATCCATTAAGACGTGACAGAGTAATGATTTCGTTCCAGTAATGCTTTATTCTTACTCTACATTTTGACAGTTCCATCTAGCTGTGCCTCTGCTAGAAGTGACTCTTAGTCACTAATTCTTTTTTTTTTTTTTTTTTTTATGCTTTTTTAGGGCCACACCCATGGCATATGGAGGTTCCCAGGCTAGGGGTCTAATCGGAGCTACAGCTGCCGGCCTACACCACAGCCACAGCAACCAGATCCGAGCTGCATCTGTGATTTGCACCACCGGTCATTAAGCCACTGAGTGAGGCCAGGGATAAAACCTGCAACCTCATGGTGTCTAGTCGGATTCATTTCTGCTGTGCCATTCCAGGAACTCCACTAATTCTAAACTCACTCCAAAACAGTACCCATCACTTAAAATCTCAATGGAGTTACCTTTGCTCTATAAAGCTTTGTAAGACATTCAAAATCTTTCACATATTATCATCAGAGAATTGAAAAGTCTAGACAGTTTATAGGTTTGCTTTTTGACGGACTGACTTGCCCTTACAAGTGTTTCAAAGGGACCCTGCAGTCAGTTGTACAGTAATGAATGTGCTGGTTAATTCATTCAACATATGTTCACTGGGTGTCTACTCTCAGTCGTGCTCTGCTGTAGGTGTTGGGAATAGTGCAGTGAACAAAACAGAGTGAAGGAAGATAGACAAAAAGCACAGGAAATAAAGTGACTGGTTATTTGAATATGAGGAGAGCTCATAAGAATGAAAAAAAAATTAATTGGGGCAAGAGATGTAGGCTGTTGGTTTGGTGGAGACAAGAAGGGAAAGCATTTCAGTTTTAAACATTGTCTGGAAAGGCCTCACCAAGAAAGTGACTAATGAGCAAAGGCTTGAAGGAGAGAAAGGAGTATAATGGGGGGAAGTGTTGTACCAGGAAAAGAGCAGTGGGTACTGGGTCCCTAAGGTAGGAAGTGTGTTTTGTTCCACCCCAGGCTGATGATAACATTAGCACAGTTCCTGCATGCCCAATGCTGTTCTAAAGGCTTTATATCCATTATCTCATTTGGTCCTTTGTATTTCCCCAATCCCTATTTATAGATGAAGAGACTGAAGTAAGAAGAGCTTAAATAACTTGCCGAAGATTACTCAGTTATAAGGTGTGGAACCCAGTCAATCTGGCTCCAGAGTCTGTGTATTCAACCACTCTGCTCTGCTGCAAAGGGCACTGCTTCTAACATTGTACTGTGCATCATTTGTTTTCAGGAGAAAATATTTTTCTGATCTTAATATTGGCCTTAGTTGTGCTTGTCTTGAGCCACTGGTTTATTTCAATCTAATGATTATTCTGATCTCTGATGATTACTGATCATGATTTTATGTTGACCACTGAATACTTAACCACTCTTACTTCTGTTTCTTCCTTACTTCATGCTATTATATTTTGTCTATCGTTATAAATGACCTGATATCCTTTTAAATACAGGGAATGATGAGTGAATAGAAATGCATTTTAAGACAACTCGGAGTACTTAGAAGTTTGGAACGAGGAGGCAAGCAGCCCTGGCTGTGGGAACAGCCACCCTCCAGCATGGCCTTACACAACTGAGATTCCCATTTCTCTATTCTCCCAGCCATGGTCCTTCTCCTCTTGCTCACACTCAGGCTTTCTACTGGAGCTGACAGGAGGGGAAAGAAGCAGGCTTCTCTTTGAAATTCCAGTCCTGACTACTGTAGTCCATATGGCAGGTAGGAACAGGGACTGAGATCAGGCAAACAACTCATACCCTGACCATCTCCTACCTATACCCTGAGCCCTCACATCTTCATCTATAAAATGAAGATAAAAATAGTGCATACCTCCTAGAGTCCTGAGGATTAAGTAGGATAATGTTCACACACAAAATGCACAGCACAGGAGTTCCTGTCATGATGCAGCAGAAATGAATCTGACTAGAAACTATGATGTTGTGGGTTCGATCACTGACCTCACTCAGTGGGTTAAGGATCTGGCATTGCTGTGAGCTGTGGTGTAGGTTACAGGCACGGGTCAGATCAGATGTTGCTGTGGCTGTGGTGTAGGCCGGCATCTGCAGCTTCAATTGGGATTGGACCCCTAGCCTGGAACCTCCATATCTCACAGCTGCAGCCCTAAAAAGCACAAAAAGAAAAAAAATTGCACAGCACAGAGCTGATGCATATAAACACTATGGAAATTTCAGCTGTTATTATTATTAGTTGCTTCTTAACAACAACAAAACAAACCACTGCCTTTAAAAACAAATTTAAAAAAACACTGGGCTTGGTTGAAATCTGACTCTCTACTTTCCCCTGTCAAATCCCCTGTGGAGCCTTTCCATGGTACTAATCCCTTACATCTTTCTTGCCTCCCAAAGTGAATATGACCTATTGGAAACAAAACAAATATGAATAGTGAATAAATCCAACGAGCATAGCCAGGTTCTACTAAAAAGAGACAGTCATGCTAAAGGTAAGGCTTCACAGAGATAGCATGAGAGAGAGGACAAGGAGAGGGAGTTGTGTCCTAAGGACCTCTGCTTTGTCATCTGGTCCTCTTCCCACAACCCTTTCCAATTGCTCAAGAATAGTGTAGGCCTCTTACAAAATTGGCATTGACAGGATTGCTTTAAGTTCTGCAAGAGGAAAATGATTCTTCAAAAGAAGCTTTAAAAATTCAATTAAATATATTTTAATGAATTGTGTTAGAATGAGAGAAAAGCCTTTTCAAAAAGCCTACGTGTTTAATAATTTTTTTTTTCATCTCATAAGAGTATTGAACCCTGACCTTGGAGTGGAGTGGCCTGGTACTGCAGAAACAAATGTGCTTTGAGCCTGACTCCCGGGTCTGCAGCTGAAGGCAGTAGGAAGTGTGATTAAGGCCGCAGGATACTCATCTGTACAACTGGAATAACACCTACCTCACAAGGCCATTGAGAGAATTAAGTGACTTGGCTCTAGGAAAGCTCCTAGCAGGTAATAGACTTTCAATGGTGTTTATCTGATTTTTGGAAGCTTTTTCTTCAATTATTTTACTTTTTTGCCACATCATTAGAACTGCTTAATTAATCAGGATTCTTACATCTAGTTTATAGGTGTAAAAACACCAAAGCTCTTTGCTAATAAGTCTGTCTTCTGCTGACTTTTAAAATTGTAGTGTAATTGCCTATCAGTCTGTCAGTTATGAGAAACAGCAGGTGATTCAGCATCAATATTGTTGAATGCCTTGGTAAAATGGTTTTATGAAAAAGTTTGAAACTGTAGTTAAAATGGAACTATTTGTTTATCTATGGACAGATTTTACGGGTTAATAGTTTCCTCATTTTGAGGTTTATTTTTTCTGTTTTGTGCAATTATCACAATAATGTGAAGGTCAGAATAAAATCAATAATTCTAGGAATTCCCATCATGGCGTAGAGGAAATCAATCTGAGTAGGATCCATGAGGATATAGGTTTGATCCCTGGGCTCGTTCAGTGGGAGGATCCGGTGTTGCTGTGAGCTGTGGTGTAAGTTGCAGACGAAACTGAGGTCTGGCATTACTGTGGCTGTTGTGTAGGCCAGCAGCTATAGCTCCAATTCAACACCTAGCCTGGGAACCTCCATATGCTGCGGGTGTGGCCCTAAAAAAAGTTGAAAAAAGAAAAAAAATCAATAATTCTATTGCTGAGAAATAGCCACTCTTAACTTTTAAATTTTTTCCTTTTTATTTTATTGTTTATTTATTTTTTATTTATTTATTTTGCTTTTTTGGACTGCACCTGCAGCATATGGAAGTTCCCAGGTTAGGGGTTGAATTGGAGCTGCAGCTGCCAGCCTATGCCACAGCCACAGCAATGTCAGATCCAAGCTGCGTCTACAACCCATACCACAGCTTATGGCAAAACTGGATACTTAACCCACTGAGAGAGCCCAGGGATCAAACCCACATCTTCATAGATACCAGTCTAGCTCATTACCTCTGAGCCACAATTGGAACTCCTCCTTTTTATATTCATAGTTCTTTATCTGACTTTTTCCACCTAAAAGTGTATTGTAATTACTTACTCTACCATACTGCTAACATTTAAATTACTTTCATAGTGGTTATACTGTGACCTACATAATCGTTTACCTACTTTAGACATTATGGTTTTCCAAAGCTTCTCTGCAAGAAATGTTTTAGATGTAAATCTTTGTCTGTATTCTTGATTAGTACCTGAGGATAAATTTCTAGAAGTAAAATTATTGAGTCAATATCTCTTTCTGTGTAAGATGTCCTCCGAACTTAAAACCTAGTTACTTAAACAACAGTAGTCATTTATTTGCTCGCAGTTTTTGCCCTTTGGGTACAGTTTGTCTCTGCTCCTCTTAGCTGGTTGAGGTGGCTTTAGTGGGGCTAGAAGATCCATTTCCTAGGCAATTCTCACATGACTGACAAGTTGGTGTTGGCTCTTGGCTGGGGGCCTCAGTCCTTCCCCAGGGTGGGTGTTTGCATTGGGTTCAAAGAGGGAGGAGTTGATGGCTGTCAGACCTCTGAAAGGCTAGGCCTAGAAACTGGCACAGAGCCTCTTCCAGCATGTGCTCGTTGTCAAAGTAGTCACAGGCCAGATTCCGGAGGAGGGTAAAATAAACCATATCTTTTTTGGGGGGGAAGTGACAAAGAATTTGTGGCGATATTTAATCTACTGAATCAAACAGCATATTATTGAAGGATCTTTAAACACATCACCAAATCACTTTGTAGAAAGGTTGTGCCGATGTGCAGTTCTGTCAGTGCCTGAGAATGCTCATCATCACATTTACCAACATTAAAAATATAAAAATATCTGCTTATTCAGTATATAAAATATGGGATATCATTGTTTTACTTTGTTTTGTTTTTTGTTTTTTGTTTTTTGTCTTTTTGCCTTTATGTAGAGTCGCACCCGTGGCATATGGAGGTTCCCAGGCTAAGGGTTTAACAGGAGCTGTAGCTGCCAGCCTTCGCCACAGCCACAGCAACGCGGGATCTGAGCCGCGTCTGCTGCCTTCACCACAGCTCACGGCAACGCCGGATCCTTAACCCACTGAGCAAGGCCAGGGATCGAATCTGCAACCTCATGGTTCTTAGTCGGATTCGTTAACCACTGAGCCACAAAGGGAACTCCCATTGTTTTACTTTGAATATACTTCATTATTAGTCTGCTTCCATATGTTTATAAAAATTTATATTTCTTCCTCTGTGAACTGTCTGCTCAATTTCTGGGCAATTTGTTTATGTTTTAAACTTACAGAATTACATGTACTGTTTATTTATCACTGACATTAAGAATGGGTCATATTTGTTGTAAATATTCCTTTCATTTCTCTCAATTAAAAATCGAAACCTTTCCTTGTTATTTGAGGAAAAAAAAGACAACTATTTCCTATTGAATTCACATGATTTTCATAAAGGTCTGGCAGTCATACATCATTTCAAAATATTGATATATATTATAATAAAATGTTTTGAATCAATGTCAGTTTTAGTCATCTAACATGTTAAGAGAAACCCAGGAAATAATCTGATTTATTTATTTATTTTTGTCTTTTTGCCTTTTTCTAGGGCCACACTTGCGGCATATGGAGGTTCTCAGGCTAGGGGTCTAATCAGAGCTGTAGCCGCTGGCCTACACCACAGTCACAGCAACGCGGGATCCAAGCCATGTCTGCAACCTACACCACCACTCACGGCAAAGCCAGATCCTTAATCCACTGAGCGAGGCCAAGGATTGAACCTGCAACCTCATAGTTCCTAATCAGATTCATTCACCACTGAGCCACCGAAGGGAACTCTAATCTGATTTATTAATTACCTTCATTTTGTAGGGACTGAACCAAAAACGAGTTTAGATAACTTCATTGGAACAGAATTGTATCATCATCCTTAATTTTCTCTTTATCCCTTTAGCTGTCTGGTTAGCAAACCTCTCTCAGCCTCTCTCAGCCTCAGTTTTCTTAACTGTAAAGTGTAGATAATAGAGGGCATATGGTGAGGCTTATGGTTCTAAGAGCAGATGGTTTTAAGGGACCCTAGCACAGGCATACCTGGTATGTGGTAATTGATTCAATATCAGAGTAAATTCTCTGAATAGCTTTCCAGGCCAAGATTTGGGCTGTGTGAATGCCATTATTCAGCTCACTTCAGTGCCCATTACTCATGGGTAGGTGTTTCTACACAGTGCATTGCATTGTGGTGCAAATCAGGTGCCTTGTTTCAAAAAGCACATCAGTGTTGTCAGACCACAGCTGGAGCAAATGTCTATGGAGTCATATGATAGAATCTTTGAGAATGACCCTTGGGGAGCTTCTCAGAGTAATCTGGTGTCCAATCTTAACACTCTGAGAGTTTCATGATAATATTATGACCAATAATACCTTTCACTTGTGTAGCACTTGAGAGTTTTCACAAGACCTTCATGTGTTTTGTCTACTTTGATCTTCATAGCCACCCTTGGAGGCTCTAAGATCAAGGAATATTATTTCCCTTATATGTATAAGAAGGTCAAGGCTTGGAGGGGTTATGACTTGCCCGAAGTTACAAAGCTAGTAAGTGCCAGACTTGGTACCAGATGACTCTTACAGGCCCCATCCAGAATTTTTTCTGTTATACTCCACCACCAAGGACATTGCAGCCAGTGACCCTAGGATATAGAGACATATAGGATGGATTTTTTTTTTTCTGTCTTCCATTAAAATGGGTGGGAGAGTACAATAGTCAATGTGGATTCTGTAGTCACTATCTACATTTGGATCTTGTTCCATCTCTTGTTGGTTGTGTGCCCTTGAGGAAATTATTGAACCTTCCTGTGCCTCAGTTTCTTCAAATATAAAGTAAGCATTAATACTGGTACTTAACTTATAGGACTGTTGGGGCTTTAAATGAGACCATCTATGAAGATGAGAAGCACTAACATGATACTTGGCATCTAAGTAAATACTAACTAAAGTCTCTGTTCTTATTTGGTGCGATCTGAGAAACCAAAAGCTTACCTTCCTTAAAAATGTCTGCACTTCAGGCTTTTCACTGTGCCTTGCCCTTCAGGCACTGGTTTCAGGAGGCCTCTGTTGTAAGAGCCTTCCGTAGGAGAGGCAGCTGTCCACTGCCTGAGCATCTTCCACCATGTTATCACAGCTTATCAGACTGGCCCTGAAGGGATGGAACACAGGACAGGTAAGTATTGATTGTTTAAAAAAAAAAAAGCACTCGTTAACCGTTGTTAACATTTTGGTGTATTCCTTGCTTTATATGATATTTAAAAAACTGGAATTGAGGAGTTCCCTCTGCGGCTCAATGGGACTGGCGGTGTCTCTGCAGCACCAGGACACAGGTTGCATCCCCAGCCCAGCACAGTGGTTAAATAAAGGATTTGACATTGCCACAATGCCATAGGTCGCAACTGTGGCTCAGATCTTACCACTGTCCTGGGAACTCCATATTCTGCGGGGCAGCAAAAAAAAAAAAAAAAATTGAAATTGAGGGAAAGTAGAATATGCCACCCTAAAATATACTGTTTTGGTTTGTCGATTATTTTGAATTAGTTACTTAAGAAACAACTGGTGCAAGAACACTCTGACCCTCCTTTGTCTACCCGAAAGCAGGAAATAAATCTCCCATATAGAAGGGACCCTTCCTGTACTAGGAGGCTGGCTAGAAAGACATCTTTATCATCAGAAACAGGGAGCTTAGGGCCAAGAAGGCTGTATAAACAGACCTTGTTACTTTTTCACTAATTTACTATCCCAAGCCCAAACTCCTTTATCTTGTCAATTCTTTACAAATTTATTGTTTCCTTGTCAGGCAGGTATAAAAGCTGCCTGCTTTGGTCACTTCTTGAGTCTGATATTTTTTTATTGGGCTACTGTACTTAGGAAATTAAATTTGCTTTTCTTTTTTTAATCTGTCTTTTGTCAGTTTAATTTTTATGCCAGCCAAAAAACCAGAAGGGAAGAAGGGAAAATCTTTCTGCCTCTACAGAGTTATATTGTATAAAGACTTTCTGTGATTTGCTTTCTGCACTTCATGTTGATATTGTCTTTCTATCTCCTTAATAATCCTGAAAAAACAGCTTTCACAGTTGCTTTGGATTCCCTAAGTGGAAATGCTGTTATTTATTACTAATTTGATATGTGGGATAGTTTTATTTTTGTATTATAAGTAATACCACACTAAATATCCTTTTATACAAATTTTTGATGTCCTCTCTGATTATATCCTTAAAGTAAATTCCTGCAAGTGGAATTGTAAACTCAAAAGGTATATGCATTTTGGAGTTCCCTTCGTGGCTCAGTGGTTAACGAATCCGACTAGGAACCATGAAGTTGCAGGTTCGATCCCTGGCCTCGCTTGGTGGGTTAAGGATCTGGCGTTGCAGTGAGCTGTGGTGTAGATCGCAGACATGACTCGGATCTGGCATTGCTGTGGCTGTGGCGTAGGCTGGCGGCTACAGCTCCAATTCGACCGCTAGCCTGGGAACCTCCATATGCCGCAACTGCAGCCCTAGAAAATGCAAAAAAAAAAAAAAAAAAAAGAAAAAAAAAGGTATGTGCATTTTGAGAAGTATTGCCAAACTGCCCCTTAGAAAGTTATATCAATTTACTACTCCCACCAACAGTGTACCAGTGATCAAATCATTCAAGGCTTTCCACATTTTTCCTGACTTTTCTTTCCACCCAAATCATTCCAGATATATTCCTGTGTAAAGCCTTTACTTCAGATCTCCCCTCAGGTGCAGCTGTATTGTTTTGTTCTGTCTCTCAAACATCTTTCCCTGGGTACCATCCCTAGGCCTTTGCCATGCCTTTCTGGAAATGTCTTCTTCCTCTAATGTCTCTGAATCATTTGTTGCATCTGCAAAGCCTTTCCTGATTGTCCAATTTAGTAAACTACCCTCCCTTTTCTTAGGTCCCTCCATCCTCTTTTGTCTGGGCCGCCCATATGTCACTTGTCACATGCTGCCTAATCTTGTGAATTGTCTATGTATGCTTGTACTGTTTCCCAAAGGGCTTGAATGGTACAGAATCACATCTAAAAATCTATATTACCCATTACATACACAAATTTAGCTTGGCATATACAACTATATTGTAATGCATATAATGTATATAATAAGGTATAGTATAAAACTCCAAAGAGGGATCATAATGAAAACAAGTCACCTTTTGGGTAACTGTCCTACCAGATCAAACCCTCCCGATTGTTTTAGTCACCGACAAAAACCAAGTATCCCTGTCAGGTCTATCCCAGACATCCAGGAGTCTCGGACCCCAGCCGCTTTGAATTTAAACCTCCTCTGTACTATCTTAGAAGACAAGGTATATGAGAAGATTGTTAAATCTTACATTTGTAATACTTTACTGTATATGGAAAACAGTTTTTAAGGTCCACCATCCTGCTGGAGTAGCATGACCACACTTTCAGGTGGCATTAATTGTACAGATGAGGATTTGGAGACCTGAGGAGATTAAAATGTTTTTAAAAGCCATACAGCCAGTAAGTGGGGTCCCAGGGGATCACACTCAGCCTAGTTTACTCTCAGCTATACCTTGCATTTCTACCACATGTTTTAAGAGCAGATTTCAGGTTTTAAGGACTTGGCCATGCCTTAGGACCTTTGCACTTTCCATCTGCACTGTTCATCTTGCTCCCTCACCCTTCATTTCTCTGCAATGATGCCACTTTCTTTGTGAGTTCTTTCCTGATAATTTAAAATATCAGTTACCCCCAACGCCCCATATGCACTCAAGAATTTCTTTGTCTTTTTCTTTGCTTTATGTTCCTGAAAGCACTTACCAGCCTCTGATAAAATTATATATTTACTTGCTAATGCTCAGATGTAAGCTCTACATGGACAGGAATAAAAATTCCTAATAAAAAGTGTTCCACTCTCTGTTGTATCCTAGACTTAGAGCAAAGGCTGGCAAGAAGCCAATCGATAAATATTTGTAAAATGTAAACAAATTAAGAAATAAACTCACGTAATTTCAAATTTGATTTCATAGCAGTACAATTGGCTCCTAAGACCTGAATGGCCTGATTCCTAGCTCTGAGTTCCTCATTCATTCACCCATTCAGTTTGCTTTGGTTTTCTTCACATACCTATTCACCACCCGAAATGTTATTATATTCTTAAATTTATTATCTCCTCTCTTATTTTAATATAAGCTCCAAGAAGGAAGGGATTTTGCCTGCCTTGTGAAGTGCTATATCCCCATGTAGGAAACAGTATTTGGCACATAATAGAAGTTTGGGAAATATCTCTTAAGTGAAGTAATACATAATTCATTTAAGTAGTTGAGTACCTACTATATGCTTGGCACAATCTGTCTTTGGTCTCATGAAGGAGAATGATGAGTCACCAGGGAATTTCGACATAGGTAAGATTTACTGTGGAAGAGGGAAACATGGAGAGACCCCTAACCTGATGGTGACAGGTCACAGGGAACTTTCTGGGTGGGACTTATCCTGAGACAAACATGAAGGGTGACAGGACATGCAAAGGCACTGGGCCACGTGAGAATATTGGCAAAGTGTTGGAAGTGCAGACATTTTGATGTAAGACTGGGAGTTAGGGTTGGAGAAGAGGCCAGAGAACGCTGGAGAGTCCAGGAGCCTGTATGACATGCTGGAATGTTGTACTTTATTCTGAGGTCAATGGAAGATTTTAAGTAGGAATTTGACATGAGCAGATTCTCTTTATTATCTCACCGTAAGCTTAAGAAGGACAAGACAGCAAAAATCAATTCTCATATCAGATCCACAAAGTCAGCAAATTATAGATTTGACACAACAACTGAGCTCTTCAGTTTGTCAAGCACAGGCATGAGATGGAATTGTACCGCCCATTTATCCTCTCGCTTGCCTGGTGAAGAAACCCTGTTAAGGGCTCAGCCTTCTGTGAGTGGGAGGCTGGGCTGTCCCATGGCTCTGTGAAGATGTCTAATTCTAGTACGGCTCCTGTGACAGTTTAAGGATATTTTTAAATTCTTGCCAGGAACTTTCTCACTAGTGTAAAACCTAGAATTAAGTAAAGCTGTAAAAATCTAAACATCTTTATAAGTTAGTAATTCATACTCTAAATAATTCTAGAGAGTAATAAGATAAAAACTCTCCTTTCCCTGCTTTAATCATGCATACAATTTTAAATTATATATACAAGTGTTACATGTAATACTTGGAGGAGTTTTGTTTTTTTAGCTGTGAAAACCATCTTTATTATCAATATAATATAAACTCTGAATTATTTAATATTAAGGTATAATTATACTGGGGAGTTTGGGGAAAAGTGCGTATGTGTGAAAGGAGGGATAAAATATTATGCAAAAGCAAGTCTAATTCTTATCGTCCATAGCGGGAAGCTAATACATAAATATGAAATGGAAAATAAAGTGAGGAAATAGCAGCCAATATCTGGAGGACATATTTTAAACAATGAGTAAGCAGAATATAAAAGGGATACTATGATTGAATCTCTAGTTTCTTGAGACCCTATGCCAATTTGTGTCAGCAAAGCCAGTATCCACTTGAATGTAATAGGGAGATAAATAATATGGGGGCTGTGAATGTATGTTGGGATAAAGGGATCTGTGTGTCTGGGGAACACTCCTAGCACAGTGAGAGAAAAAGCTTGGTGAGGAGAGAGTATCCATTTACCCAGCTCACCTATACTTGGCCTTACATGTTAGTGTGATGCTAACATACATCTACAGTAATTAAAGTTGCATGGTATTAAACAGACCCGTACAAATATATGCAACTGATTTTTTAAAATATTGAGATCAAATTCATATAACATAAAGTTGACCATTTTAAAGTGACATTTAGTGCATTCACAATGTTGTGCAATGCCTGCTTCTATTGAATTCCAAAACATTTTTATCACCCCCAAACCACATGGTTGACAAAGCTCTTATATCAAGAATATATAAAAATGACGTTCCCTGGTGGCACAGCAGGTTAAGGATCCGGCGTTGTCTCTGCTGTGACTCAGGTTGCTCTGTGGCAAGAATTTGATACCTGGCTTGGGAGGGAACTTACACATGCCAAGGGTGCAGCCAAGGAACAAAAGAATACACAAAAATTATCACACCCAACAGTAAGAATGCCAAAAAAAAAATCTAATTAGAAAATGGGCAAAAGATTCTAAGAGATATTTCATCAAAAAGGAGACGTAGATAGAAAATAAGTCTGTGAATATGTTTAATATCATTAGCCGTTAGGAAAATGCAAATTAAAACCACAAGACGTCACTACCTACCAATAAGATGAGCTAAAAATAGTGATAATATCAAATGCTAGAGAGAATGCAGAGAAACTGGATTTCTCATATATTGCTGGGGGGAATGGTATAGCTACTTTAGAAAGATAGTTTGGCAGTTTTTTGTAAAACTGAACATGCACTTACCATAATGACTCAACAATTGCACTCTGGGGGCATTTATCCCAGATAAAGGAAAACTTACATTCAAACAAACAGCTACACATGCATGTTTACAGCAGTTTTATTTTTAGTAACTCCAAACTAGAAACAGTCAAACTCTGGCACATTCATACCATGGAAAATTACTCAGCAATGAAAATTAATGAACTACTGATACACACAACACCCTGGATGGAACTCAAGGGCACTATGCTCAGAGAAAAAGAGTCACTATCAAGAGGGTTTTTTTTTGTTTGTTTGGTTGGTTTTTTGCCTTTATCTAGAGCCACACCCGCGGCACATGGAGGTTCCCAGGCTAGGGATCTAACAGGAGCTGTAGCTGCCAGCCTTCGCCACAACCACAGCAACGTGGGATCCGAGCCATGTCTGCCACCTACACCACAGCTCACGGCAACGCCAGATCCTTAACCCACTGAACAAGGCCAGGGATCGAACCCGCAACCTCATGGTTCTTAGTCGGATTCGTTAACCACTGAGCCGGGAAGGGAACTCCAAGAGGTTTTATCCTTTTAAACCTTAAACGGTTTTTTACATACTTTATAATTTCATTTACATTCTCAAAATTACTAAACTGTAGATGGAGGATAGATTAATGGTTGCCATGGGGCAGGGATAGGTGTTGGGAAAGGATGTGAATATAAATGTAAAGTATGAGAGGGATCCCTTATGATTATGGAACAGTTCTGTGTCTTGAGTGTGGTGGTGGCTACATAAATGTATATACATGGGATTGCATATGCATAGAAATACACACAAATGAATGCACGTAAAAACTGATGAACATTGAATACTGTCTGTAGTCTAGTTAAGAGTATTGTACCTATGTCAGTTTCCTGTTTTGATATCCTATGCAAGATATCACCATTGTGGGAAGCTGGATGAAGGGTATTATAAATGTTTTAAAATAAAAAGTTAAAGTAAGTAGTGAGTAAAAATGCTTATAAAAAACTTAAAAGTAGGAGTTCCCATCGTGGTTCAGCGGAAACGAATCTGACTAGCATACATGAGGATGAAGGTTCGATCCCTGGCCTTGCTCAGTGGATTAAGGATCCTGCATTGCCGTGAGCTGTGGTGTAGGTCACAGACTCGGCTGGGATCTGGTGTTGCTGTGGCTGTGGCGTGTCGGTCTAGACAGCTGCAGCTCCAATTCAACACCTAGCCTGGGAACTCCATATGCTGTGGGTGTGGCCCTAAAAAGACAAACAAAAACAAAAACAAAAAAAACTTAGAAGTATCTGTATTTTATTAGTAATTTGAATAAAGTCAATGATTCTGAACATATAAACAAAAGTGTCATTTTAGGAGTTCCCTTCGTGGCTCAGTGGTTAACGAATCCGACTAAGAACCATGAGGTTGCGGGTTCGATCCCTGGCCTTGCTCAGTGGGTTAAGGATCCGGCGTTGCCGTGAGCTGTGGTGTAGGTTACAGATGCGGCTCGGATCCCGTGTTGCTGTGGCTGTGGCTGTGGCTGGCAGCTACAGCTCCTGTTAGACCCCTAGCCTGGGAACCTCCATATGCCGCGGGTGCGGCTCTAGATAAAAAAAAAAAAAAAAAGTGTCATTTTAGTCCTAACAGAACATTCTAGTTGAGTTAGAGGGAATACTTGCACTCTACATATTTATAGGCAGTGGGGAAGATAGTTCAGTGAATGATACATTGTCTCCTGGGAGGTGAACATGTAAACAGTCATCCATAATCTCTGAGTCAAATGAATTGAATAATTACAAGCGAAGTGTGGCAGGAAGTGAGAGGAAGATTTTAAAGTGGCCTGAGAGGGCTGGGAGAAAATTTATTAAAGGAAGTGGTTTCTGAAGTGAACCTTGAAGGATGAGTCTGATTCTGAAGTTACAGAAAAGAATAAGGAAGTTTTTTATGTATAACCCAGAATTTTTTTTTTGGGGGGGGTTAATATTTTCTTAGTCAAACTGCTTTTTCTCCAAACTTATTCTTTCATGCCTTTATCCTATGAAGCTACTAGAAGTGCTTATATATGGTAGAAATTCACCATGCGGGCTGGCTTGAAATGTGCTTTTTTTGAGGCTCAAAGAGCATTTAGAGTCACTTTGTATTTCTTCAAAGAGAAATACTTTAAGAAGGAACTTAAAGTTCTGGGTTCTGTTGCTGTTTGCCTGGAGGTACCAACCTGCAGTCTTGTAGCTGGGAACCCTGCCAAAATAAAAGTATTTCTTTCACCTTCATGGTTTTCTTTTCTTTTTTAAATCAAGAAGAACTTGAAAAATGAATCGAAATTGAAAACCAAGTACTGCTGACAACAAGGAATATTGACCCAGGTAGGGACACAACAAACCATTTGCAGTTAATAGAGTTTTGATTCTGTATTTTTTTTTTTTTTACGTTTACTTAAATTTGGGCTCCAGCTTAGAGGAGACAAATTCCAAAGGAAAGCTAAATGCCAGATATAAACAGACCTGGAGCATTGGCAATTTATTTCATCATTTGTTGAAATGAGGGATTTACATTTTACTTGGGCCTACCTCATCTTATTGGCAAGTGTTAACTGTATTATTTACCTAGTGAAGTTTTACTCTATTCTGGCAGACACAGATTTGGACTTTAGGAGAAGATTGAAAGAGCCCTCTAAATGCTCTGTTGAGAAAAGATGGCCTTACAGAACCAGCCATTAGAATGCACATGTAGTTATGGTAAGAACTCTGGATGTTTGGCTGAAACAAGCCCTGAAAATCCCGTTATTCAAAAGCTTCATTTCACGCATGAGGAAACTGAGACCAGAAGAAAACAGTCTTTCTTCTTCAGAGAATAACTGATTTTCAAGTTATTCATTCATTTGTTCGGTTGTTTGTTCAATACCTTTAGAGCACCAATGAGCCACATATCATTCTGAGTGTTGGAGAATACACAGACTTGCACCAGGGAGGTTGCATGAGTGCTTTCATGAAGGAGGGACTAGATAGTTAAAGAGTAGATACATGAACCGCTCATTTCATCACGCGTGAAGTGCTGTAAAGAAAAGGAGCCCAAGGACAGGAACCCTGTGATGGTGGGATGGGTCAGGGAGGGCATTTCGAGTAGACGACATTTAAGTTGAGGCTCCTCTGGTGAGAAGGAGTCATCTGTGTTAAGCCACTGGAGGAGATTGTCAGGGCACAGGGATTGCCAAGGTTCTGAGGCAGGAAGGCAGCCAGTGGGTTCAGAGTCCAGAGTAGACCATTGCGTAGGGAAGGAGAGGTGCTTTAGGTAAAGAGCTTGAGGACTGCACCTTGTGGGCTTAGGGGAAGACCTTTGAGGCCCTTGAGGGTTTAAACACGAGTTGCAGGAGCTGATTTGTATTTTAAAAATATTTGGTTGAGGGGTTCACATTGTGGTGCAGTAGAAACGAATCTGACTAGGAACCATGAGGTTGCTGGTTCGATCCCTGGCCTTGCTTAGTGGGTTAAGGATACAGCATTTCCGTGAGCTGTGGTATAGGTCACAGATGTGGCTTGAATCCTGTGTTGATGTGGCTGTGGCTGGCAGCTGCAGCTGATTCGACCTCTAGCCTGGGAACCTCTATATGCTGCAGGTGCAGCCCCAAAAAAGCAAAAAAAAATTTTTTTTTGTTGAGTGTGATGTGGAATGGTAGAGAGGCAAGCAAGAGCAGAAGCAGAGAGAACACAGCAGTCAGGACAGGCTGGAAGGTTCTGACCTAACTAGAAGGAGATGGCAGAGGTGAGTGAGAGAGGTAAATGGATTTAGGATACATATCTGGAGATGAAACTGTGAGGTCTACGGTTCCATTAAATGTGGGTTTGGGGCAAATGAGAAGGACTCAGAAGGACTGCGGTTTTTTACTTAAGTGATTAGGAAGGACTGTTCCCTGAGGTAGGCCAGGTCTGGAGAAGAGCAGGTTGGCAACTGTGCTGTGGGGCGCATTACTGAGGAATCATTTATTAGGGGAAAAAATGGGTATTGAGATGGGGAAAAACTGGAGTAGATCGTTTTGGAAGAACAGTAAATGAAGGTCTCACTCAGCAGCTGACATTTCAGGTGAGATATAAAAGGTACGAAGAGCCAGCAAGAGGACATTCCAGCTAGAGGGAACCATAGGTACACAGGCACCAAGGGAGGAAAGGGTGTGGGACATCAGAGGTACCAGCAGGAACTACCGTGGCTGCAGGGCAGGGAGTGAGGTAATCAAAAGAGTGGTTTCTGTTTTTCCTGTTGTTCAGGGACAAGTTTCACACTGTAACTAAGATGTGCAAAAAGAAATATTGTGCCGCGTCCAGCGCTGCAGGGCAACAGGGAATCCTGGAAGAGGGACGGTGCGCTATAACAAAACACACAAGACTCTTTTAGATTTAGAAAGTGGGGGACCGGGAGGCACCCTGTCCCGCAGGACAAAGGCACACCTAGGCTTTAGCCCACATGACTTTTATTAAGGATGTGATGAGATTAGTGGGGAAGGTGATGAGATTAATGAAGGTGACAAGATTAGTGGGCAAGAGCAGGCATAGGCAATAAGGAGGTTATCATCTTAGTGATATCAAAGGGTGTATCCTTAAGACATAATGCAGCTGTTTATAGAATGACATAGTTAATGCATAAGTCCTTTCTCTTGTCTTTGAAGGACACTCTGTACTTTTAGAACTCTGTGTCCACAGATATTTGCCTTCTGCAGAGTTCAGCTCTTCCGTGGTCTCCAACAATATTGTTTTTTTCTCTCGCCACAGCTGACCTGATTTTTCTCACAGCTGCCACCTTGAATGGGAGTTGAGGCTTCAAGAAAGGACCAGAAATTTAAACCTGACAATTTTCAGTATATTCATTACTTTCAGATGATTCTATTGTCTTTGCAAAGTGGCAGGGGAAAGAGGCCTCAGGTCCACACACCAGTTGTCATGCGCCCTCCATCTCCTCCTGTCTCCATCTTGACAAGTGGAGCCAGAGCTCTTGTCTTGTCCTTGTCCATCCAGTCAGAGGATGGGCTTGGGGCACTTTGCGTACCTGTTTCTGGAGAACTCTTAGTCTGTTCTCTGGGCTCAGTTGGTCTGGAGATCTTTCCTGCAGACTCATCCTACTTCCATTTTCTTGGATGCCAGTTTCTTTTTCCTAAGGTCTGAGGACTCCTGAAATTCCCAATTTAAAGTGCTCCAGAGTAAGCCCATCATTGCTCTGTGGCATCTTTTCCAGCAGCAACATCATCTTCTCACATCCCTCATGAAGCAGGCAGGAACTTCTAAGCTTCATCTGTGCCTCAAGGGAGGTTCTGGGTAACTGATCCTCTCATTCCCTAACCGGGCTGTGCTGCCATTTTTTTTTTTTTTCACTTTTTTACCTTTATGTAGAGCCGCACCGGCGGCATATGGAGGTTCCCAGGCTAGGGGTCTAACAGGAGCTGTAGCTGCCAGCCTTCGCCACAGCCACAGCAACGCAGGATCCGAGCCGCATCTGCAACCTACACCACAGCTCACGGCAATGCTGGATCCTTAACCCACTGAGCAAGGCCCAGGATCGAACCTGCAACCTCATGGTTTCTAGTCGGATTCGTTAACCACTGAGCCACAAAGGGAACTCCTGTGCTGCCATTTTTACTTGGTTGCATCACTCATTGTTGGTGCCCTGAGTGGTGACATCTTCCCAGAGTTGTGAATGGGAATTGGCAGAGTCTTCTCTGCTTTATGTTTCTTCTTGACTCTTGTTCTATCTGATACCATTCTCTCAGATATTATGGTCTGGGGAGGTGTGGTGGTGATCCCTAACACATATGCATCTGACAACTTGCTTCTTCTCCCTCTCTCCTCTTTCTGGTAAATTATCTGAGCTAGAAGGAACAGGTGTTCTTCTTCCTCATGGTGGTTTTAAAATGTGACTGTAGATTCTCTGATGCTCTTTCCGTCAAGAGGTGGAGTCTATGTCACTTCTCATGAACTTGTGTGGACATTTATGATTTGCTTAATGAAAAGAATATACATGTTCTGTGGCTGTGGTGTAGGCCAGCAGCTGCAACTCCAATTGGACCCCTAGCCTGGGAACTTCCATATGCTGCAGGTGTGGCCCTTAAAAAAAACAAAACAAAAAGGAATATAGCGGAAGCAATGCAGTGTGTGCCATAAGGCTAGACTAGAAAAGACTTTTCTATTTCTGCCAGGTTCTCTTGGGACTTGCTCTGGAAGCTTCAGCCACCATGTGAGAATTCCAGCTACCCTGTGGCTGCCATTTGGGGAGAGCATGTGGAGAGATGAGAGAAAGAGCTAGAGAGGGAGGGAGAGAAAGAGAGCGAGAGAGAGAGAGACCTGAGGAGCCTGAGCTGTTAGCTATTCAGGTGTGCCCAACCCAGGTACTGATATGCAAGTTAAGGAGGCTTTAAGATGGTATCAATTTCAATCAATCTGACTGTGATCTCAAGAAACACCCTGTGCAAGAAACATCTACCTAAGCACATTCAATGCTCAGATTCAAAAGTCAAATAAATGATTGCTCAAATTTTAAGTCACTACTTTGGGGTGGTTTGTTCACAGATAACTAAAGCCACTCACTCCTTTTGGAGCTCACATTCTTTCCAGTCTTTCTATTCTAAAATAATCTTAACACTATGGCTCATAACTAAACTAGGTTCAGACCTCTAAGTGGAGTGACCAGAGTGACCAATTACCCTGATTCGGGACTAAGGTTGTTCCTGGGTTGTAGACAGTGCTAAAGCTGGGAAAGTCCTGGACAAATCAAGACAAAGTTGGCCTTATTGCTCCAAGGCTTGCTTTTGTTATATAAAAGAAGCTGAAAGAGTTTAGACATTTTAGAATTGGTGAATTTCTATTTTTTAATAAGAATTTTAGTAAGAAGTGGTCTTGAGCATGGATGCTGACATTTTGTTCTAGATGGTATCTGTCTTCCCAAAGGGATGGATGCTACAGAGTCAATAAGGGGGTTACCAGAGGCAAAGATAATGGTAGGATATGAAAATATTTCAAAAACATCTCATAGTGTATAGACAGGGAAACTTGATCCAAACAGGTCACTGACTTTCCCAAGGGCTAATAGTGACTAGGCCATGATTGGGATGCAGATATTTGGACATCAGTCCAAGGCTCTTACCTGCATATTATGTGATTTCCAATCCTTATCAATATTTACCCTATAAATATGGTATGATAGTGGACCCTGGAAAATACTTAGACCGAGGGAGAGATATCTTGACAAGAAAAGTGGTCCACATCTTCAGCTGTAGGCAGCACAGATTAGACTGAAATTTAAGCCCAGTCCAAGTTCCCTTTGTGGCTCAGCCATAATGAACCCTAGTAGTAACCATGAGGATGCGGATTCGATCCCTGGCCTTGCTCAGTGGTTTAAGGGTCCAGCATTGCCAGGAGCTGTGGTGTAGGTCACATACACTGCTTGGATTTGGCATTGCTGTGGCTGTGGCGTAGGTCGGCGGCTACAGCTCTGATTAGACCCCTAGCCTGGGAACTTGCATATGCCGCACATGTGGCCCTTAAAAAAAAAATCTAAGCTCAGCCATGCTTGGACAAACTAAGAACCTGAAACTATATCTTGTTTTAAAACAAAACACTAAACAAGCCTCAGGTCTGTTTTGAAATGGAGTGTTTAACAATCCTATTAAATGTCAGTAAAAAATCGTTGGCTCTGGAGCTGCTGTCCCAGAAGAAGCCAAGTTAACTTTGGGCCCAGATTTTAGGGCTTTTCACCAATGTGAAGGATGGGAGGCTTCCAGCTGGCGGCAAAGCTGGTGTAACTGGATATAGGCACACAAGCCTTCCTGGGTGTATCTTTTGGCAAAGAAACAGACTGCTTTGGCTAATAAATAGGAAGCTGGTAGCTATCTATACTGCCTGGAGCTGAAGATGGAAAACTAGGTGGGAGGGAGGGTGGAGGAGAAGAGCATTACTGCCTTGGCAGGAAACTGCCATCATGATACTTGCCCCACCTCTGTTTAGAAAGTATGTGGTATGCTTGGGTGTGGGCTCTGTGTGTACCTAACAGCTAGAGTAGAGCTTTTATCAAAGTAGGCAAATTGCTTACTGATAGGACTTCCATGACTTTGCCACCCAAGAGCCAGCCCCATCCTGTCCAAGGGAGCCAGGAGGAAATTGTTCTAACTAGCGAGGCAACATGGTATCCAGGCCATGAATCACAGACAGATTAGATTCAGCTGATGTAAGCAGGCATGAGTGACTTTCATATAATGATTACAAGAAAAAGCCCTATAGTTTTGCACAACCCTTGGACTCATTCATGAGAAACTAAAAGTTAAAAAAATAAAGATTTTGGGATAGGATACTATTTTGAGGTTTTTTTTTTAACATTTGCTTTTCTTCTGTATTTCCTGCTTTCTCTTCCTTCCATTGAAACAGGGTAGTTAAGTTTGTCCTTTTCTTCCATGGAGGGATATGGTTGGAAGAAAAGTAAGCATAGTCTACATGTCTTTCTGGCTTTGGAGGCAGATATGGGGAGGATGTGTGTCAGAAAGCACAGAAACAACATATTATTGGGAAATCCAAAAGAATAATGATTTCTCTGAAACTAAGGAGAGATTTCCCAGGGCTGGAAAGAGGAACATAGGAAAGCCGAGAGCTCCTGGGACAGAGAAGGAGCAGGCCCTGAATCTTTCAACATCCATTCACTCTTTAACTTCTGATATACCATGCACTGTCCTAAGACCAGTGAGCAAATGCCCAGTGATCCTTGCCCTCATGGAGCTTACATTTTAGTAACTATCAAAACATATGGGATTCTGGTATGCCAGACACTGTTCTAAGTGTGTGCAAGTATTTACTTCAAACAACATACTCCCAGTTTACAAATGAAGAAACTGAGTCATTGAGAGGTTACATAAAATGCTGGTCTCATCGATAGCAGGTATAAGAGCTGAATATTTTTATTATTTATTTATTTATTTATTTATTTATTTTTGTCTTTTTGCTTTTTCTAGGGCCTCACTCACAGCATATGGAGGTTCCCAGGCTAGGGATCTAATCGGAGCTGTAGCCACGGCCCACACCAGAGCCATAGCAATGCCAGATCCAAGCCGTGTCTGCAACCTACACCACAGCTCATGGCAACACCGGGTCGTTAACCCACTGAGCAAGGCCAGGGATCGAACCCGCAACCTCATGGTTCCTAGTCAGATTTGTTAACCACTGAGCCACGGCGGGAACTCCAAGAGCTGAATATTGAATCCAGAAAGCTGGCTTTTCTTCTCTTAACTGCTTGCTTAATATCTAGGCAGGCCTTTGGGAGGGTGATAAGACTAGGATTGAGAAAGCTGCTTGGGGCAGCTTCAGCGTCTCACAGGCCCCAAGTAGATTAGGGCAGTGGTAGGAGGCCTCTGAAGTTCTAGGGGCCTCCACCTCATTGTTGGATATCTTCGAGTCTGTCTTTCCCTGACTTCCTTCCACTGCCCAAGATTGTGGCATCCTGGAACAACCAGCAGGGAGGAACCCTGGCCTGAGGCTGGGTTTCTATCCTGTCCAGCAAGGTGGAAGCTCTAAACAGAAATTAGCTGAGTTAAAAGAATGAAGATAATAAAATAGAAAGAATGACAAAAAAAAAATAAGAGAGAATCAATTTTTTTTTTTTGTAATCCTGAGTTTGTGGGCTAAGATCTAGCTGCTTATTCTGGGAAGTGTGGGATTAGAAAGAGCTAAGTGCTGCCCTGGAAGGAGTTATAATTCTGAATCTCGACTCCACATTTCCCCCCTGGTATTGGTGGGCTTTGTAAAAGGAGGACCTAGGATTTCGTGACTGCTGAAGATAGAATATTCAGGTCAGAATATTCACTTTTTTTTTTTTTCAGAGAAATGAGCTGTTAGAATTCTACGTCTACTAGGTATGTCTATCAATATTCTATTAAAAAATAAATGAACAACATACAATATAATTACTCTCTAACCAGTACAAATATATCAAATTATCTGGTTCCCTCACAAAACACAAACCAGAATCTGCAGTAAAGTTTAGAACCGAACTCTGTAATCTGCTCTCAGTTACCCACACTGGGAAAAGATTTTCGAATCTACCCTACCTGTTATAATCCAGAGACTTAGCAGTTACATAAACAGTTGAAGGTCCTGTCCACGCAGGCAAAGCTTGTTCAATTTCTGTTAAAAAAAAAAAAAAAAGATTAGAAGTCACTGCTAATGCATTGTTTTATTTTTATTACTCAGTGAATTTTATTACATTTGTAGGTGTACAACAATCATAACAACCAAATTTTATAGCATTTCCATCCCAAACCCTCAGTGCATCCTCCCCCCCAACCTGTCTCATTTGGAAACCATACATTTTTCAAAGTCTGTGAGTCAGTATCTGTTCTGCAAGGGAACTCATTGTGTCCTTTTTTTAGATTCCTCATGTAAGTGATAGCATTTGATGTTTGTGTCTCATTGTCTGACTGACTTCACTTAGCATGATAATTTCTATGTCCACCCATGTTACTGTAAATGCCATTATTTGTTTCCTTTTAATGGCTGAGTAATATTCCATTGTGTATATGTACCACATCTTTATCCACTCCTCTGTTGATGGACATTTAGGGTTGTTTCCATGTCTTGGCAATTGTATATAGAGCTGCAATGAACATTGGAGTACATGTTTCTTTTCGAGTCATGGTTTTCTCTGGATAGAGCCCAGTAGTAGGATTGCTGGATCAAACGGTAAGTCTATTTTTAGTTTTCTGAGGAATCTCCATACTGTTTTCCACAGTGGTTGCTAATGCATTGGTATTTATTTATTTATTTATTTATTTATCTTTTTGCCTTTATGTGGAGCCGCACCTGTGGCATATGGAGGTTCCCAGGATAGGGGTCTAACAGGAGCTGTAGCTGCCGGCCTACGCCAGAGCCACAGCAACGTGGGATCCGAGCCGCGTCTGCAACCTTCACCACAGCTCACGGCAACGCCGGATCCTTAACCCACTGAGCAAGGCCAGGGATCGAACCTGCAACCTCATGGTTCTTAGTCGGATTCATTAACCACTGAGCCACAAAGGGAACTCCAGCTAATGCATTGGTTTTTAAAGTCAACTTTTCTTAAGGTGTTAGGTCATTTCCCTTGAATAACTTTGGGTAATTCATTCAGGTGGTCTAAACTCTACACATTTTTTTAATCAAGTTGGATTAAATGCTGCTCAATGTCTATTTCTGCAGATAATACATTTTGACTCAATTTGTCTTGCTCCTATATATTTTGCTTTCCCTGAGCTGTAATTGAAGAGTATGCTCTTGTTTTCTTCAGGCTTTAAGAATGTCTCTCTTAAAAAAAAAAAAAGAAAGGGGAAATGTCTCCTGTTATGTTATGAATCTCCCTTTATATAAGAATCTAGTGCTTTGTTCTTTCCAGAATTTATGGACAGACAAATTGGCTGCCTTTTACGATGAGCAGTGTGAATTTGTGGTCCACACTCATTTACTGTCTGATTTCCTCATCCCCTGATCATGAATCAGCTCTGTAAAACTAGGCAGGGCACGGCTTTCTGCTTTTAATATTCACCCAACTCAGGGGACTTTGACTTTCAGTTTTCTGTGTTTCCACTTAAGCTCTTATCACAGGTGCCAAGTGGATGTCTTGCTCTTCTTCGCATGTGTTCATGTAGAAACTTGCATCACACTACCTTGTCTGTTCCTAAATGAGCCTAAGGCATAAGGTGGTCTGCAGCATCAAAGGGGAGAGAGGACAGATATGTCTGTATTAGTTTCCTATTGCTGTTATCACAAATAAACCAAGTGCCTTAAAACAACACAGCTTTATCCTCTGCAGTTCTGGAGGTCAGAAGTCCCAAATCAGTTTCACTGGGTTGAAGTCAGAGTGTTGGCAGGCAGACCTGGTTTTTTCTGTCAGCTCTGTGTAAAGAATCTGTTTCCTTGTTTCTTAGAGTTTCTGTGGCTGCCTTTCTTGGCTTTCTTGCCTTGTGACCCCTTCCTCATCTATAAAGTTCATCACTCCAGTCTCTGTTTCTGTTTTCACATTGCCTTCTCTCTGATTCTGACCCCTCTCTGCCTCCTTCTTATAAGAACTATTGTGATTATATTGGGCCAACCTGGATAACAACCCAGGATCATCTTCTTATTTCAAGATCTTTAACTAAATCACATCTGTGAAGTTCCTTTTGCCATGTAAGTTAACATTATTCACAGGGTCTGGGGATTAGCACATAAATATATTTGCGGACTGTTATTCAGCCTACCACAAAAGTCATTAGTGGACTTGGCAAACTTTGAGTCCCTCTAGCCCTAGTATGTGCAAGTCTGGGATATACAGCAGCCCTCCCTCAGTGAGAATGCTATTCAGTATTGTTTGGGAACTCCCAGAATCTCTACTGCCTACTGTGATATGTGATGCAACAACAGCTCAGTGCACCTGATCTTCTTGTCTTCCCTTCAAAATTGAGCAATTCTTCTCCCCAGAGCTGCTTCCTTTGCATTTGTGTTCAGTCACCCTTCCCAAGTGTGTCAGTCAGGATTCATAAGAGAAATATTCCAGGAAGATATCTATATCTATAGATACAGATATAACCAGTAGGATATCTATCTATCTAGCTATCATCTATCTATCTATCATCTATCTATCTGTCACCTCTATATTATGAGGAATTGGCTCATACACTGTTGGAGTCTGAGAAGTCCCATAATCTGTTGCCAACAAGCTAGAAACCCAGGAAAGCCAGTGGTGTAATTCAGTCCAAGTTCCAAGGTTTGAGAACCAGGGAAGCTGATGGTGTAAATCCCAATCCAAAGGCTGGAGAAGATGAGTTGAGTTGTCCCAGCTCAGGCAGTTATGCAGGGAAAATTCCTCCTTCTTCTATCTTTTGTTCCATTCAGACTTTCAAAGGATTAGGTGCTGCCCACCCGTGTTAGGGAGAGCAGTCTGCTGAGTCCACTGATTCAAATGCTAACCTCATCCGAAACACCTTCACAGACACACCTATAAATAATCTTTAATCTCGTCACCTATGGCTAGTCAAATTGACATGTAAAATTAACCATCACATTGAGGGAGAGGCTGTGCCTGCATAGGCTTGTCACCATCCATCCTGAAAGGCTCCTAGTGGGAGGAGTTGTGTTCTTATTGATCAAATTCCCTCTTGGTCGAATTGATCCAAATGTCGATTAGTGGTACACAGTCTGAATTACTCTTGAATAAAGCTACATGGCCCATATTTTATATAGCCCCGAATATGCTTTCATTTTTCTAGCCAGCTATTTTGAATTTAATGGATTTTGAACTTGAGACACTGTAAATGCTTGTCACTCTCCAAAGGGTAAACAAAATTTTACACGTATTTTGAATTTCCTGGTGGCTCAGTAGGTTAAAGATTTGGCATTGTCACTTCCATGGCTTAAGTCACTGCTGTGGTGCAGGTTCAATGACCCTGGTCACAGAACTTCTGCATGCAGTGAACATGTCCCACTCCCCAAAAAAAAGGTTTTTCATGGATTGATTTTTTACTTAATAAAGGCTACACTGGTTTTATCACCTGAAATCCCAAGTATTTGTTGTGTATGTTTGGTCTTCCAGCTTGGGCATCTAGTACAGGAAACCCCTGTCTGCGAATTCAGTCCTAGAACCTAGGCAGTCACCTGCTTCTTCTTCATGAGAGGGAATACTCCTGACTCCAGGAAGTGCTCCTGTAACATCCTGTATATATTTCAACTACTGAATTTAATTTATTCCATCATCATCATCATGTCTGTCTAGCCCACTGAATGCTGGGCTCTTCAGGTAATTTTTATATCTTCCATCTTTATATCCACATAGCCAGCATGGTGTCTGAGGCATGGTGAGTCCTCCACAAGTATTTGTTAAATGGATTTGTTTATTGAAGGACTTTATTTGATCACATGATGAGAGCTTGGCATGATTATCTTGTTTTCTTTTCCTTTGCATTCCAGAAAATGTCTTTCTTTCCTTTTTTTTGTTGTTTTGTTTTTTGTTTTTTGCTTTTCTTTTTTATGGCTGCTCCTGCGGCATATGGAAATTTGCAGGCTAGGGGTCAAATTGGAGCTACAGCTGCTGGCCTACACCACAGCCACAGCAATGTGAGATCCAAGCTGCATTTTCGACCTACACCACAGCTCATGGCAATGCCAGATCTTTACCCACTGAGTGAGGCCAGGGAACCTGCATCCTCATGGATCCTAGTCAGGTTCATTAACCATTGAGCCACGAAGGGAACTCCCCCCAATTTTTTTATTAGAGTTGGTTTACAATGTTGTACCAATTTTTGCTCTATAGCAAAGTGACCCGGCCACAGACACACACATGCACATTCCCTTATATATCTTCCATCATGGGCCAGAAAATTTCAAACCAGATTTTATGCTCTGTGACAATAATTGTCTTATCCCAATTCTAAAAGACTTGGCTTCTGTTTTTTTCTTTCTTTTTTTCTTTCTTTCTTTCTTCCCTTCCTTCCTTCCTTCCTTCCTTCCTTCCTTCCTTCCTTCCTTCCTTCCTTTCTTTCTTTCTTTTCTTTCTTGTCTTTTTGCCTTATCTAGGGCTGCACCCGCGGCATATGGAGGTTCACAGGCTAGGGGTCTAACAGGAGCTGTAGCCGCCGGCCTTTGCCACAGCCACAGCAATGTCAGATTCGAGCCGTGTCTGCAACCTACTCGAGCTGTGTCTGCACAGCTCAGGGCAACACCAGATCCTTAACCCACTGAGCAGGGCCAGGGATCAAACCGGCAACCTCATGGTTCTTAGTCGGATTCATTAACCACTGAGCCACGATGGGAACTCCCTTTATTTTTCTTTAAATAAGCCTGACTATATATTTTTATTTAAGTGATGTCAAATGCTTTTTAGAACTACAAAAATCATAAATTATAAATAAATTATTTGGGAAATTTTGATTCATTTTTCATTTGTGTTTAAGGAAGATGAATGCCTTTTGCCATGGTGAACTTAATCACTGTCATGGTAACATCAAGAAAAATCAAGAGCAATAACTTCTAGATAAGTGTGGGAAGGTGGTATGTGTTATGCTTATAAATTGGAAGAAAAAATGAGGATAATTAAAAAATGGCTTCTGGTGTATAAACTTCAAATATATACATTTAAATGAAGAGAGTTGCTGAAGTTGACTTGGTATGGATGGATGTTATGTACCTGGAAGAAGCATGTTGAAAAATATTATTTTACCTTTAGTGATTTGATAGGGTTTTTTAATATATATATATCTAGGAGAAGGAGAAAAGGATATAGAAAATCCAAGGGATTTCTCAGAGGAAAAAGGGCTCTTGTAAACCTGGTGAGAAAGCTACATAGTGATCCAATTACAAGAAAGGCACATATAAGATACACATGCTGAGGTCAGACAGCAGAGTCTGAAAGCTGTGCCTCTATCGCAATGAGAGAAAAACAGTATTAGATTTGAGATTGGGGAATGGTTGCCTTGGCTAGTTACAGTGACATAAATCAACAAGAATACTACTTTGTGAAGCAAAGAGGATATTTTTTGTCAAATTACTCTTGGTTTTGTTATAGGCTTACCAAAAGCCCTAGGGCCAGAGTGAAATGCAAAAACAGGAAACAACAGGAGAGAAAAGAAAAATCAAAATGTTTGATGACAAGGAAGAGCTTTATTTATTTAAGTTTTACTCGGAAAATGTGAGAAAGTAAAGAAGTCCAACATTTTATTGAGCTGAAACAGACCATTGGTCTTACTTATAAAGCAAACATCACTTTCTAAATGAAAACAAATAAATGAAAGAATCAATGAAGAAGCAGTCATCTCACCATGAAATGAGTCAGTATTTGCTCTTTACAGTGACCAGAAATATCTGTTTTTTCTTCTCAAACCTGATATAAAATTTGGAATTTCTTGCTAAAGCTTAAAAAAGCTGCATAGTTCAACCTTTAGCAAAAAATTGTAAAGAAGTTTCTAATAGTAGAAGAGATTTCCTCTTACAAATGAACAGCAGTTTTAGAATTAAAGAAACTCTTCATTTAAAATGTTTTTGTTTGTCAGAGTTCCTCTTGTGGCTTAGTGGTCTAAGAACCTAATTATTGACCATGAGGATGCGGGTTTGGTCTCTGGCCTCACTCAGTGGATTAAGGATCCAGTGTTGCTGTGAGCTGCAGTGTAAGTTGAAGATATGTCTCAGATCTGGCATTGCTGTGGCTGTGGTATAGGTCAGCAGCTGTAGCTGTGATTCAACCCCTAGCCTGGGAACTTCTGTATGCCGCACATGTGGCTCTAAAAAGAAAAAAAAAAGTTTTTTGTTAAAGCTGTTGGGAATATCCAGACATTGGGAGATGGGAAAGGAACATGCCTATGGAAAGTGCTGGGATCTGTAGGGGGAAAGGAAGTTTCCAGGGGGTTGGCTGAGCTTGGCCTACAGTGAGAGTTCTCATCCATGACAGCTGCTCTCAGAGGGCAACAAAGTATTTAGCCCCCGCTATATTTGAAACTTCCTGCTTTCATTATTAACATTTAATCATGAGATTTCACATGCAAATCTACATTTTTGATTGCTCTTGAAAAATCTCATAGCATTCCATGACTAACTATTACTGAGTAAGACTGAATAATGGCTGCTCCACTGGGACACAGATGGTTCCCCACTGTCCATTCCCCTCATTCTTCTTTTTTCTTCAGACATGGAGGCTGAATGTCAGTTGTTATCCATCCATCCATATGACCGCACAGTTGCTTGTTTTATGGTAGGATTGATAGACTGTTAGAATATGTTGTATAACCTCATATGTATCAAAAGTGTGATACAGACCAAGATGCCACATGATTCAAGAACAATGGGAGAAAGCACATATATTTATGGAAATGAAAATATCCTATGGATTCATATGCATATAATATAGATCTGTAAAGAAATCACCTGCTGTTTTACTCATTTACTCACAGACTTTGGGTTTAAGATGCCTGGTTTAGCTTTTGTAGCTGTGATTTTATCTTTGGGCACAGAAATTATATTTTTTAAATAGATTTTATTGGAGTATAGTTGACTTAGAAAGTTGTATTGGTTTCAGATATACAGCAAAGCAAGTCAGTTATACATATGCATATGAGACTGAAATTATATTTTTTAAATAGATTTTATTGGAGTAAGTTGACTTAGAAAGTTGTATTGTTTTCAGATATACAGCAAAGCAAGTCAGTTATACATATGCATATGAGGCTGAAATTATATTTTTTAAATAGATTTTATTGGAGTATAGTTGACTTAGAAAGTTGTATTGGTTTCAGATATACAGCAAAGTAAGTCAGTTATACATATGCCTATGTTCCTTTCCATATTCTTTTCGCATATAGATAATTACACAGTATTGGATAGATTACCCAGTGCTTTTCAGTAGGTCCCTGTTACCTATTTTATATATAGTAGTGGGTATATGTCAATCCCAGCTCCATAATTTATCCCTCCTGCCCCACATTTCCCCTTTGGTAACCTTAACTTTGGTTTAAAACTCTTTGGGCCTGGTTTTGTTTTGTAAATTCTTTTACAAGTGATATGTTTACAAATGAAATATGTTTATTATCCTGAGATATTCCCCTTTTCTTTCTTTTCAGTGAAACTGAGCTTTGTAGTGGCAAAGTGCCCACAGCTGTGTCTATGCCAAAATTTTAAATTACATTCCCATATTTCTCAGCTTCCCTTGTTGCTAGCCGTGTAACCCAGTACTGACCATTGAGATGTAGGCAGAGGATGCTGATGAGCTGGAGAATGTTTTACTTCCTTGAGAAAGAGGGCAGCCTCAGTTGATTTCGTCTTTGACAGTTTCCCTTTTCTTCCTGCTTTGAAAAGGACAAATTCTCTGGAGATGCAAAACCTACTTTGTACCCGTGGGGAGATAGCCATGGGGGCAAAAGCCAAGCTGTGAAGAATACTGAAGAGAAATAAAGCAAGAGTCTGGCTTGGCCCGTGGATAGCTAAACCCATTGCCGGTAGCAGCCTAGGCTTGGTTATATGAGAAAAACTTTTCATGAAGTCATAGTTGTTCAGCTTTTCTCCTATTTACAGACAAAGGTATTCCTAGCTGATATATTCCTTTTCCCTCTCCTCAACTCCTATACACACAGTGCTTCCCATAGTTCCTGTGCATCTCACATTTGCCAAGTTATGCCAGCATCCCAATTCACTTCCTATTGGACAATATTTGCAGGGCATGGCACTAGCCCTTGGAGTAGGGATTCTGCAAAGATGAGCGAGACAAATTCTTTGTCCTTTTTTTTTTTTAAGGGCTGTACCCATGGCATATGGAAATTCCCGGACCAGGGGTTGAATCAGAGTACAGCTGCTGGCCTACACCATAGCTACAGCAACACCAGATATGAGCCACATCTATTGACCTACATCATAGTTTTTGGCAATGCCAGATTCTTGATCCGCTGAATGGGAGCCAGGAATCGAACCTGCATCGTCGTGGATATTAGTTAGATTGTTTCGGGAACCAAAAGGGGAACTCCCAAACTCTTTGTCTTTAAGTAACTTATCTAGAGTGGAGAATTATATACATGCATACAAATTATATACATTGTAACACAAAGTAGAACAGGAGAGTGTTATGGAAGAACAGGTTGTCATGGAGTGTTCAGGGTGGGAGGGGTGACTTAAGTGCATTTTTTGGTTCACAACCACCTCAGAGTTTCCTGGCTGTACCATGAAACTGGCCCCTGTACACAGAAGGCAAGGAGAGACTCAAGAAAGAGGCAGATTACTCCACATTGGTAGATGGCAAGTTTAACAGGAAAGGGAACTTACCTACAATGCTTGTCTTTCTTGGGAGTTCCCTTTGTGGCTCAGTGGTTAATGAATCCAACTAAGAACCATGAGGTTGCCGGTTCGATCCCTGGCCTTGCTCAGTGGGTTAAGGGTCCGGCGTTGCCGTGAGCTGTGGTGCAGGTTGCAGATGCGGCTCGGATCCCACGTTGCTGTGGCTGTGGCAAAGGCTGGCAGCTACAGCTCCTGTTAGACCCCTAGCCTGGGAACCTCCATATGCCACGGGTGTGGCTCTAGATAAAGGCAAAAAGACAAAAAATAAAATAAAATAAAATACAATGCTTGTCTTGGGCAGCTGCAAGATGAATAGATTTCCACACCTGCCCACCACAATCTTAAAATAGAGGGCAGCTTTTCTTGCTAGAGGACTTTCAGTGTTCACTAAAGAAAGGCCTTACTGGCTATCATTGAAGGCTTGCTGGGTGGATTAAGTAATGTGTGCTATAGGAGTTCCCGCCGTGGCTCAGTGGAAATGAATCTGACTAGCATCGATGAGGATGCAGGTTCTATGCCTGGCCTTGCTCAGTGGATTAAGGATATGGCGTTGCTGTGAGCTGTGGTGTAGGTTGCAGATGTGGCTCAGATCTGTTGTTGCTATGGCTGTGGCGTAGACCAGCAGCTACAGCTCCAGTTCGACCCCTAACCTGGGAACCTCCATATGCTGTGGGTGTGGCCCTAAAAAAATGAAAAATAAAAAAATAAAAAGTAATGTGTGCTCTAACGTCCTCCAGGCCAGTGGAGGGAACAAACAGTGGCCAAATGATTGTACCAGTGGAAAACAGAACATGACCACCTGGCCTTCAAGAGAAAGAGGTTGCCGGCTTTAGGAATGTAACCTGGTTGTGCATAGCATGTGTGTTGCTGGGGAGGCAGTGCTGCCAGGCACGAAGAAAAGGACTGAGGGTGGGATATGCCAGACCAGGACCCCTACCTCTTCCCCTCTTTCAATAGTATGTGTTCCATTCCAGGTATAGTGTGTTTTAACAAGTCCCACTGCAGCAGGTCAACGGGATCCCAGAGGAGATTGGATGGTTCCCTTTCACCCAGGGCTGAAAAGTAACTCACCAGTGCATGTGAGACATCCCATTGCAAATTCCAGTGGACAGTTCCCAGGTGTGATGGGACTTCGTGTTCTCAGCAGCACAGCATGTCGATCCATGGTAAGAGTCAGAGCAATGGCTTTTTCCTGACAGTTCTGTACTTTCATAGTACTGGACACCTTGGCAGGGATCCCTAGTCTGGCATATGGGGCAACAGGCCCTACTGGTTGATCATTCAAATGCATTAAAGCTTGAAATAGTACTTTAGTTTATTCTACCAAGGTGATTTTACTTGTTAGTAATTTAATCTGCTGCCTTAATATTCCATTTTTCCTTTCTACTAGCCCTATTGCTTGAACATTGTAGGGGCGATGGAACCTCTATTTGATGTCACGTCCTTTTGCCTAGTCTTGCACATCATGTCTTTTGTAATGTGACCCCGATCACTATGTTTGAGGAGGGTATCCATACATGGTACTTAGCTTCTCTTATTCCCTAACAGCGGTATCCTGGTTTTGCGTGTCAGCAGGGGAAAGCTTGGGTTAAATCATACCTGGTGTCCACACAAACCAAGACAGGTTTAGAGCCCTCACTTGCAGGGAGGGGGCCAATATAATCAATTAGTCGATTCCTTCCCATTTGGGAACTATAACGAGTGGGTCCAACCATCCATAATATTGCCTTCAGTGTTGTTTAGAACACGGGCACATGATGTGCTTTTACTGCATTAACGAAGTTGCTGTATTTGAAGAGAAATTTGGCATCCTTGGTAATATGCCATCCCACCCAAGCACTGTGGTGGCTGCTCCTTTTATACACCCAAATCTACTATATCTACTAAAGGGTCAGTTGACAGTGTTCATATCAGAGCTGGAGCATCAGGGTGTCAGTGCTTTATGAGCCAGGACTGGTAAACAGTGAGGAATGCCTCAGGCTCTTGGGGACAAACTCAAATGTCCTACCACACACCCTGACCCACAAGGGCCCACTCATGAATCATCCACCCTTGTTTCCCATTGTCCAGAGCTGGGACCAAAATCCGAGGGGCAATCTCCCCCTCTGTCACTGTGCCTAACCCATACCTTCTAGAGTCACAGATACATCTAGCCCTAATGGAAGTTCTGCTTGGGAGATGCCCAGGACTTTCATCTGCTTCTGGTAGTATTTTTGCCTTCCTACAGGTGGCTTGCTGCTCTGATCCCTAGTCCCATATGTTCCCTTTTTTTAACCAGGTGGAGGTGCTGGGCTGGGTGGGGAATAACAGTCCTCTAAAGCCCTAAAATTCCTATAAAGTCTTGCGTCTCTTTCACATGCTTAGGGGTTGGATGGTCTTACATCTTATCAATCACAGCTTCTGGGACAACACACTTCTTACCTGACCAGATCACTCCCAAAAACTTTATGGTAGTGCCTGAGCCTTGACTTATCTGTGAGTTCACTGCCCATCTGCTCCCTTGCAGATATTCTAGCAAATCCTGCAGAGTGGTCTGCAGCAGAGGAAAGTCTCCATGTTAACATTATATCATCAATGTAATGGGCCATTTTGATGTGGGCAAGGAGAACAGGGACACATCTTGCTTCCATCCCTTGACACATTGTGGGGCTGTGCAGTTAGCCTTGGGGAAGCACCTGCAATGTAGAAATTTACATTTCAGGAGTTCCCTTCTTGGCTCTGCAGTTAACGAACCTGACTAGGATCCATGAGGATGTGGGTTCGATCCCTGGCCTCGCTCAGTGGGTTAAGGATCCGGCATTGCCATGAGTTGTGTAGGTCACAGATGTGGCTCTGATCTCACATTGCTGTGGCTGTGGCATAGGCTGGCAGCTGTAGCTCAGATTAGACCCCTAGCCTGGGAACTTCCAAATGCTGTGGGTGCGGTCCAAGAAAGAGAGAGAGAGAGAGAGAGAGAGAGAGAGAGAGAGAGAGAAATGTTCATTTCAAAGATTCCATCCTTTGCCTCCACAGACAAATTGTGAATAGGTGGTTTGGAAAGATAATGATGTAATTAGAAAAGTTTCATCTTTTATTAACCATCAGTTAGTGAGAAAACTAGTTGTTATATGATGGAATTTCAGATTAGCAGGAGAGGGGCTTCTTTCCATTCCACTGAAATGGCACAAAGTAAGAATCACCCTCTGTTGCCTATGCGTAAAGCTTATCTGTTGAGATTTGCTGAAATTTCCACTGGAAGTTTCCTGCAGTGAAGCTGTCTGAGTTGTGCTAGGTTGTCCTACTCAAGCCAGACTATGGAACAGTGAATATAAAGGAGTCTGGGAAGAAACAGATGCTATATTCCAACAGCATAATTTGAAAATAATGTAAGAAAAAAAACCATTTATGGAGGTAGGAAAAACAACAAAGGATAGTGCAGAACTGTAGACTAGAAACCTTGGGAAGATCTGTCCACCCTAGACTGAAGAGGTAGTGGGAGGGAGGGCTAACCACAACCCAGAGGGGCTGAGGACAGAATCTGTGAGCTTTGGTAGAAGAAGTGTGCAACCAGTGGCTTCCTGCCACAAAGGGAGCAGTGAGAATGAACACCACACTTTCCTCTTACCCCAACTTACGATCTCCTGCCAGTGTGCCCATTGGCTGAAACTGTCTAGAAGCTGGAAGGTATAGGGGTCCATTCATGCAGTTCATAAGGGTCAGCCTTCCTAAGGGGCAGAGCAGATGGAGAAGGCAGAGGTGTGGATCTGAAGGGGCAAATAATGAATGTCCAGCAGAAACAAAGACCCAAGGCATGGGCTAAGCAGCCCATTTGGCTACTTCCAGAGTCAACCTAATCTCATAAAACAGCTGTAAAATAGTAATAGTAATGATTGAGCATCCCTTATGGTCTGGGCAGTTGTACTCAGAACACTGCATACTTTAATTAATCCTCACAATGTCCCCATGGCTAGTATCACTGCCGCCTTGCGGATTAGGAAAATTGAGGTTCAGAGAAATTAAGTGACTTGTTCCAAATCCCATAGCTCATAAGAAGCATGAGAATCAAAGTTCCCGTGTTTTCTGAAGCCAAATTCCTTGCCCTTTATACCACTTCAGTAATCTGCTGAGCCCTTTTATTTATGCTTTCACTTATTTTCTACTCAGATGAATTTACTTGTATAAAAATTGAAACGATACAGAAATTATAGGTTCAAAGTTTCAGTTTCATCTATCCCTCAAAACATGTCCCTCCTCAGGAATTATCACTGTTAACAGTGGGATGTGTTTCTTCCATACTCTTTTTTTCTATGTATTTATGAATTTGCATATACATAAGCCCATATCTAGCTATTCTGTTTTACATAAATAGGGTCATTTTGCTTATAATTTATCCAACTTCTTTTTACTCTAGTCTTTCTTTTCTGTACCCTTCCCTACCATAATGACTTAAATTATGTTTTTATCCCGTGGCTTAAATACATACAGTTATATAACTAGGTGTAAAATTCCTTGTGCTTCTAGGTGGTACACAACTGTAAAACTCAAATGAATTAAAACCCAACAAAATTTCAAAATAATAAATGATAAATGTTAATGTAATGCATCTTAATGTAATTGAAATAAAATTATCAATAGTTCAGTTTAATAATAGGAAGATATTTTACTTTTTATTTGTTGACTTGATCCTTTTGATTTTGAGTGGGATGGGCCATTATTTATGTCATCATCATAACTTTATTCATTTTTCCTTTCTTTTTTTTTTGTAGGACTGCACCCGCAGCATGTGGAAGTTCCCAGTCTAGGGGTCGAATCAGAGCTACGGCCGCCAGCCACAGCCACAGCAACGCAGGATCCAAGCCGCATCTGCAACCTACACCACAGCTCATGGCAATGCTGGATCCTTAACCCACTGAGCGAGGCCAGGGATCTAACCCACAACCTCATGGTACCTAGTCGGATTCGTTTCCACTGAGCCACGATGGGAACTCCCCCATTTTTCCTTTTAAACAATAAACAATACACCGTCTTTTGACCCTGTGAGCAATAATCAGTGTAATGGCGTATGCCCAAACATAGTAAAACATTTTTAAAGACCATGTAGCAAAAATATATTCCATGTATTCTATAATTATATATTCTGGTAATGAACCTTTGCAAGCTGATTAGTACAGAGGGAGATACATATAAATAATCTACTTTCTTCCTGAATGGTACTAATAATTATACCACTGTACTGGATTGATATGTGTACCATGATACAACTCTCCAACAAATATTTCAAACTATTGTTAAGCTTTTGCATAGCACAAAATGAGGTAATTTAGCCTCTAGTTGACCTTGGTACCTCATTTCCATTCTAGGTCTGCTTCATTTCTTTGCTCATTAGCCTGTTCCATTAGAGTGTATTACTACACACTGTCATTTTTGTGATGTATAGCAAAATCCCAGTTTATTAAATCTCTTAAGAAACTAAAGTTTTAGTCCGTGAAAATGTCTTTCAATTTTCACTGCAGATCTCAAGATTAATCTTCTAATTGGTTAAAATAAATCACCTAAGTACAATAGCATATATAGAATGTTGTCATTTGGATATTTGGACATGCCGGCTCAAATACCTAATAGCACATAGAAGTTAAATGCTATCCCTTCAAATGATTGATCAATAATAACCTAATAATAAAAAAAAGGAGTTCCTGTTGTGGCACAGCCGAAATGAAACTATCCCTGGCCTCGCTCAGTGGGTTAAGTATCCAGAGTTGCCATGAGCTGTGGTGTAGATCACAGACACCGCTCGGATCTGGTGTTGCTGTGGTTGTGGTGTAGGCCAGCAGCTACAGCTCCGATTTGATCCCTACCCTGGGAAACTCCATATGCCGCGGGTGCAGCCCTAAAAAGCGATAATAATAATAATAATAATAATAATAATAATAATAATAACAACCTAGTTATAAACCATAGTACAAAAATATGGGTACTGGAATTAGTATCTGTTTGTGGATACTGAGTGGCTATCCTGATTGATCCAGAATATACCTATGTTATTTTTTTCAAGAGTTTCAATTATATGAGAATAAAGAATTATAATATTCTTGAGGTATTTGTGGACACCACCCATCTCCCTACCCCAGTGTAAGTGAGCATTTCCCAGCTTGAGAATCCCTTTGCACGATGTTCTACTTCCCTGCATGGGGTACCAGGCCATCAGGACTAGGGGCAGTTACCACTCTGCTAGTTTGTACTGTGGCTTGAGGCTCTTTCTTCCTGTTTCAAAATACACTCACCCACTCTAAAAGATAAGAGGAAAGTCATAATGGTGATTGTATTGGTATGTAATAGCCTCAGAAATGTATTATCCTACTGTGTAACTCACCCAAGTGGCATGAGTTGCAGAATGGGTTTTGTTTCTAGATTTTTCCTTGGGATTCAATATGAGACTATCTCATTGAAAGGAAAGTGGCCCCTTAAAATGCTACTTGTTTTCAAAGTTACTGATAGTTAAGAAAAAGACACAAAAATTAATTTTCCCTTTTTTTCTCCCTCTCCCTCATTTCTTTCTTTCCCTTTTTCCCTTCCTCCACCGCCTTCTCTTCCTTCTTTTTTTCTGAAAAATATCCTTTAGGCTACCTTCTTTGACTTGGAAGTATAACAAACATATTCACAACTTGATAAAGTTAGGGCAGAGCTGTTACTTGACTAGGATCTCCAAGATTCCTAGGACTGTGCTCGCCATACTAGATATCTGTTGAGGATTATTATTATATTACTATAATATGTGTATTATATACACTATTAATAAATTAATATATTAAGAAATAATATATTATTATAAATTAATGATATATTAAGAAACAATCAGCCTTCCAGAATTCCAATTAATAAACATGGAAGGCATGAAAGAGCTATAAAGCCACTGTTAGGCAACCACAGTAATAATTGTTGCAGGCAAGATTCACTGACACAGTAAATCTGGGTAAAAGTTGGAATAGAAATGGGATATTAGCAAAATTTCAAAAGTATCACCCTTTAGGGGAAATAGTAACTTGGAATAGCATTTTGCATTGAAGAAACCCAACAGATGCCATAGTAACCAAATAGTCAAAGTCAGTGTCCCTGGTATTGAGGCATATTAATGTCTCATACCTCTTAATATGATGCATTGAGAATGCCACAAGATCACTTTTGCTGTCAGCTTGCCAAAACAGACACAAACTTGTCTTTGATCATGAGAAAACATCACAATATATTGAAACTGAGGGACACTCTACAAAATACCTGTCTCCAACTCATTAAAAACATCAGGGTCATGAAAGAAAAGACCCAGGAATTGTCACAGATTGGAGGAGACTAAGAAGACAACTGCATGTAATGTAGGCTCCTGAATTGATCCTAGAACAGCAAAAGGGCATTAAGAGAAAGACAAAGAAATTCAAATAAGATCTGTGGTTCGGTCAATAGTATTGATTGAGTATTGGTATATTAATTTCCTAGTTTTGATAATTGTGCTAGAATTATACAACAAGTTAATGTTAGAAGAAGATAATTAGGAGTTCCTGTTGTGGCTCAGCAGGTAAAGAACCCAACTAGTATCCTTGAGGATTCAGGTTCAATCCTTGGCCTTGATCAGTGGGTTAAGGATCTTGTTTTGCCACAGGGTGAAGCATAGGTCACGGATGGGTCTCAGATCTGGCATTTCTATGCTTGTGGTGGAGGTCGGCAGCTGCAGCTCCGATTCAGCACCTAGCCCAGGAACTTCCATGTGCCTCGGGTGCAACCAGAAAGAAAGAAAGAAAGGAGGAAAGGAAGAAAAGAAGAAGCTAAGTAAAGGGTATATGGAAACTCCCTGTACTATTTTTGCAATTTTTAAATTATTTAAAAATGGAAAGTTAAAAAATTTTTTACAGAAAAAAATACAACATAGATTCTCTCCTCTTGAGAAGAGAAAAAAAGTTTGAAATCTTTAGGACCATCTTTAGAGGGTCAGGCAAGTTGGCAAGATAAAGTTCTTTGAGAACATTTGGGCACTGTAGTTTATGTGAGGAATTTTAGTGATTTTATTTTGTCTTCACTTTCCCATTCTCCACCAAAATATCTTGCTATTCCTTGAGAAATGTGATTTGAAAAATTGTGTTGAATTTTAAATGTTATTTTATGAAATGCTGAATACAGTTTTTCCTGTTGAGAACTTATTTCCAACTTTACAGGGAGATGGAATGGGTTTTGATTCTTCAAGTTATCTGTGATAGTCTGCTTTTAGTGACTTTAAATGAGTCACAGTGTGTCTAAATCTGATAAAATTAATCAATCAGCAAGTGTTTACTTGGTCCCTCCTTGCTGAGAACTCAAAACATAGCTGCAGTCTTCAATAAGCTCACAATGTCTTTGAAGAAATAACCTGAACACAAAGATATCAGGGCAAAACCCTAAATGAAGTGTTGAATGAGGTCCTAGTGTAGAATTTTAAGGGCTATTATAAGAGAGGGACTAGAATGGTCAGGATAAATTTCCTGCATAAATTATTTGAATAGCAATACATCAAATATTGTACATCTAAAGAATATACAATTTTTATACATAAAATGTATCTCAATAAAGCTGTAAAAAAAGAAATTACTTGATCTCAGTCTTGATTTGTGGGCATAATTCCATAGATAGTGGAGAAAGAAAGAATTTCCAATAGAGAATAAGCCACTATTGGAATGGTCAATGACAGGAACAGCCTATCTGAAGTGGGCAGTGGATGTTGACCTGAGGTTGGATCACTAGTCAGTAATGGGAAGAGAGGAGACTGGATTATGGAAATTCTTGAAAATCAGGTCAAGGATATCAGAGTACAAGCTTGTTGTGTGTAATAGAGAGCCTTTTTTGCATGTTTGGGATTAGGGAGACTGAGGTCCAAATGTGACCTAGGGCTTGCAAGTTTTGCCTGTTGATAGTGGGCATGGAGGATGGATGTGACATAGAGTATCACAGGAAACATTCAAGATTTGATGAGTATGAGGGAAACAAAGAGGAGTCACATGGGACTTGAAGATTTTAGACTCAGGTATGTAGATGCTACTGACAGCAGGAAATTCAGGAGGCAAAGGAATTTTGGGGAAAAGGACATCATTTTGGTGTAGAGTTTGAAATATTATAAGAGATTCAAATGAAAATGTTTTAATAATAGTTTTATGAACTCATTCACTCATTCATTCATTCAAAAAATGATCACTTGCTTTGTGCCAGGACTTAATGCTAGGTGCTAGAGATACCAAAAATCTATGAAATGGGGGTTTATCCTAAAAAAGTCTGGTAGAGACAGACATACAGGTTATGTTTGTAAGGGGGACAAAAAGATTCTACAAGCACAAAGGAAGGACAGTTTTCCCAAGTTCTGGGGAATATTGGCTTATAGGTTGTGGGGAGCCAACTCATGACCTGAGGGCTGTTGGCACGTAGCAAGGAAGAGAAATCCTTGAGTGCTGACGCCAGGCTCTGAGGTTGATCAGTCAAGGACAACCTCTGTCCTGCCACTCCTTCGGAATGTTTATGGCAGGTGGTCTTGGGCTGCGGATAAGGTGCCAGGGAGGTAGGTTCCCAGCCGTAAAAGTGTCAAGACACTATCTTTGCAAGTTGACGAGTACCATGGCTTAAGATCAAACAATGTTTATGATTGATTACACTTGTTTCTGGAAAGAATGTTTAAAAGTCTAGCTGAAAATAAACTCGGGGTCCACTCTGAGCCTAGCGTCTTGCGGACTTAGAGTGTGTCCCTCTCAGCCCCACCTTTTCTGTCGTCTTTCTTTTCTCAGTCCTGCAGCACAGGTTTCGGGACCTGCTCATTGTCGGCTGGCTCCGACAATAGGTCAGGAAAAATATGAAAGATCTGAAAATTTTTGAGTCATTAGCAAAAAGTGATAATTGGTATCCTAGACTGGCTACGTTCAGTTTGTTTTTGTTTTATTTTGTTTTGTTTTTGCTTTTTTAGGGTCACACCCACAGCATGTGGAGGTTCTCCAGGCTAGGGGTCCAATCAGAACTACAGCTGCTTGCCTATACCACAGCCACAGCAACATCAGATTTGAGCCATGTCTGCGACATATACCACAGGTCATGGCAATGCCAGATCCTTAACCCATTGAGCGAGGCCACGGATGGAACCTGCAACCTCATGGTTCCTAGTGGGATTTGTTTCCACTGCGCCACAATGGGAACTCCCTATGTTCAGTTTTAATGAAAGAGAAAGGCAGGCAGTCATGACGTGAATCCTGCTGATACTCTCACTGTTGAGAATCAGTGACAGGAAATGGAGAAACATTGCAGGTGAATTTGTAGTGGTGTCACAGACACCAAGAGAGTTTCCAGGAGAAGAGTTTGCCCATTGTTTGGATTTTAAAGAGCTTTGAGGCAATCGTTTTGGTGAAGTGGAAAGGGAACAAGCTGGAGAGTAACAGAGAGGAAATAAAAGCATTGAGCACTCATTTGCAAAGTATGTAACAAAAGAAAGTTATGAAATAAGAAGGGAACCAGAGGGGGCACCAAGAACCAATGCAGTAAAGTCTTCTCCACTTATTCACTCTACCCAAAAAATGTTAATTCATTTCCAGGCACTGATTTGAGTACTTCACATATATTTTCTCTTTTAGTGCTCATAACTTTTTGAATGGGTATTATCTTATCAGCCAACATTTATTGAGGGCTGCTGGGTGTCAGACTGTATTTCAGGTGATGATGATAAAATAGTGGACAAAAATAGTCACAGTTCCTGCCCTCTTAATGCTTATTGTCTAAAGGGAGAATTGACGTTGAGTCAATCATGTCACACATTACGAAAACTACAACAGGAAGAAAATGTACTCTTATGGGACTAGTGATCATTCAAATAGGGTTGTGCTCTAATTCACGTTGGTCCTGTGAACAAAAGTTTTGCTAAACAAATTAATGGAGAAAAGGTCGTGACATCTTTATGAAAAAATGTTCAGATTTGCAATGAAGTGTGCCAGTGTGCACCCTGGGTTTACTGTGACTTTTAGGGCCACTGTGATCATGGGCATTGATACTAGATGACTTCAGGTGGATATTTGCTTTGCTGCCATCTTGAATCTTTTGACTCATCAAGGCACCTTTTCAAAGTCAAGAATGGTCCCAAAAGTGTGCTCCAAAAGTGGTGGAACTGGTGTTTAGCTCTGAACCTGGAAAGATGGATCAGGTTGGCCAAGTGTCCCCTCCACTCCAGCCTCCCAAGGGCAGCCTGCAGTTTAGAACCTCCAGACACTCTTTGCCAGGGGTGGGAACCATGAAGTTTCTGGGCAGCATTCCCACTCCAGCCTCTGCAGTGTCTCACTTGGTTTTGAGCCCTGATTTCTGTTCTCCTAGCTCCTGATTATTTTCCTTTTTGCCCAGATCCTGATCTCAGTTTAAAACTCCTGCCAGTAAACTGAAATCACCCCTAACTGGTTTCTTGTTGTTTCTAAGTTGGTTTCTGTCTCTAGGGGAGTTGCACTCCCACCCTCCTGATAGGTTTCATCATTTTTGCCCACTGCCTGTTGTCTGGGAGGCAAAAAACTTCAAGTTTCCAGGATATATGATTATTTTTAAAGCAGATGGACTTTTGAGCCTGGTTTGAGTGTCCTATTATGCTAATTAACCCAGAGTCATACTAGTGTGTCTTTGAAAAAGTGAGAAGCCATTGTGTCCTTCCTGTATTTCTTCTCTGAGCATCTCAGTGCTTTCAAGTCTTACAGGCCTTGTATCTTTGTATGTCTGTGGAATACAGTCACCATGATGGTCAGGTTGAAAATTGCTTATTATTATAATAAATTTGAAAAACATGACTGTTAAGTAAAAGTCATGATCACCAAACCAGAAACAACAAAAAAAGTAGAGTGCCAATATCATCCCCTTTTCTTTTTCTCTCTCTGATCAGCCTGCTTTCTTGTTAGCCAATCCTCCCTAATCTAGGTCTCAGAGTATATAAGTGGAACCAGTTTTGTCTGGAATTCACTAAAATGTGGTATCTTTTCCCTCACATCCTCATGGAGTTACCGGTTCATTACCTTTGATTTATTGGAGAGACCAAAGCTCTTGACTGTAAGAAGAAACTATTTCTCTCACTCTCTTGTGCCCTGAAATATTTTCTTCTTTCCTAACCCAGAGTTATATTAAATCTTTCCTTCTCTTTCTAACAACCCACAAACATCTCTTGGAAGTAACATTTTAAGCTTTTCATATGTAAATCAAGTTACCACAATTAAGATAGGACTGAACTTTTTGTTTTGTTTCAGGAAAATTTAATATGAAGCCATTCATTTTATATTTAAAAGATCATGAGTCACACCCATATTATGTCCCTGGTAAAAATTCTGAAAGGCCACAGCAACAAGCTGCAAAGGGCTGCCTTCATAGAAATGTCTCTTTATGGGCCCATGTTTGCTTTCCAATGCCAAACAGAAATACCTAACCCAGCACCCTCTGGGGGAATCAGCCTTTGATTCAAAAAGATGTTGTTCAGTGATGGTATTACAGCCCTCCAGGAAGTCTAAGGAAGAGAGGAAGGCAGCCAGAAGAATAGAACCTTCCTTCATCGGGAAGTAACTACCTCCAAGCAAGAGATAGGTTGGGGCACTTGGTGCCACGAGGGGAAAGATAATTGAGCCACTGTGTTCACAATTAAGAAGCCTTCTCATTCACTCATGGAAGACTTTCGGTGTCATTAGTGTCTGGAACCAAATGTAATCTTCCCGAGCTGTGGTTGGATGGAAGGTCAACCACAGAATAGGGTCACAATCAGTTTGTGACCCTGGTTGGGCACTCTGCAGTTGAGCTTGGATTGAAATCAGTCTTCTCCACCATGGCCGTGGTGCTCACGAGCAGAGAATCCTGCAGCTCACTGAAGGCACCAGTCATGAAAATTGCTTAGGAAGAGATGACGCATACAAGCTGCCATGCTCAGCTGATTTCCATCCTGTTGGTGGCCAAGTAGGGCAAGTCAGGATCGTAGAACTGAGCTGGCTGGGACCTGGGACCCTTTACTGGAATGCTTTCACTTTCACCTGGACAAACATTTTCTCGTGCAATAGAAGACAAGGAAACTATAAGGCCTGAAAATAACTACATGCATGTGCAGTTGGGGCAATTATAAACAATGTGATACAAACCAACTACCATTTCTGAGAGCAAAAGCAGGGTGCTGCACATGATCCCTGCACACAGCACCACCAAAGGAGAAGGCAGACCACCTAAGCCACTCCTCCAGCCCAACCCATCAATCCACCCCCACCCTCACCCTATTTAAGGAACAAGCCCACCCTCCTCAGGGAGCTAGCAAAGGCACCTGTTACTTGTTTCTGCTTCCCTCATGTGTAGCCCTGCCTGGATGACTCATCTGGCCTCTTAACATTTTCTGTGGGTATCAGAACTCCTTGGGATTTAGGGCATTGCACCCAAGGAGGATCAGCACTCATGGTACTAGTGTCTGGGCATACAGACCCGTTAGGTGGGTGGCTGAGGACACTCTCCAGTTATGCCAGAGTGTATTGGCATTTCCTGCCACTGCCTGAGCTTTCTTCTTCATCACGTCCTCTTCCAGAGACTTCGGCCAGGACTGCATTTCCAGCTCTGGAGCTGCCATCAGTGAACCCCCAGGATTCAACTTTATTCTTGTAGGTAACTTAATGTTTTCTTTGGGTTTTGGGGAAGGGCGGTCAACGTCATTTACAAAAGGATGTATCCTGGAGTCCAAGCAATGTAACAAATTAACAAGAGGAACCTGTGTGTTAGAGAACAAGCTGATTCTAGTCACTGATTTTAATGTAGCTAATTAGTATTTATCCTTGAATAACTCAGTAACTCCTGACATCACTTCATGTAGGGAAAACTGAATTTTCCCACTCCTACCCAAAGAAACTGAGTTAGCAAACCAGGCTATATGGTCACCCTCTATAAAGTTATGTCTAAATCTCAAAGTGCTTACCACACTGATTGATCTCCTATAATCACACAATCAGTAAATGAGAGAATGCAAAAAAAAAAAAAGTATAGTGTAGGGGATGGTTGATTTAGATATTTAGAATAAGGTACCATTTCATCTAATTGTTAAACGTATTTCTCTAGAACAGACTGCCTTGGTTCAAATTCCATCTCTCTACTGACTGTAATCTTGAACTAGTCACTTAAAACAATCTCTGCCTCAGCTTTCCCCATCTGTGAAATGAGGCTAATAATAATATCTACCTAACAGTGTTGCTGTGAGGATTAAATGGATCAGATATGCAAAATGCTTAGAACAGTGTCTGACACTTAATACCTGGTCCTTAAATATTACCAATTATTATTATGCATGTGCTTGGTCTAGTAAAAGAAGTAGAATTTGAAATGGAGTTGAAGAATAAGGGTCCTGGGTAAAGACAGCTTTTTACCAGTATGTGAGGGCACACTTTCATAAGTCTGCAAAGACCAGAAGTTAAGGTGGTGTAAATAACTGTTTTCATTTTATTTCTACTGGTCTCCATTCACTGCATTGGTCTGGGGAAGTGATTCTCTGCTATTTGGCCAGATGGAATTTGAACTCCACTTCCCTTCTCCTGAGCTCATGAGAGACACTGATATATTGATAATGGTATTTTCCCCAGTGAGCAGATGCAGCCTCAGAATGCTGCTCAACACGGCCCTCCAGGGAGACCCTGCCAGTGACTGGAGGAACCAAAAAGACAAAAGCACACATGCCATTCCCAGGTGAGTCCCTCCTTTCATAGTAGAGAAACCAGGAGACTAGAGAAGTGAAGTGACTTTGCCCAAATGCCACCCAGCCAACCAGGGCAAGAACTGGAACTTGGGGTTTTCTACTGTCTGATTGGTATTTGTCTTTCATATGATGATATATGACTGGTATTTATTTTCCTAAAAGATCACTTGATTAGCTGAGTCTCTAGTTAGAATGGCTGCTGCTAACAATTACACTGATGTAGCTTTAGGTGGTTAAATAAACACATATGTGTATGTATATATTGTCAAAAGTTCATAAATAATGGAAGTAAAACTGATGAATCTTTGAAGTAATGAAAGCTCACTGTGCGCACACCACAAAGACAGTTTATGAACCAGGAGCACTCAGGTTAAAACATGGAATAGGACTCAGGGCATATTGTTATAAAGCAGTTTATATAATGGGAAGACAGTGACTGTTTATTCTTAAATCGTGATTGTTTATAAAATTAGAATTTTCTTAAATGATAGGGAATTGGTTAGTGGCTACCGCATAACAATTTTAGGAAGTGGTTTTAAGTTTTGCTTATGCTTCTCAGAGGCAGAAGAAATGACCCAGGTAAATTAGCCTTGCAAAATAAGCTAAATTAAACTTTGCTTGTGTGATTAAACTGTTTTTGTCTGCTCAGGGAATTTCCAGGCTGGTCTGCATTTGTTTTTGATTTTAACAATATTGTATCATATCTATTACATTAAAGATGTATAGCTGCAAATAATTAAAAACAAAAGGAAGCCAGGTACAATCATTTATCCATGAGATGCCCTACAACATTATAGTGAAATTCATAAGCCTTGCTTCCTCTGCAGCAGTGCTGATGGCACTATCTATCTGACTTAACCAAATTATTGTGACATGATCTTGTACTCATGGTTGCAAATGTAAAAGCACCACCAGGCTCATCAACAGCAGACTGAGTGTACTTAGAGCTTCATGCCTGTAAGCATAAATTGGGATATTTTACTGCTTTTAAATGATGCATGATGAAATGATTGAAGACATCATTACGTGGAACAATATCCAGCAGGGAGTGTGATGTTCTTAATGATTTAGCACTTCAGGTTCTTATGGGAGTGTTAAGTACTTTTCATGAAGAAATGTAGGGAAGAGGTGTTTGTTGCAGTTAAGACTGTATCCAGACAAACAGCAGAGGCTTGACCATATCATCAACATGTTCAGGGAACCTGCAAATGGGAGAGATTAAGTGGAGTGTCCAGCTCTAAACTGAATCTGAGTGACTTAATTAGCACCGCTGAAACCCTAGTGGAGTGGTTCTCAATCTTGGCTGAATATTAAAATCAACTGGGGTGGTTTTAAAACTCCTAGCTTGGGGGCCACCTGCAAGGACTGTATTTAATTTTCTTGGTGGGGCCAGGCATCTGTGGTTTTTAAAGCTCCCAGGTGATTCTAATATATAGCCACAGATGCACACCAATGTTGTGGTCTTTGAGCAGCAAATACATGGATTAGCCTTTTTTTTTTTTTTTGGATCCTTCTTTTTTACCAATACTCACATGGTGATTGCTAGGAGAGTAAACGTATGAGCAAAGAGAAGGAGCAGCGGATTGGAGAATTCAGAGGAATACAGCAGTTTCTCAAACCTTTCACCTACTTGTTTAGTTTTAAAACTTTTTAATAAAACTCTTCTTACAGGTGAATCATTCAAAACAATTTTTCTTTTGTCTTTTTGCCTTACCTAAGGCCGCACCCGTGGCATGTGGAGGTTCCCAGGCTAGGGGTCTAACAGGAGCTGTAGCTGCTGGCCGTCGCCACAGCCACAGCAACGCGGGATCCAAGCCACGTCTGCAACCTACACCACAGCTCACGGCAACGCCGGATCCTTAACCCACTGAGCGAGGCCAGGGATCAAACCCGCAACCTCATGGTTCTTAGTCGGATTCTTTAACCACTGAGCCATGATGGGAACTCCTCAAAACAATTTCTAATGGCAAATCATGTCTGGAATGGGACTCTGTGTTTCCTAACCTGAAATTATAAAAAGGACTTTTATACATCAATCCATTCACTTAATGGGCTTTTACAAGAATACACGCGCCAGAAAAGCAGAGTCTGTGCTCTCCAGAAGCACCACCTGCATAACCTTGTGGGAACTGACATAAGAGAGGCACAGAATATGCACCTACGAGCAATGGAGCAATGGACTTTTCTCCTCCTCCTTCTCTGGAGCCCAGTACTTTTCTGGCTCAGGAAAATGTAACTCAGGGCTGGGAAGATGGTGTTGCCTTCGCATAATAAGGTGCAAGAGATAAGCTACCAGAAGGTCACTTTTGACAGCTGACTTTTTGGCTGCCTTGCATATTGGCTCGACCAGGACATGAACTGCTTCCCTCTGAGCTGTACTCCTCCCAATCCCCCATCTCTCCTCTTCTTCCCATTCAGTGGTGAAAATTGATGTTGCAGAGAATGATACTAAACCCTTCCTGGGGCTGAATATGAGTAGATAGGGTGATGGCCTTGAGGAGGTTAGAAGGACTGAGGGGCTGTGGGGGAATGGGAGGAGGGGTACGGAGTAAGGGTGGCTAATGAAATGCAAGCCGAAGGCCCCAGGGGGGCCTCCCCATAACCCCCGCTCCCCACTGAATGGATAGATTTTCTCACCTTAATCTCAGGTAAAAGACTGATTGATTGATCTTTGGGATTTTTGTATATTTGCTGATTTGATTTTATTTACGGACTGTATTACCTTTCTCCCACAACAGTGATGGTTAGTGCTGGCATTATAAAGGCCCTAGAATTTCAGAGAAAGGTCAGACTCCTATCGATAACCAAAGCTTCAGGAAGCTGAAATGCCGAGTCACTAAAATTTCATAGACGGTAGACTTTTTAATTGGAAAAATCACTGGAGAGACTTCAATCCCTAATTTTCTAATGAAGTGGAGATATCGTGAGGGACTGAGGACAGGATGGGGTGAGGCAGAGGGAGTCTTGTAAGCCAGTCTGTAAGTGGAGGGAAGACAAAACACTCAGCCAAGGATGGAGAGATCAGCTGCCTGGTTATTTTAACTGTGAGCTGGAGTTTGGCACTTGCCATCTCCCTCTACATGGATTAAATAATGAGCCACTGCAGCTGCCTACCCAAAGCACCTCCTGAGCGGAGCTTAGGGTGGAGATGAAGGATGAGGCACTCTGTGCTCTGGGAAAACTGGAAGAACAGGTCTTCAGATATTTAGATATTCTTAGGAGATTTTGTGAGCCCACTTCTTGCATCTCCTCCTATCTAGAAAAACATTAAAACCCTTCATGATGATGTCTGCTCCTCGTGACTAGTAGTAACCTTTATGAGACCAGCAGCAAACTTTGTTAAATGTGTGCATGGCTGCATGCACCTGTCCCTTCACCTTTATCACTTGTATCTTGATATTTCCCCTTTTCTCTTTGGGGCAGTATTTCAGATACTGCTCTGAAATACTGCCTCTTGGGCTGTAGTTAAGTGGACAAACAAGAGCTGTCATGGTCATCAGTCAATGCAGTCACTTCCAAGGGTGGGCTGGTAAGCCCTGAGGGAACTCAGGAAAGAAACAGCTGAGGTTCATATCAAAGGAATGATTCCAGCAAGCCCAAACCTTTATATCTTCGCATAGAAACTGGTTTTCTGCAAATCTTCTTCTGTAAATCTGGTTTTCTGTAAATCTTTTGTTCCATTACCTTCCTTTTGTTGCAAAAACTCATATATCCTAGCTCTCCCTCACTTCCTTGGAGCAGTTTCTCAGGGTTACCTGAGATGCTGTCTTCCAGGTTTAAGTCCTAATTTTGCCCCAAATAAAACTTAACTCTCAATTTTCAGGTTGTGCATTTTTTTTTAAGTCAGCATAACCTTGGGCCAAAGAAACTGAAATATCAATATGAGCAAGATGTAAAACATTTAGATGTGGGAGTTCTCCTACGTAGTGGTGCAGTGGAAACGAATCCTACTAGGAACCATGAGGTTGAGGGTTCGATCCTTGGCCTTGCACATTGGGCTAAAGGATCTGGCGTTGCCATGAGCTGTGGTGTAGGTCGCAGATGTGGCTCAGGTCTGATGTTGCTGTGGCTGTGGTGTAGGCTGGCAGCTGTAGCTCCGATTAGACCCCTAGCCTGGGAACCTCCATATCCCGTGGGTGTGGCCCTAAAAAAGCAAACAAACAAACAAAAAAACATTTAGATATGGCTCATGTTAGGAAAAAAAATATGATATTGTGGGAGTTCTTTGAGGGATAAAGAGAAGCATTGCAAGTTCCTTGGAAGTGGGTCCTCCCTGTATAAACTTAGAAAACAAAAAGATAACACTTCTTCCTTTTCCTTTTTTCCTCTTCACTACTCTTCCCCCAATCTCTCTCTCTCTCTCCCTCTCTCTCTCTCTCTCCTCTTCCCCCTTTCTCCAGTCCAGTGTCATATACTGAATGGGAATCCAGGCTGAGTGTGACCTGAGGCTTTCCTCACTTAGTGCTTCCCTAATGAACAAGACCACGCCATCCAGACAGTCATCCACATTCACCTGCTGTGCGTGGGTACAGCTGTGCCAGGCAGAGGCAGGAGGGTGAGGTGTAGGGAGATCTCTCCTCTATTTTGCAGTCTCCCCCTGCCCCACACAGCCAGACATCTGGGTTAAGTGTTACTTCTGTTAGAAATAAAAATACAGTAATGAAAAGGAGCAATTTGAATTTCATATGGAAGTGATTAGAAGTGTGAACATTTTCAATGGAATCCGTCATTGTTGCTACAGAAATAGGCTTTGTCATTACAGTAGAAGCAACTGTAATTTTATTTTGGAACTCCTTCTGCCTCCTATTGCCTTATAATTTCCAAGCAAGTAATGAAATCAAAAATTGGTCAGCTCTGTCCTGCTAACACCACCATTAAGCATTCTCAGTACTATTATGTTCATTATTGTCAACATAATAATTCAAGAATGAATCAGAGAGAACCCAAACCCTAAAATTTGCTCTCAAAGCCTATTCAAACTCTAGAAGTAGTGTTGGGCTAATTTAATCCCTAGGACCAGCCATGCTACTGATGTTTGGGTTAGTCAGCTTTGATGATGCAAAGCACCTAGAGAATAACATTTTGGTTTACCGTGGAAACTGGAGTCCTTTCTTCTAATCAGAAGTATGAGGACTCTTGATGAGATACAGAGAAGTTTTAAAAGCTGGAAAAAGTAGTAGAAATACATAAAAAGTTGTTTCCTTTGACTTTGAAAACATTCTATCCTTTCTTATGGGCAACTAATCAAATCAGCTCTAGAAATAAATTTCCCAAAATAAGGGAGAAATTTCCTTTAGGTGGGTTAGACTTTTTTTTAAAATGGTTTATGTATTTAATGGAATTACCCATTTGATGCAACCCATAAGCAAGATGCATTGACTTTCTCCAAAATATGTCATATCAGAGTGTGTGTCTCTTTCTCTGATGTTCCACCTCCATCTGGCTCTCATCTGTGTTGTTCCATCTCATCCACTCTCACACGGCAGCCAGTGTCTTTATCTTACAGTGTAAATGGCATCACCCCACTCTCACATTGCCCCCCCGCTTAAGGACCTGCAATGAAATAAGTTTATTTTTTTAATTACTCAATGCATTTTATTACATTTATAGTTGTACAACAATCATCACAACCCAATTTTATAGCATTCCCATCCCAGACCCTCAGTGCATCCCCCCATCCCCCACCTGACTCATTTGGAAACCATATATTTTTCAAAGTCTGTGAGTCAGTATCTGTTCTGCAAAGAAGTTCATTGTGTCCTTTTTTTAGATTCCACATGCAAGTGATAGCATTTGATGTTGGTGTCTCATTGTCTGACTGACTTCACTTAGCATGATAATTTCTAGGTCCATCCGTGTTGCTGCAAATGCCATTATTTCTTACCTCTTAATGGCTGAATAATATTCCATTGCGTATATGTATCACATCTTCTTTATCCACTCCTCTGTTGATGGACATTTAGGTTGTTTCCCTGTCTTGGCAATTGCATATAGTGCTGCAATGAACATTGGAGTACATGTGTCTTTTTTTTTTTTTTTCTCTTAATGGATTTTATTTCAATTATGGTGTGCATAAATCATCACAAGTCAATTTTACAGATTTTGTATCCCAAACCCCCAGTGCATCCCCCCACCCCTCCCGATTGTCTTATTTGAAAAACCAAGGTTTTCCAAAGTCTGTGAGTCATTGTCTGTTCTGTGAGAAGGTTCATTGTGTTTTTTAGTTTCCACATGTAAGCGGTATCATTGGGTGTTGCTGTCTAATTGTCTGACTGGTTTCACTTTGCATGATAATTTCTAAGTCCATTACATGTGTCTTTTTGAGTCATGGTTTTCTCTGGATAGATGCCCAGGAGTGGGATTGCTGGATCAAATGGTAATTCTATTTTAGTTTTCTGAGGAATCTCCATACTGTTTTCCACAATGGTTGCACCAATTTACATTCCCACCAACAGTGTAATAGGGTTCCTTTTTCTCCACACCCTCTCCAGCACTTATTGTTTGTAGACTTTTTGATGATGGCCATTTTGGCCGGTGTAAGGTGGTACCTCATAGTGGTTTTGATTTGCATTTCTCTAATAATGGGTGATGTTGAACATCTTTTCATGTGTTTTTCGGCCATCTGTATGTCTTCTTTGGAGAATTGCCTGTTTAGAATTTCTGCCCATTTTTGGATGGGGTTATTTGTTTTTTCGGTATTGAGCTTTAGGAGGTGTTTATAAATTTTGGAGATTAATCCCTTGTCAGTTGATTCATTTGCAAATATTTTCTCCCATTCTGTGGATTGTCTTTTTGTTTTGTTTAGGGTTGCCTTTGCTGTGCAGAAATTTTTAAATTTGAGTCCTATTTGTTTATTTTTGTTTTTATTGTCATTACTCTAAGATGTGGATCTGAGAAGATCTTGCTGTCATTTGTGTCAGAGAGTGTTTGGCCTATGTTTTCCTCTAAGAGTTTTATAGTTTCTGGTCTTATATCTAGGTCTTTAATCCATTTTGAGTTTATTTTTGTGCATGGTGTTAGGAAGTGTTCTAATTTCATTCTTTTACATGTGGCTGTCCAGTGTTCCCAGCGCCACTTATTGAAGGGGCTTTCTTTTCTTCATTGTCTATTCTTGCCTCCTTTGTCATAGATTAGTTAACTATAGGTGTGTGGGTTTAATTCTGGGCTTTCTATCCTGTTCCCCTGATCTATATTTCTGTTTTTATGCCAGTACCATATGGTTTTGATGACTATAGCTTTGTAGTATACTGAAGTCAGGGAGCCTGATTCCTCCAGCTCCATTTTTCTTTTTCAGGATGTCTTTGGCTATTCTGGGTCTTTTGTGCTTCCAAACAAACTTTAAACTATTTTGTTCTAGTTCTGTGAAAAATGTCCTTGGTAATTTGATAGGGATTGCATTGAATGTGTAGATTGCCTTGGGTAGTATAGTCATTTTGATAATATTGACTCTTCCAATCCAAGAGCATGGTATGTTTTTCCATCTGTTCATATCATCTTTGATTTCTTTCATTAGCATGTTACAGTTTTCAGAGTACAGGTCTTTTATCTCTTTAGGTGGGTTTATTCAAAAGTATTTTATTCTTTTTGATGCAATGGTAAACAGGATTGCTTCCCCAATTTCTCTTTCTGATCTTTCATTGTTACTATATAGAAATGCGGTCGATTTCTGTGTATTAATTTTGTATCCTGTGACTTTGCCAAATTCATTGATGAGCTGTAACAGTTTCCTGGTAGTGTCTTTAGGATTCTCTAGGTATACTAGCATGTCATCTGCAAATAGTGATAGTTTCACTTCGTTTCCCATTTGGATTCCTTTTATTTCTCTTTAGGATTCTCTAGGTAAACTGTCATGTCATCTGCAAATAGTGATAGTTTCACTTCTTCCTTTCCAATTTGGATTCCTTTTATTTCTTTTACTTCTCTGATGTAATGAGAGAAGTTTGAATTTTTCGCTGATACAGTCCCCCTTACCCCGTCCCATACTGTCCCCAACACCCTGTTGCTTTCTTTCCAGCTCTCTGTTGTTTCTTTAATAAGACCTTCTCACAGTTAGGAAATAGTTCATTTGCTTATTTTTTTCTTCTATCATTTTGCCTACCAGATTGTATGGTTCATAAATACAGGGGTGATTCTCTATCTTGTTCATCTTTGTTTCCTAGTAGTCAACTTAATGACTGGTACCTGGTGAACTTTTTCCCCAGCATTTTTTTTGGCCCAAGGCATATGGAAGTTCCTAGGCCAGGGATCAAACCCATGCCACAGTAGCAACCCAGGTTGCTGCAGTGACAATGCTGGATCCTTAACCCTCTGTGCCACCAGGGAGCTCCATCCCCTAGCATTTTTTAATAAAAATTTTCTTGAGTTCCCTGGTGGCACAGCAGGGTAAGGAACCAGTGTTGTCACTGCTGTGGCTTGGGTCTGATCCCTGGATCTGGAGCCTCTGCATGCCATGGGCATGGCCAAAAATAAATAAATATTTAACATTTTCAAATAATATAAAGTTAGAATTTTTTTAACAAACACCTGAATACCTACTCCGTAGTTTCTACTGTACTTTCTTCATCACATACCTTTCCATCTCGCCATTCCTCTATCTACTAATCAACACATAGTTGACTTTTAGATAAACAAATCAATGTTGCTCTTTTGGTCAGTAGCCAGAAGTTGTCCATTCTCAGGTTGGCCCAACACAAATACTAAGCTTCCTTGTTTCTGTGTGGACAAAGGATATGGGGAACTATGTCATGTTCCTTAGGATGTGTATCTACTCAGCTCTATACTAGGCACTGGGCTAGAAACTGAGGATGCAGAAATAAGGATAAATTTCCTGCCTTTCAGGGGCACATGCTCTGTTAGTGGGAAGACCCAAATACATTAATGATAGAAGAGAAAGGTAGAAAATGTGGACTAGTGATTTTTTTTTTTACTTGAGTTATTAAAGACAGGGCTTTGTTAACTTAAAACTGCCTGTTTTCTTGGCATTTTGTGTTTTTTTGTTGTACAAGTGGATAAAAGCAATTGTTGACTTGGCTAATACCAGTGAAGAAATATTTTATGATTCCTAGTTTAGTGAGTGAAAAATGCAAGCCCGTTTGAGTCATGAAACCCTTAGCTTTGTTTTTTTAAAGTTTTGTACATACCATTAAAATATATAAATAATAAAAGCAAAACAAAAGCAAATAAAAAGTGTTCCTAATCTAGGCTAACTATTGTCAAGGTAAAGACCCTAGTCTAGAAAACTGACAGAGTAGGCAGGGCAGGTGGAGCTTTCGTCCCTTCTGCATGTAAATAGATTTTTGTTCAAGCTATGTTTGATTATATTTTTTGGACCTTTCATGTGTTATTTTGATTACACAGAGGAAATGCTTACCTTTGAAGTGACATCCTGAGGTGGTACTTTGCAATATCCTTTATTAAGCTTTTCTGTGTCTATTCACATTTATTTTAATTCTTATTTTTAGAAGGAGGATTTTAAGAAGGTCAATGTAGTATCTTTGTGATTAAATTTCAAGAGTTCTTAGCAGGGGTACATGTATTTAAGGGTGTTGAATCGCTGTGAACTGGGAATGCATCCAAGTTCATGCTTAACTGAGAATCTTCTGTTAAATATTTAGAAGTGAAAGCAGTCTTTCAAAATAGGCATATGGACCTGGATAGCATTGAAATGGGTGAACACAGTACCACATAAACAGCAAAGGCAGAGCTGGGGCCTGGGCTTCTTGTTCCTCTAATCTTAGCTGTATCCTAAGTTCCCCACCCCTTTTATTGATGGTGTTCTGCTTTCCATCATGTTGGTGAACCCAACCCATGAAGTTTCATTTGCTCACATTGTCCACCCATGGACTTCCATGTGGCAGATATTTCAGGATCCCTTGTGGTCCTGACCTGGATTTGCTTCCTGGCTTTGCCACTAGTAGTTAAAGACCTTGAGGAAGAAATGTACTTTTTCCAGGTTTTAGCTTCCTTACCTGTAACTGGGATACCTTAATACCTACTTCAACATGTAAACGTATCCACCTTGGAGAAAAGCTTTGATAAATGTAAACTTTAGCCTACTGTCTTAAGGTCAGTTGCCACATTGGATTAGTTAGAAACGATAACTTTGGGGAGAAATATGGATGAAAGCACCTAGATATTTAGCACAATGTGAGGAAAAAGCAAATCTGGAGGTGGACATTTTAATTATAAAATTAAACCTAATTTTATTTTGCAAAAATCAACAAATACATGTTCAGATCTGGTTTATCTTCAAAACACGTGTTTTTGTCTTTTAACAAACATGCAAGCTAATTTGGCATGCCAAACATCTTTCTCTTTAGCTGTCCTTGGAATTTTTTTCTTTTTCAGAACACAAGGGTACAAACATTGTCCAAAACCTATTTATATTTTTACCCTCCAGAATTACCAACGTTAATATTTATTGAGAGGAAAGAAAAGCTACAAGATCTGGTCTTTGGCATTCACATTTGATTCAGCAGTATAATTAAAAACTTGTATTTGTTTTTAAGATAAACACTTTGAAGGAAATTTAATAAATCTTGGTTTTGCTCTGCAAAGGAGCCACTACATCAAAGCATTTAACTGGAGCTGTCGAGTTCATGCTGGTAGAATATTACTTCCAGTCTATTTATTAGCTTTTCTTCCTGTGGCCCAATATATGATTTTTCTCCCCCTCTACTGAGTGAAAGCACAGAAAGGAAGCAATTTCTTGTCTCTTTTCCCCCAGCATCACAAGTCACGATATCTGAATTTATTTTGATTATATCTTGCTTCTTATATTTAAAATTATTTTGTATTATAATACTTACTGGGTTATCTAAAATCAACATTTTTGATTTTAAACTGTTATAAAGCCAGATTTTTAGAGGCATTTGAAACAATTCATGAACCATGTATGAAAGGAGATAATTGCCTTCAACATATTGTTTTGCACTGAAGTAAAGGAATTTTAGGTATCAACAGGTTACTAGAAAAAAAGACTTTGGGGGGGTCTATATAATTTATTCAGATCTTTTTATATATTGTAAACAAGGATAGGATACCTTTAACAGTAGCCTGTGAACAAATTTTTAAAAAATATATCCTTCACTGTAGAATAGGTATCCAGGGAGCATTTTCAGTATGAGTCCGATAGGTCTCTTATGAGCCTACTTTCCAGAAAGAGTTTATATGAAAGTTCCTGATTAAAAACAAAATCTGAAGTCCTAGATTTAAGTTGAGAGAGTCTGGTAGGTGAGGTAAGGTCACTGTGTTACCTATGGTCTGATGCACAATGTAGCAGGTAAAGAGACATCTATGTCAAATTTCAGGCAGGATATAAGAATGCATAGAGGAGAGAGCTTTTCAGGTCAGACAGTGGAAGAAGCCACTGTATCCACCTAAATCAGTACAGTATAAGCAACATATACATATGTGATGCCCATTCATAGAATACAAACAAGATCAATTAGAAACTGTACTCTGATAGCCACATATTTTGGAGAAAAATTCCCAGGCCAGGCGAATATGGATTGGGATAAAAACATAGGCGGTATACACGACCATAGCAAAAATGGTTAGTAAGATGGTATTGAACATGGATTGCTCCCAGGGCTCCAAGACAGCACAGCAGCTAATGATTTGGTATTGGTAGTAGAGCCAAGACAAATAGTCCTTCACGCGTTTGAAATCCATATTGGCTTCTTTAAGCTGCAGAAAGTCTTTCCTGTTAAAAAGGTAACAGATTAGAAGAAAAATAAAATAAGGCACCAAACACAGAATCTCCTTAGATCTCAGTATGTTAAAATTTTTCAAAGAATGTTAGTGATCAGTTGAATGAATTATTAATAGGACTATTAAATGGAAATAATACACAGTATATTAAACATAGGTATTAATAATATTGCCACTACCCATCAGCATTACTACTAGAATTGATAGCAATAATATTATTAATAACAATTATATTTAAAAATAATATTGCTCATCATAACTCTATTATTTTGCTAGGAATAATTTATACATTATTATAACCCTAGTAATAATAATCTGTAAATTAAGGCTAATCACATTTTCTTTAGCCCGATATATCTAGAGAGATAAATGTGAATTTTCTGTTTCCTACAACATATGTTCTGGAAGAAGATTAAAGAGTGGTGTGCAGAAAAGAGTTAATATAGCAAGCCTGAGGCTGCTATCTTCAGAAGGACCCTTGGCTGGCATCTGGGAACTTGGCTTTGGAATGTTCTCTCCATTCCCTAATGGATCAGGATGATTCACTATGCCTAGACTGTGCAAATACTGTAGTTTATGGTGAATACCTGCTTTATTCTGGGAGTCTGGAATTTTTTTAATTGCCAGGCAAAGAGTGAAAAACCTGTAACCAGCCCCGTGAAAAACCTTGTTGCTGAGTCTCTGATGAGCTTCCCTGGGCAGAAACATTGCACATGTATCACCACTTTTTGCTGATAAAGAAAAAAGCATATCGGCGTGTCCACTCATGGGAGGGAGAGAGCGTCGGAAGCCTATGAATGGAATTCTTCAGACTCCACCTGTGTCCTTCTTCCTTGCCAGTCCTCTTGTATGTCTTTTCTGCTATGATAAACCAAGGTTGTGAGTACATATGTATGTTGAATCCTGTGACCCTTTCTAGTGAGGCACTGGACATGTGGGTGGTCTTGGCACCTCTGAAGCAAAGGGGAACCCAGAATGTACCTATGCATGGTCATTTGGTTTTTGGGTAGAAAACTTAGAAAAACCATGTAAAAAGGTTTTGTTAGCCCTCACATGGGATCACAGTTAAAACCATATGTAAAACCTCCTAGACAGAAGGGCATCTATCATTTCTTAAAGACTCTTGGGAACATTTGGTAGACTTTCATAGACATGTTGGGTGTCCTTGGGGATACAAGCTGACTTGGCCTGTTTGCTTATTCCTAAGAATATAATGGTGCCACATCATCTGAGTCCACTTTGATGACTTTTGCTACTCAAATCACAGCTATATTTTTTTGAAGACGATTTCTATGTTCTGACTTGAAAATATCTCTCTTTCCTTTGATACTCTTTTGAGTAAAAGCAAAATGTTTTTGCTCCATAAGACCATGGACACCCAGGTCATAGGGAGAATCTCATGATTCTCATGCCTGGCATAGAGACAGCCATCAGTAAATAACTGCTGAATAAATAAGTAAATGAATGAATGACAAGTAACCAACTTAAAATAACTATAGATGACCCACAGTCCCAACAATAAATAGATACGGTTGGTTTTTGCTGACTTTCAACAGCTTGGCTTTGATAATAAGTAACCCTTTCTACAAAAGCTTAAAATGGGAACGTCTTTGTGCTACAAATTGTGATTATTTGTAATAACAGCTAGGATAATCCAAATAAATAGATGATACAAACCGAAGTTGTTTTACTTTCCTATGAAAAGTGAGCCTCCCATCTCTCTTAGAAGCCAGAGTGGGATGAAGTAATTGAATTTAAATACCTTGCTCTGGCAGGTGGACTTCAGTGAGAAGTTGCCTCCAATGTTCTTTTTCATTCCTAGCTTTGATTGCAGAGGAAGAGTGGAAACCAATAGGGTTAGGTCTTGGAGAAAATGAGTGACAGAAGGAGTGAGAATTCAGTGAACAAGCAACCAGGACTTTCCACTGGTAGTCCAAAAGAGAGAAAATTAGGAGGTATCTGTTGGAGTTTTTAGGTTGTCCCACTAGACGACTATATATTTCAAACTAAATTTAATTTTAAAAATCTCAGTCATGGATACCCACACTTTCTCCCTCTTCATTATCTAGACAGAGTTTGGGGGTGGCACGAGGTAATCGATCAGGAATATGAGAGTCCACTCATCAGGTATGAAGTTTGAGACTGTGCAGGAGGAAGGTGGGAGAATGACGGCTCAGACAGGCACAGACCCTCCCCTTAGGAAGCTTGGCCCAGTTGGCAAGACAGGTAGCAATCAAATAATATATACAAATACATAATTATCAACTACACATTATGCCCCAAAGAGTAAGAACATTATATGAGCGGCTGTGGGAAACCTAACCTAGTCTGAGTAGGTCTCTGAGAAAGAGATATTTGAGACAAAATCCAAGAGATGGTTGTGAATCAGATAAAATAGGTTGTCAGATGGGTAGAATGGCCAAGACAGAAGGGTCAACCTGTGTTTGTGCAGAGGTTAGAGGTGGGAAGGAGCTTGTTAGGTGATTGAGGGGAGCAGAGAAAGGAGTACAGATCTGGGCAGGGAGGCTGGGAGTATGAGAAAACTTAAGAGGAAGGAACAAATGACCAGTGTGAGGCCAAGCACTCTAGGGCCTAGTTGGGTGGGCTAAGTATTTTGTCTTTGTGCTATGAGTGAGGCGGCTCCAGAGGTTTTAAATAGGGGAGTGCTGCAGTGGGTATGAGAAGATAAGGCTTTGAGCTCATATGGACATGTTGCCTTCCCTGCATTGTAAAGCCAAGCTGAGATGAGTTTGAATACCAGTTGTTCCAGTAAATCTATGCCTCTACTCTCCCATGGGCGTTAACGCATTCAAAATCAACCGTGTACTGAAAATCGGTTTAAAATGTTCTTACTGCTCTTGTTCCTTTGATAAATGAGAGAGATTACTCATTTAGAAATAACATTGACTTTTTCTCTCTACATTTTAGCTTTTAAAATTGTGCAAATTAATTGCCTGGCCATTACTTTCTCTTCAAAAATTCAATTTCTTGCTCAAGCAGCCCCAGTGGATACCTTGATCACAGCCTTGTGAGGTACCCTGAGCCAGAGGCACTAAACTAAGTTGTACTCACTCTTCTGAGCCATGGAAACTGAGATAGTCAGATTTCATTGTTTTAAGCCATAAAAGTCAATCAGTCAGTCGGTCAATCAATCAATCCAGGAAACACATATCTAAAGAATATCAACATGTGTTACACCAAAGCTGGATACCCCTTAAGACACTGGTCGCATATTGCTAACAATTTAAAGAATTAAGATTTTAAAAAATTTTGCCAGTTTCTACAGTAACCTGTATCATTTCCCAGCCCTCTCAGTAGTGAACTCTGGCATGTGAAAAATGCTTTTATTGTTTCATCTCAGTGTAGTCTCAGGAAGTCTAAGCGTCAACAAAAAGCGTTGATTTTCCCGCTTTTCTTTGATTCTTTTCCCCCTTATTAATGAAAAGCAATTTTAAAGATTCTTTCTTCACTGTTTCTTATGAAAAGGTGAGGAGAGAAGAGAATTATTGTTGGTAAACTATCTTCTTCAACCTGTTGTTGGACTATGCACTGCATTTAGGCTCTAAATTTGCTTAGGTAATTTTTACTTCCTTTTGAGTCTATTTTAAAAATCTCCTATGGGATAACATGCAAGATTTAAGAAAACCACTTTAGCTAATTTAAGATGAGTAATGTGGGAAGGAGTAGTCATTCATTAAACAAATGCATTTTGAACACTACTGTGTGGTTTCTTCTGAGTAGTAACGGCTTCAGAAGGACTCTGTCCCAAAATGGCATTGCAGGCGGGAGATGCTCTTCTAGATAGCAGCAAACTGGACCGTGTAACACTCAGCGATGAGGGGCCAGGAATGAGCACTAAATGGGAGGAAAGCGCATGGAAAATGCTAAGATGGAAGCTAGGAAAAGAAGCTGAATTTGGGAAATATGATGACAGACAGGCCATGAAATTAATTACCTGTAGGTCACTTAGAACCAAATGACAGCAAACATCTTAACGTCTCAGTTTTTCACAATGAAATGTGAAATTGATTTGCCTTTAAAGACCTGATGGCATATCCCAGCAGAGCTAAACAAAGAATTTAAAATGGTTACTGTATTCAAACACAACACGAATCTCCTTGTTTGTAATTGTGGGTTTTAGTAGATATTTTCTGTATATGGAATAGAGGAAGGAAGAAGTTTTGTTTCTTCTCCTTCTCCCCCTCCTTCTTTTAATGTTTCCTCTAAACTTGATTCTTAGAACCCTCTTAAATCTTAATGAGGTTGAACATTCAAAGGTGGCACTCCCTAGATGCACTGTGGTTTGTCTTCAGCTGTACAATGGTACAGTGGCCTGGATGGGTTTGACTCTAACAGTGGCAGCTTTGTGGTGATACCCTCAAGTGAGCCCTGTGGGAACAAAGTGGGTGAAAGGCTCTGCAAGAAGTGGCGGTGGGGCAAAAGTCAGCACTGCTCCCTGGAGGAATGGATTATGAGGCCTGAACAAAGGCTTCCTCTGGGCCATTGTTTTAAAAACAGGATAATATCTCCTTCAGAAGAATCTACATGG
>PVHT021183693.1:18857290-18892391 GCA_004024745.2 Catagonus wagneri
AGAAGAATCTACATGGTACCATTTTCTAAGCCACCTAGTGGATTTGGTTTATCAGAGTTTCTCCAGTAATAATAACAAAACAATGTCTATCTTCATAGGATTACCTGTATTTTAGAAGTGCTTTTATTGCGTTTGCATAATGGGTTTGGGAATAAGGATAGGCATTGGTTCAAGGTCTGACTCCTCCGCTTGCTGAGTATGTGACTTTGGCCCAGTTACTTAATTGTCCTGGGCCTCAAGCTCCTCACCTGTTAATGGATGTAATAATCCTTCTGTTTAAGGTTGCTGTGAGGATTAGCAGAAATGCAAGCAAAGCATCAATTAAAGGGATTTGTATATGGAGGAAGTACCTAGATAGGAAGATGGAATCCAGCTGGAGAAAACTTTCTTCCTTCCCTCCCTTTTATTTTTTGAAAATAATTATTAGCATGCTGGTAATTGCACCAGGAACTGGAGATTCCATGGTGACTGAGACAGGCATGGCCATTGTCCCCAAGGATTATAATTTAGCCGAGTATATTCCACAAATACACATTTTAGATAATATTTACCATATATATTAGGTAGCTAGCTAAGGTGGAATCCTAGAATGTTAGCAGCTGGATGGACTGTAGAATCCCTAGATCTAATCACTCATTTTATTTTATTAAAAAAATTCTTTTTGGCTGCGCTCATAGCACGCATAAGGGATCGGATCCAAGCTACAGCAGTGACAACACTGAATCCTTAAATGCTAGGCCACCAGGAAACTCCCCAATCACTCACTTTAAGAAAAATGCCATGGCTATGGGGCTAACATTAAACTTACATTATATTGGTTGACATTAAATTTGGTTTTCAAGCTGAACTAAAGTGACTGGATTATTCTAGGTGTTGAATACCCTGTGTTTTGTGAATTGGCATTGGATGAAAGAAGCAGAAATTCCAATGGAGATTTTCTGTGGTCTTCAAAGACTCTAAATTGAGCAAGGATGCTGAAATTCAGTGTGTAGGTACCTGGAAGACCTCAGCCAGCCACAGCCTCTCTGTGCCCCCAGATTCTCCTCTGCTCTTACTCAAGATTCTTTCCTGAAATCCCAGTTAGGATTCTCCTCTAGGCAAAGGAAGGTCTGAATGCCTATTTATTGCAAGTATTACTGGGAACTGGCAGAAGTCAAGGTTCTTATTAGTAGTGTACAACTTAACATGGATAAAAGACTCAAAGTAGAGTTTTTTCAGGTTGAGGAGAGGAAAAAGAAGAAGGAAGGCAGTGTTAGAGAAGGATAATGAGAGTCTTGGGAACCAGAGAGAGAGAGACTGATTCCTAAAGGGAACCTAGAGAATAAACGGGGACACTGTGACAGTAGAAAATAGTAAGGACTTGGAATTCCCCTAAGAAGTTCTCTCATAATTGATAGGAAAGTAAGTGGCTATTTTTTATTTCTGAATGTCCCTGATTTTTTTTTTTTCTCTCACTAGATTTGTGTACAGTGGGGAAAGATAGTTTCATCTCCTCTTCCGCAGTGAGAGGGAAAAGTCCTGGGACTTATGATCCACATTATTCAGGGGCAAGACTCTGTTCTGGTCTGAACAGAGAAAAAACTTAGAATATATAGAGCAATGACATCCTAATGTGTTTGCATGAACCCATGTGAGTGTCATGAAAAGAGAGCCCTGTAAGGGAATGTGCAGGGTAGTGACACAAACAGAGGATAGGCTTGCTCAGGAGGCTCTGTGTTTTTGGTTTCTGTCCATGGGAATGGGAGTGGTAAAAAGTTAGGCAACTGTAATGAAAGATGAGTAGCAAGTGATTTGTTAGAGTGGCATCTGCCTTCGGAATACTGCAAATGACTTCGTCTTACAGCTGTCCTCTGCCTAAAGGAAGTACTCCAAATTATTGGATTTTCTAAGTAAGGGATTTCCCTTTCTAAACATTAGCTAATGGCGAATCTTCCCTCCTGAGAGGAAAAAAAAAAAAAACCTAATATATTTTGGGTTACATTTACTTTTAAAATATCAGAATCCAAGGCTGAAAAGTCAATCGATTTTGGGTGAACTCCTTCCCAGCTTATTTTGGAATTCTACGTCAGCCACTCAGCTTTTTTTGGGCTTCATATTTGGAACCTGAAAATCTGAGAAGTGGAAAAAGTATCCTGCCTGCTGCTAAAGAGAGATACTGTATCTAAAAAGAGATTCTGTCTGTCCTCGGAAGTAGCTTTCTTTGGAAAGAACTCAATATGGCTTACTCAGATTCAAGCCTTCCTTTAATTGATTCACTTAAAGAAGAAGCAGAATGATCTCCTTCCAAAGAATACAAAAAAGGGTGATAAGAACGAGTAAATTTACAGTGGGGGAGACTGATAACCGCTACCTCCGCCAGCTGATCAAGGCCAGCATCAACAGTGATAGATCATGTTGATAGTATGTATCCATGATATTATGGCATGAAAACCACACTTTACTTCTGTGGTCTTCCTCCCCCAAGCCCACAATCTCAGTCTAATCATGAGGAAAAAAAAATGTCAGGCAAATTTCAGCAGAGAAGCATCTTACCATATACCTGACCTTAAAATTCTTAATACTCCTTGGAGTTCCCATTGTGGCGCAGCGGAAACGAATCCGACTAGGAACCATGAGGTTGCAGGTTCGATGCCCAGCCTTGCTCAGTGGGTTAAGGATCTGGTGTTGCCATGAGCTGTGGTATAGGTCACAGATGCGGCTAGGATCTGGCGTTGCTATGGCTGTGGCTCAGGCCAGCAGCTGCAGCTCTGATTAGACGCCTAGGCTGGGAACCTCCATATGTTGCGAGTGTGGCCCTAAAAAGACAAAAGACAAAAAAAAAATTCTTAGCACTCCTTAAAGTACTCCTTAAAACTCTCAAAGTCATCAGAAACAAGCAAAGTGTGAAAAATTGTCACAGCCCAAAGGAGCCTAAGGAAACATGACAACTAAATGTAATGTGTTAGCCTGGATGGAATCCTGAAACAGAAAAAGGATTTTAGGTAAAAACTGTGTAAATCTGATTAATATGTTGGCTTTAATAATAGGATATCAATGATGGCTCATTAGTTGTAACACGTGTCATACTAATGCAAGAGGTTCATAGTGGAAACTAGGTGCAAAGTATATGGAAATTCTTTGTATTATCGCCTCAATTTTTCTGTAAGTCTAAAAATGTTCTAAATAATAAAGTCTATTAAAATTTTTTGAAGGCAAACAATAATTGGAAAAATCTTGAAAGGCCTGGAGTTATCCTATTCCAAACTCCAATGACTTTGCTTATGCTCTTCTACCCTTCTAGAAAACTCCTCCTCATAACTCTGAACATAGTTAAATAATAGCCTTCTATGCAGGATTGGTTTTCAAACATTTTCAAACATGGTAGAGAGGAAAAATACATTTTACGTTGTGATCCATGGTATACACCCATATACATAGTCATATAACTGAAATAAATCTCTCAAAATAATACTCTGCAGTGTATACTGATATTTTCTTTTCTATTCTTTTCTATTCTATTTGATTCTGCTGTGTTCTATGTTATTGTCTTCATTACAATACATCATTACAGTCATTACAAAACATCCCAATTGTGAGCTACCACGTTGGTTTTTTAACCTACCAATTACAACCTGCAGTTGGAAAACCCCCCTTTAAGGCTTAACTCAAGTGCTAGCATCTCCAAGATGTTTCTGCATTGTCCCATTTGACAGACACTAGCCACATGTAGCAATTTAAATTTTTAGTGCTCAATAGCTATATGTGGCCCATGGTTACCATACTGGATGGCACAGATATAGAATATTTCCATCACTGCAGAAAATTTTATTGGGCAGTGCTGTGGGCTCTGTTCGTCTCTTGCTTAGACTGATGAAATAGTATCCAACTTAGCTCCTTTTCACCTTACAATTTGCGATGCCGTGGCTGGAATTAACTATCTAAAATTACAGATTTATTTTTCTGTTTGAAACCCTTCAGTGGCCTGTGAAATGCAACATTCATTTAAGGCCCTTCACAGTTTGATTTGTCCATTCCTCCTGCATCATCTCTGAACTCTCCTACTAAATGCCATGTACTTTAAATCTTCCACATTTTAGTTCATCCTCTTTTCTAGAAATATTTTGTGCCCCTTTTAGATAAAACCTATTTATTTTCAAGATGTGTACTTAGGCGTTCCCGTCGTGGCACAGCAGAAACGAATCTGAATAGTTACCATGACGTTGTGGGTTCGATCCCTGGCATCTCTCAGTGGGTTAACGATCTGGCATTGTCATGAGCTGTGGTGTAGGTCCCAGACGCGGCTCGGAAATGGCGTTGCTGTGGCCCTGGTGTAGGCCGGCAGCAAGAGCTCTGATTAGACCCCTAGCCCAGGGACCTCCATGTGCTGCAGGTGGGGCCTTAAAAAAAAGAAAAGATGTGTGCTTATATTCTTTATTTTATGAAACATACTCAGGAGACCACTCTTCCCAAGGATAGTGTACTGCTTTCTCTTAAGGGTTACCATTGTAGCACTTATACTGTATTATAATTAGCCATGTACAATGTTTCCTCACTAGACTATGAGGTCTTTGAATAGTGGGAATATGCCACAGTCATCTCTTTATCCCCAGTGCCTGGAATGTGAGGTACTTATACACTGGCTGGTGAATTGGTTCGCTGATTAGCTGATCAACTGATTGAATTGTAAGGATGCGGAGGGCAGGGGTCACACTTGTACTTATTTAATATTTTCATAGCACAATGTGGGGCACATAAAAGGTACTTATAAATTCTCACTGTCTGCTTTCAGGCAATAAGTATTATATGGATTGTTTTCTAAGTATTGCCAAATTCAGTACAATCTGTCTTTTTGTAGGATGGAAGGGAGTTGGTACTAATTTTTTTTTTTATTGTAACAAATGCTTTTTAATTTTCCCATACTGTTAAAAGTTCATGGACTCTCTGGGGGAATAAAAAGCACTTCTAAAATGGTTTAAAATCCCATTAAAATGGCTTTTTACAAGGGCTTACTCTAGGTGAAGAATAATTTAAGACTGGTAGGTAGAAAGTGGTTCTAATGGAAAAAAAAATCCCAGGATGAGAACATCTGGAGACCTGAATTCTTTTACAGCTTTTTTTCTTTACCCTTCCCGTCTCTTTTATTTTCTTTAGTCTCTGTTCTCTTTATTTCTCTTCACTCACTCGTTCATTCATTTTACTTTGTATCCTTGGATAAGTTCCGTACTCTTTCTGTGCTACAGCTTTTCTGTCTCAAATGAAGGTAATCGTTAATACCTCTAAGTCTATCTAGTGATGTGGTAGGGAATGTACAGATAGTTTGTGAGATCTTTGGAAATAATTTTAAGAATCAGAGTGATAGTAATAGTAGTATTTATTGTTGTTCCTTGTGGATTAGTGCAACCTTATTTGCAAGATTTTATTAAATTATAAAGTCAAAGAGTCTCAATGGAATATTCTGTAATGGTTACCTCAACAATGGAGGGCCTTGCATATTTTATAGTAAAAAAAAAACCCAAAAAGCCTCAGCCCTTATTTATGTTTGCTAGATAATTGCCTAACACACTGAAACATAACAATAAAATAATGTACCTATATAGTCATTACCACAAACCACTATTTGAAAGGCATTGCAATCTTTATACACTTTTAACAATGCATGTTGGGCAGGGCTACCACATACCATTGTGTGCACCGCACAACCTTATGTCATGGAGTTCTTATCTTGGGGACCTAGTCACAAACTGCTTATTGACATGAACACAATTTGACTCACAAAGATAAAAGTTTGTATGATTGAAGGCGTAACCTTATATTGTGTCTATGTAAGAGTCAGATACAAGTTGGTTCCCAATTTCCAGATATCTTGCCCTAAGTTTTTTCTGTGGGTGACTCCAGAGTTTTCTGTGTCCCACAGAAGGTTCTATTCTTACTTAACATTTTCCTCCGGTTTCTTTTCATCTTAGAATACTCTCGAGTCACCCTCTGGCAAGCAATTCCTCATGCTGATACTGAGGTGAATATTGGAAGTCAGACCAGAAGTGATGGATTTGAAGTTCAAGTCTTTAAAGGGAGCTGAAAAAACTAACTTAAAAGTTTGTGATAAATCAAAGCCAGAGAAGAGAATCAAACAGCCATAGGGCAATTTCTTTACACATTCATGAATTGGTTGGAAAATTTTCTACACTCCTCAGAGAGGAAGAAGCGCACAATTGTAAATCAAAGCTTGTTTTTGCATTTAGGCAACTAAGTTACTCTAGGTTTTATAATGTTGTACATTGAAGTGAGTTACTGAAAGAGTATACTAAAAGGAAAAAGACTCACCAGCAGTTTAGCCAAATTGTTGGTATGGTGTTGATTTGAAATATACTCAAGAGTGGAGTGGTTTTTCTGGTGGCTATGTGAACCAGTCTTATTGCATCCAGTTTTCATTAACACCAACAAAAGCAGAACAATAGAAAACAGGTACTTCTTGTCTATCAACTGAGGCCACTGGGCAACACGGTGTGTGTTGAATACTGTAATTTCAAAGCAGCCCTCATTGTTTGGCATTTCATGACAGACTCCAGAGGAATTTATGAATGAGACACTTAGGGCTGCGGAAGAAAATGTGGAATTTGACTTTAACAGAAAATTCTAAATAATAATTTAGGAGACACCAAGTTCAGATTAGACCAGTTTCAATATTCTGTAGCTATCATAGTGAAACTAAAGAAGAACAGCATGTACATTAAGGCTGAGCAGATGTTATGAATAGGAAGAGAAACTTGTAACTGGGGATGACATGTCTTGCCTTGTTCCTGGTGTCCTTTCAGAGCCTCATATAGGAAGTATATATCCTTTTTTTTAAGCGCTCTTCTTTATTTCTACCAATTTTGGAGTGGAGCGTAGGCCTCCTAGGCCAAGTTTTCAACTGTAATGTCATTTCCCAGGATGAACCTCTTTATTACTATTTTATTATTTTTAAAAAAGTAAAAGAAACCCAGTTATCCAATAAAGAAGGAAAAGAGGAAAGAGTATAGCTTCTAGGTGGCTTCTTCCTTCTGAAGGTATTGTCCAAGGGCTGTCGATTTGTTTTTAGAAGTAAAACATTTACAGAACTGCAACACTAACAGTGGCTTGAAACACATTAACAATCATTTTTAAGTCATTAAATGTGCACACATGCTAAAATGCTAAATTCACAATAGGCAAAAGCAACACACGTGTCCATTGGCAGATGGATGGATAAGCAAAACGTAGTCAATACATACAAAGGGATATTACTTATCTCTAAAGGGTAAGGAAATTATGACACATGCTGCAATATGGATGAACCTTGAGGACATTATGCCAAGTGAAATAAACCAGTCACAAAAAGACAAATGTTGTTTGATTTCACTTATCTGAGAGATCTGGAATAGCCAAACTCATAAAACGGTAGAACAGGGGTTACTAGGGACTGGAGACAGGGAGAAATTGGGAGCTATTCAATAGGTATGAAGTTTCAGCTTTGCAAGATGAAAACACTCTGGAGATTGCCTGGACAACTATGTGAATACACCTAACACTACTGAGCTTATATTTAAAAATGGCTAAGATGGTAAATTTTTTATGTTATGTGCATTTTTTGCAATTTAAGCATTTTAAACATCGATGGATAACTCTAAAAATTAAAAAGGACTGCAATTTTAAATACACTTTAAAATATCCTGAACAGTATTTTTAAAAAGTCACTGAGATTCTCAATTTGTAGTGAGGCATTACTAGTCTGGCAAAATTTCATAGCGGTACCATCCAAAGCTAAGTAAATGAATAACCTCAAAAGGTCTTCAAATAATATTTGTTAGGTTCCAACTGGGGTTCCCTTCTTCTTGGCTTTCAGGATTTAAGAGGAAAACTGGAAACTGTTGAACTATAAAGAACCTTCTGGGAGGGGGGGTGGGCCTGTTTAAGTTTATTCTTGACATTAGTAAAATTCTAGTGGCTTAGTTTCCTACAGTACTTGTGAGAATTATAAATTCTGTGATATGCTTACCTGTTTTTGACAAGGATGTGAAATAAGGGACTCATAACATCCCCAAACCCAGAGTATTTACAAAAGAGTAAAAGTGGAAAAGTCGCTACTTTGCTACCACCATTACAAACCCCTTTCTTGACAACTCTTTACCATGCATATCATAACAAAGTTGCCAGTCTCTTTTCTTCCCCAGCTCTTCCAGCTTCCCCAGCCATCAAACCTACACTTTGGTAAAGGAAATACCTATTTACTCTGCTTCTAAGGCCTCAATTTTCTTAGGAACTAGAAGCTTGAGCACAAAAAAATCGAGCCTTTATTTCATCTCTGTCTATTGTCATTATATTTGCTGTGTCTTCAGAAATAGAATACTTTTTTCCCCCAAGGAATATTTTGAGGGCAAGGAAAGTGAGTTACTGCAATACTGATTTGTCAAAAACATACCTGCTGAGAACTTGTTTCCAGTGTTCTGCCAAAGGAAATCTGGTTGCATAGGCAACTGGTCAACCAAGACTCTTCTAATAGTATTTTCTAATACTACTTTTCTGTTTTTCTTGAAATTTTGGGGATAACATTGTTCATAAAACTTTTTGTTGTTGTTTTTGTTTATTTTTCTGTCCTTCCTCCTCCTTCTCATTCTTCTGGCTTATTCTTTATTTCTATTTCATTGTTTAAAAATCTTCTGGTGATGAGCTCATTTTTTTTTTCTTGTTTTGGTGAACAGAAACATTGAACTTTAATAGGTGTGATTTTTTTTTGTGTGTGACAATAGTGATCTAGTCTGTTGCTTTTTTACTGCCCTCAACTGATCCTCTTCTTTATCACTGCTTTTAGGAAAATGAGTGGAAAGATCTAGGCTGCCTCCAAGGATCGCGGAAATAGACAGAATATTGTTGAGGCTCTCTGCTAACCCCCAGTCAGTGGACATTCCCCTGCTGAGTTGGTTAGCATTCTAGATCAGCCAGTTTCTGGGGTGGGACAAGGGGAGGTGAAAAGGCAAAGGCAGGAGATTATAGAGTTATGTCAAGACATGTGGTTGCTTTCAGGTAATTAAATTAATTAGATTTTGTAATCTTGTACTTCAGTGATATACTGAAAGAAAAACGTCTCAACAATAATTGGGCCTGTTGGATTTCTCATTCTCCTGAGCAAAATGGCATAGATATATTATACTGCCTTCATTCTTTTTCACCTGCTTGCAAGTGCTTGGGTACCTGCATGCTTCTGGTAGAAAGTAGAAAAGGACTGAGCTCCAAGATTATTCTTTTAAATGAGGTAACAATTGTTCATTTCCTAAGAACTTTGTTGATTCTCAAGTAAATGTGGGGAAGGCTAATGGCAACTGGGCATATTACAAAAAATATTTTCAACCAGTAGATTTTGAAACCAGTTTAACTATAGACTTAAACTGGGTGATATGAAATGTTCTCTTCCCTCTTGGAAAGAATGTGGACTTGTTTGTCAGGAATACCAGAGGAAATCTACTAAGACAGAAAAATATTTGGGCTCAGATGTTGTAGTAGTTTAAATGGTGACCCTTCAAAAGATATGGCCACATCCTGGAACCTGTGCGTGTAACCTTATTTGGGAAAAGTGTCTTTGTAGCAGGAATTAGCTTATGGATCTCTGCAAAACTCATCCTGAATTATCCAGGTCAGTCCTAAATCCAATGACAGGTGTCCTCAGAAAAAACAGAGGAAAGGGCTAGTGAAGACTGAGTCAAGGATTGGAGTTAATGTAGCCATAAATCAGGAAGCCATCAGAAGCTGGAAGAAGGAAAGAAGAGTTCCCCCTGAGAGTCTTTGGAAGGAGTGCAGCCCCGCTGACATCTTGATTTCAGATGTCTAGCCTCTAGGACTATTAGAGAATAATTTTCTCTTGTTTCAAGCCACCACCGTTGGAGTACATGGCTACAGCAGCCCTAGGAAGTGAATTCAGGTATCTTCCTTAAAAACACTAGAATCTTATGATGTGGACTCCCCCCTTTTTTTTTTTTTTTTTTTGGTCTTATTAGGGCTGCACCCGTGGCATATGGAGGTTCCCAGGCTAGGGGTCCAGTAAGAGCTACAGCTGCTGGCCTACACCACAGCCACAGCAAAACCAGATCCAAGCTGTGTCTGTGACCTATACCACGGCTCAGGGCAATGCCGGATCCTTAATCCACTGAGTGAGGCCAGGGATTGAACCTGCAACCTCATGGTTCCTAGTCGGATTCGTTTCTGTTGCACCACAACAGGAACTCCTGGACTACTTTTCAATCAACAGAAACATCGTTTAAGTATCACCGTGGTAGGCCATGGCTAAAGACTTCACTCAAATGATTCCTACTTTAAAGATGAAGCAATGGGACTTCCCATTGTGGCTCAGCTGTTAATGAACCTGACTAGTATCCATGAGGACACAGGTTCAATCCCTAGCCTTGCTCAGTGGGTTAAGGATCCGGTGTTTCCATGAGTTGTGATGTAGGTCGCAGACATGGCTTGGATCCTGCATTGCTGTGGCCATGGCGTAGGCTGGCAGCTACAGCTCCAATTTGATCCCTAGCCTGGGTACTTCTCTATGCCTCGGGTGTGGCCCTAAAAAGACAGGAATAAAAATAGATGAAGCAATGAATGCCCAAAGTCTTACAGTGACCACATGGGGAGCTAGGCAAGAATCCTGCTTAGAGGCAGTGTGGTAGGTAGTTATGAAGTCTATCTCTGGATGCTACCTGGGTTTGACCCTGGTTAAGTTGCTCAACCTCTCTGACTCAGTTTCCTCTACTGGAAAAAAAGAAATGATAATAGAATTTCATTCATATAGTTTCTGAGATGATTAAAAGCTATAAAGTATTTAGAGTAATAGATAGGACAGCCTAAGAGAATGTTAACTTTAATGATTATTACACTATACTGATATACTATTGCTAAGGCTATGAATATCAGGCAAAGAATAAAACAGAATGGGGAGCTCCCATTGTGGCTCAGCGGATTATGAACCTGACTAATGTCCATGAGGACATAGGTTCGATCACTGGCCTCTTTCAGTGGGTTAAGGATCCGGCATGGCCGTGAGCTGTGGTGTAAGTTGAAGATGCTGTTCGGATCCCACACTGCCTTGGCTGTGGTGTCAGCCAGAAGCTGTAGCTCTGATTTGACCCCTAGCCTGGGAACTTCCATAATGCTGTGGGTATGGCCCTGAAAAGAAAAAAACAAAAAATAATGGGATCACTTTTAAGGCAGAGTGTGTGAACTTTATCAGTTCTTAAGCTAGAAGCTTACTCTCCAGAATGTCAGAAATCAGAAAGATTATTCTCCAGAAGGTTTATTCAGTTCTGGTGTGGTGTCACAAAAGAGACAAATATACCTCATTTGTTATTTACCTCATTTCACAGATGAGGAAACTGATACTCATTAGGGTTTTGTACCTCACCCACTGTCAGAAGCCAAGGAAGAAACAACAGTGGGATTCAGTCTTAGGATACTCTCACTCCAAAGTGGTCTTTCTGTGGCACCAAATGCCTTTACAAATGCTTTTCAAAGGCTGTGTCCAACAACTAGTTTTGAATTAGCAAAATCAAGCCTCATTACCAATAAGTTTAAAATAATAGTGGGACTTCCCAAACTATTTTGAAATGTGGAACAGATACCAACTGTTTCAGAACCGTGAATCTCAAAACATTACAAGAAAAAAAGGATGGAGTAGGAAACAGTCATTCAGAAGAGAAATCAGTTTCTTTTTGCTCACACCAACTCTTTTTTCCCCATTTACTACAGATTTAATAAAAGTGGATAGGTGGCTAGGGGCAATCTAGATTTTTTCCCATTCTATTTACCTTTTTTTCGTTTTTTTTTTTTTTTTTTTTTGGTCTTTTGTCATTTTTAGGGCCGTACCCATGGCATGTGGAGGTTCCCAGGCTAGAGGTCTAATCAGAGCTACAGCTGCTGGCCTACGCCACAACCACAGCCGCACGGGATCCGAGCTGTGTCCACAACCTACACCACAGCTCACGGCAACACCGGATCCTTAACCCACTGAGTGAAGCCAGGGATCGAACCTGCAACCTCATGGTTTCTAGTCGGATTCACTTCCGCTGAGCCATGACGGGAACTCCTACTTTTCTTTCTTAAAAATAAAGTAAGCAGAACGAAAATGAATGTCCCATATGAACACCAACCAGCCTTACTTTCATTAACATTTTTGTAGAAGGTGTTTTCATTTTATTGTATTTCTCTCTTAATTTGTCCTCTCTGGTTAACTAAGTACTTACTGAAACATATACTCACTCCTCTCTTGTGTCAAAGGGCTTCCAGGATATGATATTGCTCCATTTAAATAAAAGATGAAGGATGCCGAAACAGAAGCAGCTGTAACCAGCAAACCTATAAATAAGATAGTAGCTGGTGCTATGTAATACTGACCCTGGCACTTGTACTGGGATTGGTCAGAGGTTCTTAACCAGGAGGCCAAAAACTTTGTGGTGGTGGGTGGTGGTGGAATCTGTGAAACCCTTGAAATATTTGCAAATTTTTGGGCATGTACTATTTGGGTTTAATGTCTGTAAACTAAGAACCACTGTTCCAAGGCCTTTTTTACTAAAGCTTATTGCTACATTTTACTTCTTTGTATCATCTTAAATGCTATTATAATATCAAGTATATCATAAATGTTTCTTGGTTGCTTCAGTGAGAGCCAGAAGCTCCATCTTGTTAAAGATGTCACCTCGTTAGCAAACAGGGGCAGATATCTAAAAGCAAGATTCCATGATATAATCAGAAGAATCTACCTGCCTAGGAGGGTCCAGGTCTGGGTTCTTGTCCTTGCTCCTCTGAGGAATGATTCTGTGTGCGTTACGTCTCTCTGGGTTGCAGTTTTCTCATCTGTGAAATTAAGATTTGAATTAAATAAACCAAGATACCTTCAAATCTTAATACGATTCTATTCTGTGTAAAAGATTATTAAACCTTTAGAGGTATAATCTTTCACAAAATTCGAGAATACATTATAAAAACAAGACATGACAAGCTAGGCTTATTTTAAAATTTGTTTTTAGAGGAGGTTACAGTTTGAGCACATGCCATTGGCTAGTGACTTCCCAGTGTACTCTAAGGACCAGAAGGTGCCATATCACCGTCTATGGCAGGGAAGGCCCCAGGTGGGACAAAGAGAAGCTAAGAGCCTCGCATCTCACTTCTATCAGCGTAGCCGGCTTTTAATCTGCTTTATACACTGGGTTGTGGGGTGCAAAACTGGGTTTCCTTTGTAGAAAATGTTTCTTGATTTTAATTAGTCTCTCTTGCTATCTGTGTGTGTGGGGGGAGAGATTCGGTTAACCACCGTAAATATCTGGCTGTGAAAAAGCACTGTATGGAAACAGAGTCAGAAGCTCTAAGGCTTGTTTTGTATTGTGTCATTTATTAGCTGTGTCACATCTGGCAAGTCAGTCTTCCTGAGTCTTTCTTCTCACTTCTAGAATGGTAATAATCTCTTTCTCACGGGGTAGTGAGAATTAGACAAAATAATGTTTGTGAAACTGTTTTGTAATTGGTGAAGGATCATAAAGATGCTGAGTGGGTCTTTAGTGGTGAGCCCCAGGGCTCTGCATTTTCTCCTGACCATCTGAATTATGTCAGAGAAAGTATAGGTGATCAAATTTGCATATGAACCAAAGTTATGGGGTGACTTTGTAAACGACTGAGCAGGTTACAGGGTTCTAAGAACAACTGAGGGTAAAACTTTGGGTCAAGTATAAAGTCATGTTCTTCACTTTGAAAAGTCAATTGTCCAAGAGTAAAATGGGAAAATGAGGTTGCCAATCAGTTCAAATAAAAAAAGACTAAGGAATTTTACTTGACTTCATTATGAGCCAATAGTGTTGTGAAATGGTTGACAAATAAGTGATCCAACTGTCTTAGTCTATTTGGGCTGTTGTAACAAAACACCACAGACTGGGTGGCTTATAAACAAGACAAATTCATTTCTCACTGTTCTGGAGACTGACAAGTCTGAGATCCCGGTACCAGCATGGTTGTGCTCTGGTGAAGGCTCTCTTCCTGTTCCTAGCTGCCCCCTTCTTGCTGTGTCCTCATGTGGTGTAGGGACAAGGGATCTCTCTGGAGCCTCTTCTGTAAGAACACTAATCTCACCATGAAGGTTCTGTTGTCACAACCTAAGCACCTCCCAAAAGGCCATCTCCTAATACTATCTCCTTTGGGGGTTAGGATTCAACATATGAATCTTGGAGGGAACAGTCAGACCCTTGCACCAGTATTCTTATATATTTATAGATGTACTGTGCCACAGATAAGGAAAGGGGGCCACAGCTCTCGGCTTTGATGAGCATCTTCTTCCAGCTGTTAAAAACATTCAGTCCAGCAAGTTGAGCACACCCACAGGAAGCTAGATGGAGAAAATCTACGTTTTCAGTGGGAAATGGCATGAGAAGATTCTGGGGAAGGAATGCATCATGGAGCGCTTAAAAGATCTAAAAGGTTTTAAAACAGTGTTACAAGCTGTTACGGAGGAGAAGGTTTAGAATTGCTTTTTTTGTTTTCAGAGGTTAATCTCATAGAAAATTTTTTTTTTTTTTTTTTAAGGATCCAACCCAGGCATATGGAGGTTCCCAGGCTAGGGGTCTAATTGGAGCTGTAGCCACCGGCCTACACCACAGCCACAGCAATGCCATATCTGAGCCGCATCTGTGACCTACACCACAGCTCAGGGCAACAACAGATCCTTAACTCACTGAGCGAGGCCAGGGATTGAACTTAAATGTGCATCCTCATGGATACTAGTCAGATTCATTTTCACTGAACCAAGACAGGAACTCCTCAGGCAAAACATTTAACAGTAAGAGCAATCTAATGGGGAAGGGATTGGCTGACTGAAGTTGTGAGAATTCCATTAGGAAAACTGTTCAAACAGAGTCCTGGAAAACACCTTCTGAGGGTTGCCATTAATCAGCAGGAAGGGTTTAAGAAGAGATTACTAAACTTTAATCAAATCTAAGATACTATTTCTACAAGAGAATTCAATATCCCATTGGAGAATGATTTACGTCATTAAATTTTTTTCCATAATGAAAGAGTATGGAGTTTGAAACTGACAAACTGGACTTTGCCATTATGTTATATTCAGGATATTGTTTAACCTCTGTAAAGAGCAGTTACATGGTGACACAGAGATGGCTGATTATTTCTGTGTTGTCATGAAGGTTACACAACATTGGTAAAAGATGCTTAATGGTGCTTGATCTTAATAATGGCTCAAAGATAAGTTTTATCACAGTTATTTCTTCCTCTTATTTTCTACAATGCATTTTCTTCCTTCTCTAAAGAGATTCATTTCAGGTGACTCTGTTGAACCTGTCAGACACAAATGCTATAAGTGGGTAACATGGTCACGAGGAGGGGGAGTTTGGGGGGAGGACCATAACATCTGTTTTGTGTTTGTATCAGGGTTTGTTTTCTAAGTGGAGAAAACCTGTGGAACAACTTTTTTGTCCTGAATTATAACCTGATTTTCCTGCCCATCAAAGCCAGAACTAGGTTGACCTGATTGATTTTTTTTTCTTTGTTTAAAGTTTTAGGCAATAAAATATCCTATTAAAAATTTAAGGACCAAGCTCTCCCTTGTGGAGTAAAGTATCTGCAGCCTCAAAGAATAAAAAGAGTTGGTGATTGAATTATCAGTGTCGGCCACATATTCTTCCTTTGCTTAATTTTTTCTACCCATAAAGTGACTCTAAGATAATTTTACTTAAAAATTACTCTTAAAGTGGATGAGTTAATAAAGGTGAAGCAATTTACTATTCTTAGGAGAAAATAAAAATCAGTAGATTCCCCCATGGATGGGGAAGAATCTAAGATACTATTTCTACAACAGAATTCAATATCCTATTGAAGGGATAGTCTCTTTAACAGCAATAGAGGGAAGCATTAAAGTTATTAGGTTTTTATATGCTGGTCACAGGCTGGCATTTCATCTTATTCAGAAGGTAATAGTCAACTGCAAGTACAGAGGCACTGTGATAATTCTGACTAAGGGTCTTATAAAAAAGAGGATTATTAAATTTTTAAAAGAAACAAAAGATAGTGTAAAACTCTTAGGTTTAGATAAGATGACTTCAAATAAATTTTTTCCCCACTTTTCTTTCTTCTGCATCAGTGAACAGTTATTGATGTTTACTGGGCATGGCATTCTATGGGGCACAAGTATGTTCCAGAACAGAGATGAACTGGCATTTTGGCTGATGAGTGTGAGAGCAGTAGATATTATTGCCCCAGAAGAATTGTTTTGGATGTGCATTTTTTCCCTTCTTTCTTTTTCTAGTCCTTGTAATTTTCTTGTTCAATATACTACTTACATTCATTCTGAAATGCTCCTTTTAATCTTTTCAGAGACCTTGAACCCAAAGTGATAACTTTAGCTTGGAATTCCTAATGGGCATCCTTTGATCTTATAACTGAGCTGAAAGGGCAGGGATGTAATATTTGAATAGCAAACTGTCACCCAGGAAACTGCCATTCTGTTATTGGTAATAATAGTGGCTATTTATTGAGCAACTTATGTCTCAACTTTATTAACCACTTTATTGTATTACTTTAGACAGTTCACTTAATAATGCTATAGTATAGGTACTATTTTTTTTCTTTTTTCTTTTTTGACCACCTTGTGGCATATGGTGTTCCTGGGCCAGGGATCAGATCTGAGCTGCAACTGGTGACCTAAGTTGCAGCTGTGGCAATGCCAGGTCCTTAACCCATTGTGCCGGGCTAGGGATTGAACCCGTGTACCAGTGCTCCCAAGAGGCCACCACCCACCCTGTTGTGCCATAGCAGGAACTCCTAGAGGCACTATTTCTATACTCATTATGCAAATGAGGAGACAGAGGCATTGGGAAATTTAAATATTGACCCAAAGTCTCACAGCTAATGTAGAGCACACACTCTTAACTACTCTGGCAGTCCGCCTCTCTATGCAGAGACCTCTGGTCACAACCTGGCAAATCATCCATCCATCCATCAATCCATCGAATATTCAGTAAGCGTATACTAGGGATCTAGGGATATAAACTAGGAAATAAGACCGACATACTGACTCTCCTCAGCCCAATTTCTAGAGAGGAGGAGAGACAGTCATGCAAGCACCGCACATAGTGTGGTAAGTGTTATGACAGGAACATGTAGTATTAGAAAGAGGCTCTATCCCAGTTTAGAAGTGGGTATCAGGACAGGCAGGTCAAAAAGTTCTTGTCCCTGTCACTATGTGCTTTGACTACTTTGTAGCAAAAGGCATGTGATATAACCTCCGGAAAGAAAGATCTTTGAAGCAAGGTCTGTATTGCTCCCTCAATACCTGGCACATAGTGGCTGCTCAACTAAAATCTGTTGAATAAATGAATGAGAATTCTGTGCTCCATAATAACACCATTATTACAGGGAGGCTTTTGACTTATTCTAACTTGACAGTGAACACTCTTCAACACTTCTCCTCTAAGACCAGAATAAATGTTCCCTTTTGACTTAAAAAAAGTCAAGCCCCTGCTCCCTTTTAAGTCATTTTCCAAAAGTTCTATTTCGGGAGAGCGGCCACACCCATTATATTTTACAAGAACAATGTGTCCTCGGGTATCTTTTAAGCCAGGTGACCCCGAGTAGAGATTCTGGGACAGTCTGGGAAGGCAGACGCTCTCTAGTTGCTTTCTCCCTTTTTTTCCATTTGATCTGTAGGGGTCCCTCTCTATTCTATAGTTCTGAAAGATGTGTTCACCTTTCACCTTTCCAGAGTGGCCTGGAAATTTTTCTTCCTGTCAACCTTTCCTCTACCCTCTTCACTCTTTCAAAACGTGTTCACTTTGAGAAAGTGGTTCTTAATTATTTACCATACAATTCTCTGGCAGACTGTAAGAATCCAGGGCAAAGCAAAAGAAAAAACCAGAAGAAAACTGAAAGCTCAGGCTAATGATTTCCCTTAACAAGAAATTTTGTTGTCATAAGGCGGTGTTTTATTTAGGTTGTGGTTCTTTAGAAAAGGTGAAGTTATGTCTTCCTTGTGCTTGCTTGGAATGTGTTGGGGCTAGTATAATATTTTCTTTGGTGAAATAGCAATAAATCCAAAGTAGTAAAGACAATGCTGATGGGAAGGGAAAACCAAAGCTCTCAAGGAGAAAAGTTAACGTGGAACAGGTAATCTATATGGCCCATCCTGTACATGATCTTTACATTATCTATTTACATAATTTCACTTCCTAGCCTGATGCCACAGTGTAAAATTGTATCTCATTCCCTTCCCTGCTTAATTTTTCTCCAAAGCCATCATGTCCTACTCATACACGATATAATTCACTTAAAAAAGAAAAAAATATATATATAGAGAGAGAGAGTTCCCATTGTGGCGCAGCGAAAATGAATCGGACTAGGAAACATGAGGCTGTGGGTTTGATCCCTGGCCTCGCTCAGTGAGTTAAGGATCTGGCGTTGCCATGAGCTGTGGTGTAGGTTGCAGACATAGCTCGGATCCTGCGTTGCTGTGGCTGTGGCATAGACCGGCAGCTGTCGCTCCGATTAGACCCCTAGCCTGGGAACCTCCACATGCCATGGGTGCGGTCCTAAAAAATGAAAAAAGACAAAATATATATATATATATATATATATATATATATATATGACTGCCTCTCTAGAGTTTGAGCTCCTCAAGGATAGGAATTTTTGTCTGTTTTATTACTCATCCAGGGCCTGGAATTGTCCTGGTACAGTGTAGATGCACAATAAATACGTTGAATAAAAGAATTATTAATACTGATCAAAGCAATACTTTAAGCAATACTGATCAAAGCAATACTTTAACCACATGTATTTAATTTATACACAGTTTGTTGGACTTTTAAAATTACTTTGTAGAAATCTGACAAAATATGACAATAGGATCTCTACCAAAGCTTTGGTGGTCAAAACCTGCATAGAACCCACTTTCATGAATATGGTATATTCTTCTAAACATATACTTGGAAAGATAAGCTTGACCTAGTGAGAATGGAGAATCTTGAGGTTTCCTGATGCAGGCAGACTTAGTTGAATCCCTAAAGCTAAGCGTATGGTTTGGCTCAGTGTACTCATACCTGTTCCTGGCAACAAGTTCAGGTGTTGCTTACCACCCCCATGAAACTCAGACTAGCTAATTTTATATTCCTATTTTCTAGACAAGGCACTATCATCAAATCCCATGGTTCTTAGTACAGGGTCAGAGAGTTCATGGGAACTCAAGGTATAGAAGATAACTATAGGAGAATATTCACTATTTCAGACTTTCTCCTACATTTGAGATTGTTATAATCACCAAAATGCTTCCCTGCAGTGATATGTCAGTGTGCCTGTGTGCTCTGAATACTGCAGTGGCTGCTCCAGCTCCTCCTTTCCCCCCAGACTCCTACCTCTGGTCCAACCTGTATAAGTGATACTAGACTAACGTGAGTGGCAGACCAGTACATTTTTGCTGAAACCAAGTACCCCCCTTCTCTTACTCATTGTAGCCTCTCTCAATGACTGCTTTGAAGAACCAGTAAAGAACTAATCTAGAAAGAGGAGAACAACTGGCCTGACTGAGCTTGTTATTAATATGAGTGGATGAATCCAAAAAGTTAGGTCGTTGCAAACAAATTCTCTGTAAGACTGCATTAATGACACTGGACATTTCTAAAGAGAGGAGAGCTTGGGCAGGTGTGTAAACATATGCAAGTCACATAACTGTGTATCACCCGTGCACTCTTTACTATTTCATCTGCTTCAGTGTGACCTTTAGGAAAAAGCTTTGGTCTGGTATTACATGAAAATTCAGGAACGCTTAAGTTCTAAACCCACATATTCTCTTAATACCTTGGATAATTTATTACCACCAGCTTTACTGAGATATAATTTAAGCATCATACGATTCACCCAATTTAAAGCACACAATTCAATGGTTTTTAGTATACTCGCAGTTATGCAACCATTACTAATTTATTTTAGACCACTTTTTACTCTAAAAAGACACTTTTCAGCAGTAAATTCCCATTCCTGCTCAACTCTACTCCCCCTCCCTCTCCAGCCATATGCAACCACTGATCTACCTGCTGTCTCTATAGGTTTGCTTATTGTGGATGTTATATAAATGGAATCATACAACATATAGTCTTTCACTTTGCATAGTCTTTTCAATGTACATGTTTTAGCACATATCAGTACTCTATTCCTTTTTATTGTTGAATAATATTCCATTCCACACCACACTTTATCTATCCATTCATCAGTCAGTGGATACTTGCATTATTTTCACTTTTTGGCTATTTTGAGTAATGATGCTGTGAACAGCTGTGCACAAGTTCTTAATGGGAATAAATTTTTAATTCTCTTGGATAATACTAGGAGTGGAATTATATGGGTTATATGGTAACTCTGTGTTTAACTTTTTGAGAAACTACCAACCTATCTTCTATAGCAACTCACCATTTTACATTCCCACCAGTAATTTATGATGGTTCCAATTTCTCCATCTCCTCTCCAACCATTGTTATTATCTTTCTTTTTGATTATAGCCATTTTGGTTTGTGTGAAGTGGTACCTTGTGTTTTGGATCTTCACTTCCCTAGTGACTAATGATAGCAAACATCTTTATGTGATGATTGGCCATTTGTTTATCATCTTTAGAGAAATGTCTAAAATTCCTTGCCCATTTTCAAATGGGTTGTTGTCTTTTAGTTGTTGAGTTTTTCCTCTTGCCTTAGCAAAGGGGGATGGTTAGAAAAAGAGACCCTCAGATCTTTCACCTGCTCTTATAGCACAAAGCTGGATGGATGAAATTCTGGTGGCCTGATTTCTCCAGGGATATAGCCCTAGACTGAGGTCTAATTTAAGAGGGAGCCTTCAATTTTGGCTCACCCCTCTTCTCTAGAGTGGAGCACCATCACATTCAGCTAGGAGATGGGTTGTGGTGCAAAATCCACACTCTTGCTGTTTGTACTGAAATTTAGTAGATTGTCTAGGATAAACTTGTCTTCGTGTCTCTTGACAGTTTCCAGAGACCTTTTGTTTACCTACAATTTTCCATAATAATTTTAAAGTTATTGCTCTTTTGCTAAGGGGTGGGTTCACAGAGCTCTTCACACCACCATTCTGGAAATTGAATCCCATTTGGATAGTTTTTAATGAAGATTTTGTACCTCGTACACTTGGTGGTAAAACAAGTTATACTGATACAGTACTACAGGGAGTAGAGAATCACAAAGGACAGTTTTCACAAAAGTGTTTGCAAATTTATAGTGGATTAAGAAAACCAGTGGAAGTTGAGGACTGCTTGACTTTCAACTTCATATACAGTTAAGTTCTAGCATGCCCATACATTTGGTTTGACAAATCATTGTTAATTTATTGTTATTAAATAGTTGTATAAGGATATTTGAATAACACGAGAGTGCATTTCATGAGTTTGTTGTCATAGTCCAATCCATGTGCCAAGCTGTAATAGCCATTGAAACAGTCATCAAAATGATGCCTATTTTAAAAAGCACGGGAATAATTCAGATGTGAAAATCAAGTTATTAAAACCTCATTAGTCTTATGCACTAATCTAAGAAGTTCACAAGCAAACTGATCACTTATTTCTTAATTTTTCTTAATTCAAAGAACCACGGGGTCACAAAGTCTCGCAGGAAAACAACTTTCACAACTTCCCTGGTGCTTTTTTTTTTTTTTTGTAGTTTTAGGGCTATGGTTTACATTTAACAATTCTTCAGATTCTTTATTTGATCAAGGGCTGGGCCCATATGTAAATTGCCAACAAGTTGAATGTCACTTTAGTTGAATCAGATCTAGAAACTCTGCTCATATATAAACCCTTCTCTATCCATTATACCACATCCCCACCCCCACAACAAAGTTGACTATATGTACTTTTCTCCTTGGGTTTAGAAGTCTTGTTACTTATAAATGATCACTTAACCATCTTTGAGAAAATACATACTGCTTAAAATTATGAAAAAATGTTAAAAGGTATTCCTTGTTGGAAATTCTTCACTTTTGAGGCAGTTGATCTTTGGGTGTTAATGCCTCAAGTAGCTTATGAGCAAAGAAGTATAAGAGCATGAAACTAGATAAAGATGAATTTTAAGAATGAAATCAAGCATCTCCTAAAGATATTTCCCTGAATAGTTATTACTGAACTACACAAAGATAAATAATGAAAGTAATTAACAAGTAATTTTCTCTTCTTTTGGCCGGAAAAGTTTCAATAACAAAGTTTGGCTTTCGTTAAGTGAAGCATCTTAGTTTCTAACATAGCTAAAGGCAAATGGAAAAACCCATTCAATTCTTAATTTTTTTTAATGCAGTTAAATAATAAACGGATAACATTGCATTATGGCACAGTATTTTTTTTTTTTCCCTTATAAAGACTGGAATTCTGTCCTTCTAAAGCTACTTTACGGTTCAAGCAGATATTTTGGAAGATGCTTACCTCCCGGTTGGGTGTATCTCCCCGCGGCTTAGGTGAGCGAGCACCAAGGTTTTGGCTCCTCCCCAGCCGCTGCGAGCTTCCCACTGCGCTGGGCGCCTCCAGCCTCCAGGAGTTAGGTGTTCGGCCCCGCCCTCTGCACTACTGCTAAAACTCCAATTCTGCCAGACTGATTCCGGTGATTAATTATTGACAAAAGGAAAACACTCCCAGGCAAACTTGTGTCCAACCGCACTGTTCCCAGCGACTCCTTCAAAAAGAGAATGCCGGCTGCACCACTCCCCTCCCCCCCTTGCTCTACCGTCCCAACTTCCCACACGCTGCCACTCTTAGCCCTGGGCGATCAGGCTCGTCCTCGGAGGAATGCAGCCCAGCGACTTCTACATTTTTTAATTTGGTTTCCTGCAGCTTGTTAGCACTTCTCTGGGGACAAGCCTCTCAGGAGGGGGCGCTTTCCGGATGCAGGGGAAGCCGGGTCTTTGAGATCTGGAGGAGGCTTAAGGCGTTGCTGTCACCTCCGGCTGCTGCAGTAAAACCCCGAATCGCGGCGGGGATGCGGAGGAGGGGATGGGGAGGCGCCCTCCCCCCTTGCTCGGTGGGAGCCCCGACCCTACCAAAGGGGCACGTACTTCGGTGGTAGTGGTGGGGGTGGACAAATAAACAGGAGACACAAGGTGGGAGCTTTGGGGCTTGAGCCTAAGCCAGCGTTAACCCACCCAGGAAAAGCCTGCGCTCAACATCCATCGATTTGCAGACTTCGGCAAGCAAGCAAAGCCGGGCAGATGCTGGGGACTGCGATCTGAAACTCAGCAGCAGGGTGCGAAGTGAGCCCAGGGCTCGCGGCCGGGGCAGCACTCGGCCCAGCAGGCATCCCACTGCATTCGTCTGTCAAAAACGGAAGAAAGGAAACCCTTTTAGCTTTGGTAGTTAATTTTGGTGCCTTTGAACGTGCAGAATGCCTATCCCCACCCCACTTCCTCCATCCAATGCCTTCCTTCTCCCCGTGGCTGGGAGGTTAATATTTGAAAAGCTGGACCCCCTCGGGGAAACATATGGAAGGATCGTGCCCGGAGAACTTGCATGTGCTCACTCACAAGTGAAGACAATTAATTTGGGCCCCAGACTGCGGCAGAAAGGCAAACTGGGGAGAGAGTGCTGGGAAGAAGGCTCGGTGCCGACACACGCCGCGCGGGCTACTGCGGCTTGGGGGCCCGAAAACCCAGCGTTCCGGCTCGGCACTCAATTATCTTCCGAGTAGGCGCGAGACCGAGAAGAGCATCTTCCCTGAAAACCCGCATCCAGATCACCATTGATCCTTCTCTGCCGAAAACAGTGCTCAGATTTAACACCGCAGCCGCTTGCTGGAGAGCGCAGAGGCCCTCGAGGCTCCCAGACCTGATACCTACGTAGCTGAGACTCTGCCAAAGACCCAGGGGCCTCTGGGGCTAAAGCCTCTTTTGATTATTGAGCATTTGGGCAATGAATGCCAGTCAGCCCCCAACCGCCTAAGGAGGCTGTACTGCACATGCTCAGCTTGATTGTGCTGAAGCGCGAATTTTAGCTGCGGGCAGGTTTCTTCTGCTCATTTCAGAAAACGCTTCCAGCAGGTTCCAAACTGCTGGTGCTGCAAAGACAGAGATTCATATAACTAGGTGGGGGTTTCTCCAAGCAGGAAGGAGATGTCCCAAAGGAAGCTGAAGGTGGTTGGGGCCAGGGAAGGGAACGAATAGAAACCTAATGCCTTGGAGCCCGTGTTGGCAGTTTTACGTTGTTATATTTTCTTTATCTTGGACCTATATATTAGCAACCCCTACTAGCATTTTTATTTATCACTTTATTTTGTTCATATTCCTTATCTCCTGGCTTCTCCTGACAAACTTTGTCATGTAGGCAGGGTAAGTATGACTCTCCCCATTGGGAGATGAGGAAATAGAAACCTTGAGAGGTGACTTATCCAGGGTCACTAAGCCAGTTTTGTGGTGGGGCCAATACTATATACATTAGTTATTAGGTCTCATTATTCATTATCTAGTTTTCTTACTAGATCGTGATGTACCTTCCCCTTACTCTCTGGGATTGTACATTTGTGAAAGTACAGAAATAGGTTTCTCTTCCTCCTGCCAAAGGTTTGTGAAATGGATTTGAGACTTTGCAGCTATTTCAGTTAGAGGTGGGGAGAAGCTGATATAGCTGGCAGAAGCATCTAGAACATTAAAAATAATCTGAAATGATGTACGTAATATAACTACAGACAGATACACCTTTATTATATCTTTGCACCCCCAAATGGAGAAGAGTTTTTTTTAATGCAAACCTAGAACATTCTCAAAACTTAACTAGTTCACAAAATGAAGATCAACACTTCTTTTTTTTTAAAAGATGGACACGTTTTAAATGGTAGAAATCATATACACCACATTTCCCCCTGATAGATGTAGTACAATTGGAGATTATAAAATTCTTTATATCTAGATTAAAGGGAAGCACAAATCAGAAACCACTAACTCTTTAGAAACATAAGAAAAACAAAACCCTGTATACCAACCTATCAGGAGATATCAGGAGAGTATAGAAAAGTCATAACAATGTTAAATTGTTTATTGCAAAACAGTGTACAAACCAAGAAACTTAGAAGAAATTGGAAAATAATGTTAACTAATGCTAAAGATAAAAGCAGAAATTGATGAAATAGAAAAGTAAAAAATAAGGAGAATTGGTCAATAAAAGAAAAACTTACTTTTTGAAAAGATCACGAAAAAAAATCAAAAAACAAAGATAAAGTAACATTAGGGAGAAAAGTGGTATATAACCTTAGATGACTAAGTTATTAAAAATAAAATAGAACACCAACAAAAAACAGATGTTTTTGCCCATGAAGAGGGGCATCCTTTGTGATAATAAGTGTAAATTATGAGATAACAAATGGTTAAGACACACCACAGCTTTTGGGAAGAGAAATAGGATTTGAAGAACCAGGCAAAATTGTTTAGAATGTAATAGTATAAGAATATAAAGTAATTCTAATTGTAGCTACTGAACATTTTGAACCAGGCCTTTCATCACCATTATCATAAACCTGTTGAATAACTAAAGAACACATGCTTGCTGGAGTAGAAAACTTTTTAAAGTTAAAAGTAATAAAAAGTAATAAAAGACTATATGCTCTCAAGGTAACCTGGGAGTTTGGGGGACAGATATTACAGGTCAGGGAATAAGATCACTTTGTAAAAGCTGTATTTATGACCCAGAAAGGCTAGAATATCTCTGGAGTTCATAACACCAGGAAGGAGAAAGGACATGATGCAAAAATCCACTGAAAATGACCAGCTGTCAGGTACCCAATTTTGTCTGCCTCTGCTGAGGATGGCTTTTCCTCCAGGGGACCAAAATTGACAGCCTGAACGTGGGTTTCAGTCAGGTTTAAGCCTTCAAACGTGACCCAGGTGATATGGTGGAAAGAGTATGCCCTTTGGGGCAAAGTCTGGGTTCAAATCCCTTTTCTACTAACAAACTGTCTAGTATTTCTATATCTTAGTTTTCTTATCTGTGAAGTGGGAATAATATTGCCTTTATGGGGTTCTACTGCAGTATCAACACCATTTATAAAGTACTTGTATAGTTCTCTGTCTCCCCCACTCCCTACTCCTTGCCCCTCCCCTCATTCCTCCTTTTCTAAACACCATCTTTCAGGATCTTTTCTTCTGTCCATTTATGTTTCTCTTATTTTGTCAGTAGGACTCTACTTTCCTTACCTTCCTTTTGGGAACCCAGCTAAATACAAACCTAGAACATTCTCAAAACTTACTTAGATCACAAAATAAAGATCAACCTTTTTTTTTTTTAAAAAAAAAGGTGGACACGTTTTAAATGGTAGAAATCATATACACCACATTTCCCCCTCCCTCCCTCTCGCCCTTTCTTCCTTCCCTCCTTCACTCCTTCCTTCCTCCCTTCTTTCTTTCTTCCTTTTTTCTTTTTTCTTTTTTGTCTTTTTGCCTTATCTAGGGCTGCACCCGCGGCATATGGAGGTTCCCAGGCTAGGGGTCTAACAGGAGCTGTAGCTGCATGCCTTCGCCACAGCCACAGCAGCGCAGGATCCGAGCCGTGTCTGCAACCTACACCACAACTCACAGCAACGCCAGATCCTTAACCCACTGAGCAAGGCCAGGGATCGAACCCGCAACCTCGTGGTTTCTAGTCAGATTCGTTAACCACTGAGCCATGACAGGAATTTCCCTCCCTTCTTTCTTAATTAATATATTTTTTGAGTTCCTGTGTGGCTCTGTTCTATCTAGCATCATGAAGGTCATTGCTCCAATTCACCGATTACAATTTAATGGAGATGCATATGCTGAGGCTGAAGCCTTCTATGGAAAGACTCTAATCTAACCTTTAAGCAGTCTTGATTTTAATATTAGAATAAGATAATAATAATGAGTTGTCTGTTCTAAAGATTGGGGGAAAAAGGTTTCATTAAGGGACTAATGTGTCTGTCCTATTAATCATTAAACATATGAGAGATATCATGATAGGTATAATTCTTGCCCTTAAAAGGCTGTTCTTAACCATAGAGACCCCAAAAGAACAGTATAGAAACTCCCAGAGCAGCGGTAAGACCATTTTAACAGAAGATGTTTCTGAAGAATCTATTCTAAAGCAGCCTCAAACGTTGTCTTTATATACAATGTCAAGGTACATCTGCATCAATTGGTGCAAGACAGAGAAGACAATGAAAACCAAAGGAATCAAGAGAAAAAAAAAATAAGTCCCCAAATAACTGTATCAGCAATACCATCCTTTATGTGTTAACTCTTAACTCTCTTTTATTGGCCTTATTATCAGGAGGGGAAAAAGAAAATCAGTAATAGATGTGAGTATTTAAAAGCAAGAACAAAAATTTAAGGTAAATTTTAGTTACTTCATTCTGTTTGCTTTCACAATGTGCAGATTAACTCTTCCTTATTTTTTTAAACCTTGTTAGATTAGCACTACTTTTTTATTCCCCCGGCCACACCTGTGACATATGGAAGTTCCCAGGCCAGGAATCAAACCCGTGCAACAGCAGCAAACCAAGCTGCTGCAGTGACAATGCCAGATCCTTAACTCATTGCGCCACAAATAAACACTACTTGTTTTTATGGTGGGTGTGACCAAAAAATGTTGCCTGCCATTTATTTCGGTAGGTAAAGAATGTTGCCTGCCATTCCAGTAAACAGTGTTGCCCTCCATCAAGCCATCAGTCACTGGAGCTGCCCCACTGGTGAACCCTGAGGGTAATTTAGGATGGCGAAAACCAGGATACTTACTCTAGATAGTTAAGATGCATATTGAAGGAATAATTTCAATGACCCCAGACTCTTCCCATACATAGAAAAGCACTAGAATCATTAACTTGAGGTGTCTGATTTTTTTTGTGATTAGCAATAATCTTCTGATGTTCCACTACTTGTCCCCCACCCCCACCCCGGCAAAAACTCTATATATCCTGAATCCTCCTTTATGTCTTTGGAAGAGTTCCTTGGGACTATCTGAAAGGCTCTCTTCTTGGGCTGCAGTCCTTAGTAAAGTTGCCAAATATAATGTGCATCTTTTAGGGTGTGCCTTTTTTTTTTTTTTTCAAGTAGACAGTGGCATAAAATGTTATTAACTCGTCCCAGAGTAGAACTCTTCATAACCCCCAATAGATTTCTCAAGGTATTTGAATATATCGTCATAAGTGAATGAAACGTACATATTTTAGTCTTCAGTGAGGCATCAACTAGCTGTATACACCTTTGACTAAACCAGCTAATCTCTCCAGGATGATATCATGGTTAAACTCAGGTGCTTGAAAAGATTAATGGAATATTTTAATCAATTAAAGGAACTAAGCTTCCTGATAATTAGCATAAAGTCCTTCTACTAATTTATATTTATTCTTATTTTTTTCAAACAAGAATTCAAAACATTTTCCCTCCTCCTGGCTATGTTTTTATAAAGATGCACCTTGGGAGTTCCCCTTGTGGCTCAGCAGGAACAAGTCCGACTAGTATCCATAAGGATGCAGGTTCCAACACTGGCCTTGTTCAGTGGGTTGGAGATCTGGCATTGCCATGAGCTGTGGGGTAAGTTGCAGTTGCGGCTTGGATCCTGTGTTGCTGCGGCTGTGGCGTAGGCCGGCAGCTGTAGCTTCTATTCGAGTCCTAGCCTGGGAACTTGCATATGCTGCAGGTGTGGCCCCAAAAAGCAAAAAAAAACCCAAAAAACCCAAGATTTACCTGATACCCTCCATTGCTATCAGTCCTTTTGTTCCAGTTTTCTACTATTGACACAGAATTTTATTTTCTGCATTAATTAGGCCTGTTAGGTTAAAAACAAAGGAATAAACAAAACAGGAAAGTTGTATGGCTGGGGTCTTAGAGCTCTCTGCCAAATGTCAAAAGAAATGTAATAATGATAATGATAATAACAATAATGATGGTGACTGTCAGTTATTGATCTACTCCCACCAAGGTTTCCAAAATCATTTCTTTCTATTGCTACAAGTTTGCAAAGGAGGAACTTTTATTTTATTATAGAGAGTAAACCAAGAATCAGAGAGGTCATAACTCTTCAAAGATGACATAATTTTAAGAGCTGGATACCAAAGCTTGTCTTCTACCCTATACTCTGTTGGCTCACTTTAAACAGTTTCACCATGACTTCTCACATGTTTCTTTTCCTGATGTTTTTATCAGAGAAGGTGACTGAGTTGTGGTGGTTAAGAGAACAGGTGTTGAAGTCTAATGTCCCACACTTAAATCCCACCTTGGAGTTCCTGTCGTGGCTCAGTGGTTACCGATTCCGACTAGGAACCATGAGGTTGCGGGTTTGATCCCTGGCCTTGCTCAGTGGGTTAAGGATCTGGCGTTGCTGTGAGCTGTGGTGTAGGTTGCAGACGCGGATTCGGATCCCGCGTTGCTGAGGCTGTGGTGAAGGCCGGCAGCTACAGCTCCTGTTAGACCCCTAGCCTGGGAACTTCCATACGCTGCGAGTGCAGCCCTAGAAAAGGCAAAAAGACAAACAAAACAAAACAAAACAAAACAAAAAAACGCTTCTTGACCTCTTAAATCTCTTGAATGAGGACAGTTAACTCTAAAGCCTCCATTTCCTTACCTGCCATAAAGGATAATAACCATATTGAACTACATATTGAATTGCATGTTGTATATTTAATATACAAAAAGCACATAGAAGCTTGCCTGGCATTGAGTAAATGTCCCATAAGTATTCACTACTATTATTTGGATAGTTCCATAAGATTATAATTCATGTAAGTTAGTTCAGTGTCTGGCCCTTAGAAAATGCTTAATATAATGATTTCACTTTTTAAAATGTTTATTTTTTGTAACATTCACAGTTTTTTTTTTTTTTAAGGGCCGCACCTGCGGCACATGGAGGTTCCCAGGCTTGAGGTCTAATCAGAGCTACACCTGCCGGCTTACACCACAGCCACAGCAACATAGGATGTGAACCTGGGCTGCAACCTACACCACAGCTCACGGCAACACCGGATCCTTAACCCACTGAGCAAGGTCAGGGATCAAACCTATGTCCTCATGGATGCTAGTTGGGTTTGTTAGCTGCTGAGCCACGACGGGAAACTCCAACACATACAGTTTTAAAATAGTCTTTCAGGAATATGATTTATTCCTCTCTCTTTCCCTCCATCCCTCCCTAACTTCTCTCCTTCCTCACTTTTTGTGCCAATAATATGACTTACTCAGCTGTATTGCTGTCTCTGAACCATTTTTTTCAGGGAGACTCTTTGTTTATCCTAATGTTCCAGACCAATATAAAATGTACTTTAATTTGTTATCACATTTTCAGGGACAGAACTCTTCTATCTTTTTGAGAGACTTTTGCTAAAGCAGAAGTTTATTAAAAAAAAAAAAAAGAATTTTCAGGAGTTCTTTCTATGACACAGCAGGTTAAGGATCTGGTGTTGCCTCTGGGATTTGATCCCTAGCCTGAGAACTTCCATATGCCAATGGTGCAGGGGAAAAAAAAAAAGAAAAAAAGGAATGCTCGGGTTTTGAGAGTAGAAATTAGCTCAAAGATAAAAACTTCCTATTTTATGACAGAAAGATTATTGATTGAATAAGGATAATAATGACAGAATAATTAATATCTGAAATACAGATTGGTGGTTGTATTTGTCAGGGTTCCCCAAGAAACGGAACCTATCTATCTATCTGTCTATCTAATCTATCATCTATCATCTGTCCATCTATTGAGGTTTATTAAAAGAAATTGGCTCATTCATGTTTATGCAGCCTGAGGAGTCACCAGATCTTAATTGGCAAGTTGTAGACCCAGGAAAGCTGATGGTATAAATTCCAGTCCAAAACCTGGCAGGCCTGAGACTCAAAAAAGTTGATTTTTAAATTTTTATATATTTTTTTCTTTTGTTACAGCCACACCTGCAGCATATGGAAGTTCCCAAGCTAGGGATCGAATCAGAGCTGAAGATGAGGCCCGTGCCACGGCCATGTCAACACCAGACCTGAGCTGCATCTATGACCTACACTGCAGTTTGTAGCAACGCCAGATCCTTAACCCACTGTGTAAGACTAGGGATCAAACCCACATCCTCACGGACATTATGTCAGGCTTTTAACCCACTGAGACAAAACGGGAACTCCAAAAAGAGTTGATTTTTTAGCTCAAGACTGAAGGGAAGAAAAGACTGACGTGCAGCTCAGGCTGTCAGAGAGGAGGAGTTACCTCTTGTTTTTTTTTTTTTTTTTTCTATTTGAGTCTTCAGTTGACTGGATATAGCATCAAAAGAAGCCACAATAGGGAGGGCATTCCATTTTACTCAGTCTACAGGTTCTAAAGTTAATCTCCTCCAGAAACACCCTCACAGACACCATCATAATAATGTTAGAAAAAATTTCTGGGCACCCATGGCCCAGTCAAGTTGATTCATAAAATTGATCATCAGGGTGGCCAAAAATTTTGCTTGATTCAACCATTTAGCTGTGGGTTTTGACAAGTGACTGCATCTCTCCCAGAACAAATTTATTTTCCTTGTACTTTGCTAAGGGACTTATTGTTTCATTTAAGACTTTTGCTTTAGCAGCCATCTTCTCTGGCTTCTTTTCTTTCCCTTAATTAGTTGAAGTAAGATTCGTCAGCTATAGTGAATAACTGAGTGATGAGAAAGGGAGGCCTCCAGCCCCACTATTGCCTGTTCCCCACTGAGTTAGGTGTTCCCTCATCTTCAACAAAGGCTCTTTCTCTGACTCTTATGCACTATGGAAATTTTTAGCTGCTCTAATGTTATGACATCTTTTCTGTGGAGGATTTGGCATTTGTTGAAAGTATTTTTAATTATTGTAAAATTAAACTTTTGGGCCAGGATTGCATTAGAGATAAAAAGAACAAACCTTGAGTGAAAATTAGATAGAGGAATAAGGCAATAAGAGAAAGTGCTGACATCAAGAGTAAACAACAGGAAAAGAAATTCATGGAAACACAAATGGAAACTGGAAATGAAGCCATAGTCTTTTTGGGTGTTCTGTCCCAGGGTTTAATATCTGATCTAGTGACCTGTATTTGAAATTTATATGACAGCTTTATGGAAGGCAAAAGGTAATTTAGTGAAGCTTCTCACAAACCACTTATTAATCACTTAAGAAATTCTTCCCAGTAGGACTAGACTTTAAATATCAGGCAGGTCACAACTTGCCATTATCTGTGTAAATGAAAATAGGCTCTCACACAACTAGCCACCAAAAGTTTATACTGATCTTCACCTTTTTACTTTTTAAATGGCTGCTATTTTTTATACCTATTATTTTTTAAAACAGCATTATTGAGATATGTCACATACCATTTAATTCATTCATTTATAAGGTACAGTTCAGTTGGTTTTAGTGTGCTCACTAAACCAGAGTCGTGCAACTATCGTCATTATTTAATTCCAGAAAATTTTCTTGACCCCGAGGAGAAATTTATTTATTAGCAGTCGTCTCCCATTTCTTCACTTCCAATTCCAGCCCTAGGCAAAACCACTACTCAACTTTCTTTCTCTATAGATTTGTCTATTCTAGACACTTTGTATAAATGGAATCATACAATATATGGTCTTTTATGCCCAGTTTCCTTTATTTAGCATAACATTTTATTTTTAAGATTCTTTCATGTTGTAGATGTATCAGTTATCCATTCATTTTTATTGCTGAATAATATTGTATTGTGTGGCTATCCCACATTCTGTTTGTCCATTCATCATTTGATGGGCATTTGAGTTGTTCCTACTTTGGGCTATTATGAATAATACTGCTATGAACATTTGTGTATATATTTTTTATGGACATATGTTTTTCTTTCTTTTGGATATAAACCTAAGAGTGAAATGGCTGGATGATAAAGTAATTTTTGAAGTAATACACAACTATTATCTAAGGTGGGTGCACAATTTTATATTCCCACCGGTAAATGTATGAGGGTTCCAATTTTATTGTTTGTCTTTGTGATTTTAGCCATTCTGCTGGATGTGACGTGGTATCTCATTGTGGCTTTGATTTGCATTTCCTTAAAGAATCATGACCTTAAGTAGTTTCTCATATATTTGTTCAATATTTATATTTATCTTTAGATAGATGTATATTCAGTTTTTTGTACATCTTTTAAATTCGGTTATATAATTGGAAGTTGTTAATTGAAAGTTGTAAGAGTTGGAAGTTGTAAGTGTTCCTTAAGTATTTTGATACAAGTTCTTTGTCAGTATGTGATTTGAAAACATTTTCTCCTATCCTGTGGGGTCTTCACTTTTCTTGATGGTGGTCTTTGAAGTGTAAAAGTTTTTAAATAATTTGATGAATTCTGATTTATCTTTTTTTCTTTGACCTCTTGTTTTTTTGGTGTTGTATGTTAGAAACTATTGCTAACCCAGGGTCATAAAGATTCACTTAGAGTTTTAGATTTTACATTTAGGTGTATGATCCTTTTTTCTTTTTTTTTTCAGGGCTACACCCGTGGCATACGGAGGTTCCCAGGGGTCAGATTGGAGCTGTAGCCGCCAGCCTACACCACAGCCACAGCAACGCCAGATCCGAGCCACGTCTGCAACATACACCACAGCTCACGGCACCTACAGATCGTTAACCCACTGAGCAAGGCCAGGAATCGAACCCGCAACCCATGATTCCTAGTCGGTTCGTTAACCGCTGCGCCACGACAGGAACTCCCCATTTTGAATTAATTTTTGTGCATGGTGTGAGGTAAGTATCCAAATTCATTCTTTTGCATGTGAACTGTAAAATAAATATGAATAAATTTCTGCTGTTTATAAACCATCTAGTTTATGGTATATATTTTTTTCTTTTTAGGGCTATACCTGTGGCATATAGAAATTCTTGTGCTAGGGGTCGAATCATAGCTGCAGCTGCTGGCTGATGCCACATTCATGGCGACAGCAAATCTGAATCACATCTGTGACCTACACAGCTTGCAGCAAATCTGGATCCTTAACCCAATGAGCAAGGACAGGGACTGAACCCGCATCCTCATGGTTACTAGTAAGGTTCTTAACCTGCTGAGCCACAATAGGAACTCCTAGTTTGTGATATTTTTTGTAATAGCAGTCTAAGCTGACAACCATAAATACAGGGGATTATTTCTGGATTTTCAATTCTATTCCTTTGATCAATATATCTAGCTTTATGCCTATCATAGTGTTTATGCCTATCATAGTGTAGTTTTACTATAATACATTTTGAATTTGGGAAGTGTTGGCTTTCTAGTTTTGTTCTTAAGATTGTTTTAAAGATTAGATCTCCTGCAATTTCAAGAATCAGCTTGCCAATATCCACGAAAAAGGCAGGTAAAAATTTAATAGGGATTTCTATCCCCTTCTACATGTTATATCAATAGATCAATTTGGGGAATATGCCATCTGAACAATATTAAGTCTTCTGATCCATGATCATGAGCTGTCTTTCAGTTTATTTAGATATTCTTTAATTTTTTCAACAGTGTCTTCTAATTGTCAGTGTATAAGTTTTGCACTTTTGTTAAACTCTTATTTTAAACCACAAATATAAATAAGATTGGCAATGTCCAGGAATTATGTCTTGGTTAACACAGCATCCTTCTTACCTGACTTAGTATCTTGAACTGTGGTTGGCAATCCCTGTGTTTACTGAAGTAAATTGAGAAAATACCTTTTATTTATTTTTATTTTTTTTTGTTATGCTTAAAAGTTTATATCAATAGTTTATTTTTTTTCTCTTAATGGATTTTATTTCAATTATAGGTGTGCATAAATCATCACAAGTCAATTTTACAGATTTTGTATCCCAAACCCCCAGTGCATCCCCCCACCCCCCAGATTGTCTTATTTGAAAAACTAAGGTTTTCCAAAGTCTGTGAGTCATTGTCTGTTCTGTAAGAAGGTTCATTGTGTCTTTTTAGTTTCCACATGTAAGCGGTAGCATTGCGTGTTGCTGTCTAATTGTCTGACTGGTTTCACTTTGCATGATAATTTCTAAGTCCATCCATGTTGCTATAAATGTTGGTAATTCGTTCCTTTTAATGGCTGAGTAACATTCCATTGTGTGTATGTACCATATCTTCCCTATCCACTCTTCTGTCGATGGGCATTTAGGTTGTTTCCATGACCTGGCTATTGCATAGAGT
>PVHT021183693.1:18893391-18920659 GCA_004024745.2 Catagonus wagneri
GTGATACCTGCTCACTGGTAGGTGGGGTTGATTCCTCTCCCTCTGATGGATGGGGCTTTGTCTCTGGATGAGATTAGAGGCTGGCTGTGTGCCTGAGGGGTCTTTAGGCAGCCTGTTTCCTGATGGGTGGGGCTGAGATCCCACCTGGATTGTTGTTTGGCCTGGGGCTTCTCAGCGCTGATGGGAGGGACCAGATTTTTCCCAGAAATGGCCCCCTCCAGAGAAATGCAGGCTGCTGAATGTCCCCGAGAGCTTCACCTCCAATGCCCTTCCCCCACAACAAGGCACAGTCACCCTTGTTTTCCCAGGAGATCCTCCAGGAATTGCAGTCAGGTTCCACCCAGATTCCTCTAGAGACTGCTTTGCCCTGGGACCCAGCGCACGTGAAAGTCTGTGTGTGCCTTTCAAGAGTGGGGTCTCTGTTTCCCCCAGTCCTGTGGAGCTCCTGCACACAAGCCCCGCTGGCCTTCAATGCCGGATGCTCCACGGGCTCTTTCTCCCTATGCCCGATCCCCAGGCGTGGGGTTTTGACGTGAGGCTCAGAACTCTCAGTCCTGTAGCTGAGTCTCTGTGATGCAGTTACTTTCCAGTCTGTGGGGCTTCCCACCCGGGAGGTATGGGGTTGCTTCTATCACGTAATCGCCCCTCCCACCTGTTGATGTGGTCTCAGCTGTGTCTTCTGGAGCAGAGTATCTTTTTTGGAAGTTTACAGTCCATTTGGTTGAAGGTTGCTTGGCATTTGGTTGTAGTTTTGTTGTTTTTTGGGAGAGAAGTTGAGCTCCAGTCCTTCTATTCCACCATCTTAATCCAATCTGTCTCCCACTGCAGGGCTCCCCTCTCTCACCTCCTGGGCCACAGCTCCCGGGTCCCTCGCTCTGCTCTTCGGGTCTTCTCCAGCCGCTAACACTTGCAGCGGCAGTGGGCGGACCGCGGAGTCTGGGCACCTGCGAGCTGGGTCTCGGGTCCCCGCAGCAGGACTGCCTCCACGCCCTTGCTCCTCTCCTTCCCTCCGAGAAAATACCTTTTATATTTTCAGAAAATTCACAATGTCTTTTCCTTTTTATTATAGCATCCCTTTAGGACACAGAACAAATATTAACCCCACTTAATAAGAATTTAACTGATGGATAATATATAAGGAGATTAATTGGCATAGCCAAAGATACTCAGTTCATGTCAAATGGAAGATTAAAACACAGTTCAACATTTACCCCTGGCATTGTATTAATTCTGAAAGTTTTAAAGCCAAGAAGCATGTTGAGAAGATCAGAGGGGAATGGGACATGGTATTGAGTGATTTTTATTGAATTACATTAAAAATGTATATTGTCCTATCGTCCAGCTTCTTCAGGGCTAAAATAAGGGTTTTACTCTGGGGATGTATTCTTTCTTTAAATTTAAATTAGCAAAGTGTTTGCAAAAAGACTTACAATTATTTCCATGCCAAATTTGAGCAACTGACTGATGTGAGGATACAAGAAACTTGACTAAATGAAAGTTAAAGTCTAATTACCAGAAATGGAGTTCAAAGATGTGGCAAACCTTGTAGACTCTCTCCTCTACTTGTATTTCAAAGATCTGTTTTATGAGTTAACACCTTTTAGAATGGTCTCTGACTCAGGGTTTAGAATTGAGCATCCAGTGAAGCATTTGGCTGAGTATCTGATAAAGAAGCTTGGGATGAAATGGTTATTAAATTACTGTGATGGAAAGGAGAGCCACAAATGGGTTTTTAGCCTTTACTGGGAACACTTACCAACCAGGAAGACATTGTCAAGGTCAGAAAACTGAACGACCAATAGAAGAGTGATAGACTTGGATACTGATTATGCAGTTCTCACTAGAAAGAGGAAAGGAGCCCCACTGAGAGTTTCTTGATGATGGAAACAGATTCATTAAGAGAAATGCCTATTCCTATGCACACTGTGGTATAGGAATTACTGGCCAAAAGGGACCTGCTGTACAGCACAGGGAACGCTACCCAATAGTCTGTGATAATATATATGGGAAAAGAATCTGAAAAAGAATGGATGTGTATATGTTTAAAAATCACTTTGTTGTACTGAAGAAATTATCATAACATTGTGAATCGATTATACTTCAACAAAACTCTAGAAAATGGGGAGAAAAAAGAGAAATAGTTGTTATCAATAGTATCAGACATTGTGACCTAGCAGAAATCACTGTGATTGACTGATGACTTTCAGTCTGAACTGGATGGTTAATGACTGGTGTCTGGACCCAAGATGAAGAAATTTTAATTATAAATGGTTAAAAAAGAAATGACTTTATACTCTAAGAAGTATTCCCTTAGGAAGCCAGGTGAAAAAAATAGGATATTTCTTTTCTGTAGGGAAATGTAAATAGAGGGACAGGGGGATTCTGAAAGACAGTTAAACACAAAAGAACTTGCAGGTGAAGATTTGAGATGAATTGCTCTTAAATACATACATGTTCTCTATTAAAAGACTCTATTGCTAAAAGTCAAACAAGTAAATATAAAGGAAAGGCAAACATTCAGTGAAGGCCATGAAATAGACCTGAGGCATATATGAATGTAGGATTTTTAGTTCTACTATATTCGTATTATTCTTTCACTCCAGGAAATTTGTGATTTTGCTGAGCTTCAAGCTTGACTTCTGACTTGGAGGTTGGAATGAAAGAGAGCAAATTGCTTAATCAGGAAGTGACCTATGTAGTAAATGAGGTAATTTTTAAAAGTGTTGTTTTGTTTTTGTTTTTAATTTGCCAGCAGCTCTGATAAAAATAGATAGGGGGTAACATAAATATTTGCAGTAAAATATTTGGGTTTTATTTCATGTTAACCTTATCTTTTATAACATAAATCATCACATTTATTTGGAAGAGATGTAGTCTTCCCACATTTCTTTTTCATTTTCTTTCCTTTTTTTTTATGGCCTCAGCTGTGGCATGTGGAAGTTCCCAGGCCAGGGGTTGAATCTGAGCTACAGTTTTGATTTACCCATATCTGTGGCAACAGTGAATCGGATCCGCTGCAGTTGGATTCTTAAATCATTGCACCACGGAGGGAACGCTGGTGCCACATTTCTATATAGGAGTTTCTTAGAGATGACAAATAGTAGGAAGAGGGGAACTTTTGACATGAAGCTGCTCTTCCATACTCAGTATCAAAGTTTAATTCAAGAGAAAATTAAAAATTACAAGAATTTTAAATCTTTGTTTCAAGTAAGCTCATCATTTCTTAAAAAGAAAAGAATCAGATTATTGTTGTTGCTAAGGAAAGTTAAGATAAAATTTGAGTAATAGGCTCTCTAGGCATTTTGCTCAAAGTGTTGGGTGCATAATGATCAATTTCAGGTTGTAAGAGTAAAAGTGATGTTTACTCTTTGAATGTCACAGAATTTTGTGGAGGGTATACCTGGAGTTCTGAGAAGATGTTGGAAACTACAAGCCTAAACCTAAGTCCCATCTAAGGACTAAGGATATTTCAGGTCCCTGGAGAGTAGAGCCAGAGTGGGGCTCACTGAATTTAGCAAGACGACTTGATTTGGGGGAACGAAGGACAGCACTGTGAATCTGGACCTGATGGTGGCACTAAAGCAGAAAAGAGTCTTGGAGCACAGATTCTTGTTCTTTGATGGTTATAAGCGGGACAAATCGTTTCAGTCAGCATAGATCAGCATCTGTGTCCTCCCTTTTGAGGCATTTGGCTCCAAGGCTGTTTCTAAGTTTAGAGGTTGCAGAGGAAGAAGATACTATCCTTTCCCATTTGCCCCCCCCCAGTCATTTGAGGAATAAACAAATAAATAAATGTGAAAGCCCTCCTGATTTTGAAATCAATAATGACAAAAGAAGGAGCAATTAAGAGGTAGATCAATAGGTGAAACCAAATGAGCACTTGGACTTTCTCTTTACTTTTGAAAAATAGCTTATATTAAGCTATTATATACTTATTTTAAGCTTATGTATATACTGTTTTTTCCTTTTCTGCTTCAGGTTTTCATTCTTCACAATGAAACCATGTAGTCATTTGAGTCACTGTATCTCAGTAATGGTGCACTTTATTTGCCCCAAATCTTCTATAATGGAATTTTTCTTTCATCGTGTCTTTTATTTTTTAAAGCCCTTGATTGGCTTTACAAGTGGTTAGGCATTCCTAGCTACATACACTCTTGCAGTGTGTATTTCTCTGGGTCAGCAAAAGTCATGCTTTTCCTGACTTGAAGATCTAAATAGATGGAAAGACATTTTATGTTCATGGGCCAGACGATGTAATATTGTTAAGATGGCATACTCCCCAAATTGATCTACAGATTCAATCTGTAGAAAGGGATAGAAATCCATATTGAAATTTTAGCTGCATTTTTCAGAGAGATTGACAAGCTGATTCTAAAATCCACATGAAAATGCAGGGGATCCAGCATAGTCAAAATAATCTTAAAAGACAAAAACAATATTGGAATTCTATCACTTTCAAATTTCAAAACTTATCACAGTAAAGGTATAGGTAATTTAAAAGTTATCTTTCATGGAGGAATAGAACAAGTTTTTCTGGTCTTGGCATATTTCAGGGCAATTTCAAAACCTTGAATTTTAAACAAGGTTGAAGCTCAAAAAAAGAAAATAGTGAGGCATTCTTAAGACAGAATGATAAAATTTTCCAGCCAAGGACTATACCACCAAAGACTTCAATCCTATATTATGGCCACTGAAAGAGAGAGGGAAAAAGGAAGGGAGTGGGAAAATGAGGATGGGGATAATGAAAACATGGGGAGAAATCAAGCAGATAGTTCTCCCGTCGAACACAAAGAAGAATAAAAAATGGCTCATCTGGGGAAAGAGACAGGACAGAGAGTGAGAAATGGGTTGGAGGATTTAGTGGCAAATGTGCTCATGAATTACCCTGATTTTGATAATGTGAGAAAAAAGAATGTACGCATGTATGTGTAACTGGGTCACCTTGCTGTACAGTAGAAAACTGACAGAATGCTGTAAACCAGCTATAATGTAAAAAGAAAATCATTACAAATGACAAAAGAATTACCCTGATTTTAACTATCCTAGTGAACCATACCATATGAGGGGAGATTTTTGACCTCCGGTACCTTTTGTGAGGGATGGGATGACCATATTTACTCTCCCTGTATCCCTTTAAAATATTTGCAGCCCTTTTGATTGACCTTTTTTTTTTGGTCCATGAGAAAATAATCAACATCCTTTGAAATGCCTGTCCTCTCCAGCTATCTCCAATAGGATTCCTCATTTACTAAGTGTTTTTACTCCTCTTATCTGCTAAAGATAATGTTTATTCTGTTCACTTAACACATATGCAAGGAGTGTGGTGGGTGTTCAAAATTTACTTTTCACACCTTCTCTCATAAAAGCAACAAAATTACAACCAACTGCTGAACAAACTTCAATCAAATACACTGCAAACTATCAAAAAAGATATCCTACTCCAGAAGACAAAGAGAAGGCCACATCAAGATGGTAAGAGGGGTGATTATGCGATATAAGCAACCCCATACCCGCTGGGTGGGCAGCCCACAGATTGGAAAGTAACCGTATCACAGAAACTCACCTATGGGAGTGAGAGTTCTGAGCCCCATGTTAGTTCCCCATGCCTGATATCTGGCATTGGGAGAAGGAGCCCCTGGAGCATTTGGTATTGAAGGCCAGTGGGGCTTGTGCACAGGACCTCCAAGGAACTGCAGGAAACAGAGACCCCATTCTTGAAAGATGCACACAGGCTTTCACATGCACTGGGTCCCAAGGCAAATCAGAGATTCTACAGGAATCTGGGTCAGACCTGACTACAGTTCTTAGAGGATCTCCTGGGAAAACAGGGGGTGACTGTGGCTCATTGTGGGGGAAGAACATTGGAGGCAAAGGTCTCAGGAATAGTAATTAGCAGGTGCTCCTCTAGAGGTGGCCATTTTGGAAAAATCTGGCCCCACCCATCAGGACTGTGAAGCCCCAGGCCAAACAATAATCTGGGTGGGATCACGGCCCTACCTGCCAGCAAACAGGTTGCCTAGAGATCCCCCAGGCACACAGCCAGCCTCTAATATCACCAAGAGACAAGGCCCCACCCACCAGAGGGATAAGAATCACTTCCACACACCAGTGGGCAGGTACAAATCCCTCCCATTAGGAAGCCTATAGCAAGCCCTCATACCAACTTCAGCCACAAAATGGGGTGGACATCAGAAGCAAGAGAGGCTACAACTCTATTGTGTACAAAAAGGAGACCACACCAAAAGTCTATACAAAGTGAAAAGGCAGAGAATTATGACTCAGATAAAGGAACAAGAAAACAAACAAATCAACCGAAAAACAGCTAAGTGATCTGGAGATTATCAACCTCCATGAAAAAGATTTTAGACTGATGATAGTGAAGATGATTCAAGATCTGGGAAATAAACTGGAGGCAAAGACTGATAAAGTACAAGAAACATAGAGCAAGGAAATACAAGATTTAAGGATTAAGCAAGCAGAGATGCAAAATACAATAACTGAAATAAAAAAAATCATTAGAAGAAACAAAAGCAAGAGGCAGAGGAAAGAATAAGTGAGGTGGAGGACAGACTAGTGGGAAATCACTGATGTGGAACAGAAAAGAGAAAAAAGATTGAAAAGAAATGAAGACAGTCCTAGAGAACTCTGGGACAATGTGAAATGCACCAACATCTGTATTACAGGGTTACCAGAAGGAGAAGAAAGAGAAAGGGCAAACAAACAAACAAAAAACCAAAAATCGAAGAGACAAGAGCCAAAAACTTCCCTAATATGGAAAAGGTATCACTCGCTCAAATCCAGGAAGCACAATGAGTACTGTGTAAAATGAACCTAAGGAGGAACACACCAAGGCACATATTAATCAAACTGACCAAAATTAAAGACAAAGAGAAAATATTGAAAGCAGCTAGGAAAAAGAAACAAATTACATATAAAGGAACCCTGATAAGGTTATCAGCAGATTTTTCAGCAAAAACCCTGCAGGCCAAAAGGTAATGGCATGATATACTTAATGTGATGAAAGGAAAAAACCTCCAACCAAGATTACTCTACCCAGCAAGGCTCTCATTCAGATCTGAGAAAACAAAAGCTTTAAAGATAAGTAAAACTAAGAGATTTCGGTACCACTAAACCAGCATTACAACAAATACTAAAGTAACTTCTCTAGATGGAAAAGAAAAGGCCACAAGTAAAACCAAAAATATTAGAAATGACAAGGCTCACCAGTATGCATACATATCATAAAGCTAGGAAATCCTCCACGCACAAATATGTTACAAAAATCAGAAATCATGAGAAGGGGAGGGTACAAATGCAAGACACTGGAGATGCACTTGGAATTAAGACACCAAAAACTTAAAATAATCTCATATGTATATAAACTCCTATACCAAAACTTCAGGGTAACTGCAAACCAAAAATCTGCAATTGATGCACATATAAATAAGAAAAAAATCAGTCCAAATATAACACTAAAGATAGTCATCAAACCATAAGAAAAGAGAACAAGAAGAGGGAGAAAAAAGACCAACAAAACAAATCCAGGAGTTCTTGTCTTGGCTCAGCGGTTAATGAATCCAACTAGAAACCATGAGGTTGTGGGTTTGATCCCTGGCCTTGCTCAGTGGGTTAATGAGCTGGCATTGCCATGAGCTGTGGTGTAGGTCACAGACGTGGCTTGGGTCTGGCGTCGCTGTGGCTGTGGCTGGCAGCTGTGGCTCTGATTCAACCCCTAGCCTGGGAACCTCCATATGCTGCAGGAGCAGCACTAATAAATAAATAAATAAATAAATAAATAAAATCCAGAACAGTTTATTAACTGTTTATTTAATTCCATTAAGAACATATATATCAATAATTGCCTTAAATGTAAATGGACTAAATGCTCCAACCAAAAGACACAGACTGGCTGATTGGATACAAAAACAAGACCCATATATATGCTGTCTTGAAGAGACCCACTTCAGTTCTAGAGACACACACAAATTGAAAGTGAGAGGATAGAGGAAAATATTCCATGCAAACAGGAATCAAAAGAAACCTGGAGTAGCAATACTCATATCAGAGAAAATAGACCTTAAAATAAAGAATATTGTAAGAGACAAAGAGGACATTACATAACGATCAAAGGATCAATACAAGAAGAAGATAGAACAATTGTAAATATATATGCACACAACATAGGATAAGCTCAATATATAAGGCAACTGCTAACAACCTTAAAAGGAAAAATTGACAATAGCATGTTAATGGTGGGGGATTTTAACACCCCACTTACAGCAATGGACAGATGATCCAGACACAAAATCAGCAAGAAAACACAGGCCTTAAATGATGCATTAGACCAGATGGACTTGAGACATTTATAGAACATTTTGTCCAAAAGCAGCAGAATACACATTCTTCTCAAGTGCATACAGAAAATTCTCTAGGAGCTCACATTCTGGGCCGTAGATAAACCTTTGGTAACTTTAAGAAAACTGAAATCATACCAAGTATCTTTTCCAACCACCACATTATACAACTGAAAATCAACAAGAAAAAAATTGCAAAAAAAACATGAACATGTGGAGACTAAAAAGCATGCTACTAAACAACCAATGGATCACTGAAGAAATCAGAGAGGGAATTACAAAATACCTAGAAGCAAATGGCAACAAAGATACAACAATCCAAAACCTATGGATGCACCAAAAGCAGTTCTAAGAGGAAAGTTTATAGGAATACAAGCCTACCTCAAGAAACATGAAAAAACTCAAATAAACAACCTAACTTTACACCTAAAGCAACTAGAGAGAGAATAACAGACAAGACCTAAAGTTAGGAGAAGGAAAGAAATCATAAAAGGCAGAAATATATGAAATAGAAATTAAGAAAACCATAGAAACGATCAGTGAAACTAAAAGCTGGTTCTTTGGAAAGATCAGCAAAATTGATAAACCCTTAGCCAGACTCATCAAGAAAAAAAGAGAGGGCTCAAATCAGTAAAATTAGAAATGAAAAAGGAGAAGTTACAATAGACATCACAGAAATACAAAGGATCATAAGAGATTACTACAAGCAACTATATGCCAATGAAATGGACAACCTAAAAGAAATGGACAAATTCTTAGAAAAGTACAGTCTTCCAAGACTAAACCAAGAGGAAATAGAAAAGATGAATGGACCAATTGCAAGGACTGAAATTGAAAATGTGATTTAAAAACTTCCCGCAAACAAAAGTCCAGTACCAGATGGCTTTACAGGCGGATTCTATCAAACATTTAGATAGCTAACCCCTATCCTTCTGAAACTATTCCAAAAGACTGCAGAGGAAGGAACATTCCCAATCTCATTCTACAAGGCCACCATCACCCGGATACCAAAACCAGAGAAAGATACAATAAAAAAGGAAAATTACAGACCAATATCACTGATGAACATAGATGCAAAAATCCTCAACAAAATACTAGGAAACTGAATTCAATAATACATTAAAAGGATTGTACATCATGATCAAGTGGGATTTATTCCAGGGATGCAAGGATTTTTCAATATCCACAAATCATCAGTGTAATACACCACATTAACAGTCTGAAGAGTAAAAACCATATGATCCTCTTAATAGATGCAGAAAAAGCCTTTGACAAAATGCAACACCTATTTCTGATAAAAACCCTTCAGAAAGTGGGCACAGAGTGAACCTACCTCAATATAATAAAGGGCCTATATGACAAACCCATATATAGCTAACATCATTCTTGATGGTGAAAAGCTGAAGGAATTCCTGCTGAGATCAGGAACAAGACGAGGATGTCCACTCTTGCTACTACTATTCAACATAGTTTTGGAAGTCCTAGCCTCAGCAGTCAGAGAAGAAAAAGAAATAAAAAGGAGTTCCCTTCATGGCTCAGTGGTTAACGAATCCGACTAAGAACCATGAGGTTGTGGGTTCGATCCCTGGCCTTGCTCATTGGGTTAAGGATCCAGCGTTGCTGTGAGCTGTGGTGAAGGTTGCAGACACAGCTCAGATCCCGCATTGCTGTGGCTGTGGCAAAGGCCGGCAGCTACAGCTCCTGTTAGACCCCTAGCCTGGGAACCTCCATATGCCACGGGTGCGGCTCTACATAAAGGCAAAAAGACAAAAAAAAAAAAAAAAAAAAAAAAAAAAAAAAAAAAAAAAAAAAAAAAAAAAAAAAAAAAAAAAAAAAAAAAAAAAAAAAAAAAAAAAAAAAAAAAAAAAAAAAAAAAAAAAAAAGAAAGAAAAAGAAAAAGAAATAAAAGGAATCTAAATTGGAAATGAAGTAAAATTATCACTGTTTGCAGATGACATGATACTATACCTAGAAAATCCTAAAGATGGTACCAGAAAAATGTTGGAGCTCATCAATGAATTTGGTAAAGCTACAGGATACAAAATTAATACAGAGAACTTGACTGCACTTCTATATGTTAACAATGAAAGATCAGAAAGAGAAATTAGGGAAACAATCCTATTCATGATTGCTTCAAAAAGAATAAAATACCTAGAAATAAACCTACCTAAAGAGACAAAAGACCTGTACTCTGAAAACTATAAGATGCTAATGAAAAACCAACGATGACACAAACAGAGGGAAAGACATACCATGCTCTTGGATTGGAAGCATCAATATTGTCAAAATGACTATACTACCCAAGGCAATCTACAGATTCAATGTAATCCCTATCAAATTACGAAGGATATTTTTCACAGAACTAGAACAAAATATTTTAAAGTATGCTTGGAGGCACAAAAGACCCACAGTAGCCAAAGCCATCCTGAGAAAGAAAAATGGAGCTGGAGGAATCAGGCTCCCTGACTTTAGAGTATACTACAAAGCTACATTCATCAAAACCATATGGCACTGACACAAAGACAGAAATATAGATCAGGGGAACAGGATAGAAAGCCCAGAATTAAACCCACACACTTACAGTCATTTAATCTATGGCAAAGGAGGCAAGAATAGACAATGGAGAAAAGACAGTCCCTTCAATAAGTGGTGCTGGGAAAACTGGACAGCTACACGCAAAAGAATGAAATCAAAACACTTCCTATTGTCAAACACAGAAATAAACTCAAAATAGATTAAAGAGCTAAATATAAGACCAGATACTATAAAACTCTTAGAGGAAAACATAGGCCAAACACTCTCTGACATAAACCACAGCAATATCTTCTCATATCCATCTCCTAGAGTATTGACAATAAAGACAAAAATAAACAAATGCAACCTAATTAAACTTAAAAGTTCCTGCACAGTAAAGGAAAACCCTAAAGAAAATGAAAAGACAACCCACAGAATGGGAGAAAATGTAAACAAATGAAGTGACTGACAAGGGATTAATCTCCAAAATTTATAAACACCTCCTACAGCTGAATACTAAAAAGACAACTGTCCAATAAAAAAAAAAAAAGGGTAGGAGTTTCCATTGTGGTGCAGCAGAAACCAATCCGACTCGTATCCACAAGGTTGTGGCTTTCATCCCTGGCCTCACTCAGTGGATTAAGGATCTGGCATTTGCCGTGAGCTGTGGTGTAGGTCTCAGATGCGGCTCAGATCCTGCATTGCTGTGACTGTGTTGCAGGCTGGCAGCTGTAGCTCCCATTCGACCCCTATCCTGGGAACTTCCGTGTACCACAGGTATGGCCATAAAAAGCAAAAAAAAAATAAAAGAAAAAAAAGGCAGAAGATCTAAACAGGCAGTTCTGCAAAGAAGACATACAGATAACAAAAAAACAAAAAACAAAAAAAAACACATGAAAAGATATTCAACATCACTAATTAGAGAAATGCAAATCAAAACTACTATGAGGTGCCACCTTATACCAGCCAGAAAGGCCATCATTAAAAAGTCTACAAACAATAAACGCTAGAGATGGTGTGGAGAAAAGGGCACCCTATTATACTGTTGGTGGGAATGTAAATTGGTCCGAACACTATGGAAAACAGTATGGAGATTCCTCAAAAAAACTAAAAATAAAATTACCATTTGATCCAGCAATCCCACTCCCGGGCATCTATCCAGAGAAAACCATGACTCCAAAAGATATATATACTCTAATGTTAATTGCAGCGCTATATATAATAGCCAAGACATGGAAGCAGCCTAAATGTCCTTCCACAGAGGGGTGGATAAAGAAGATGTGGTACATATACGCAATGGAATATTACTCAGCTGTAAAAAGGAAAGAAATAATGGCATTTGCAGCAATTATGCAGTTATGCTAGGTGAAGTTAGCCTGACAGTGAGACACCAACGTCATATGCTATCACTTATATGTGGAATCTAAAAAAAGAATACAATAAACTTATTTGCAGAACAGAAACAGATTCATAGACTTTGAAAAATTTATGGTTTCCAATGGAAAATGTTTGGGGGGTGGTGGGGGCATGGGCTGGGGGTTTGGAATGAAAATCCTATAAAATTGAGTTGTGATGACCATTGTACAACTATAAATGTAATAAAATTGAGTTAAAATAAAATATGTCTTTGAAAGCAAAAAAAAATTACTTTTCAACTTAGTTGTTGGATCATTTAATTTAAATTTAACACAGAAGTTTCCTGATTGGCTTACTGTTCGTTTCAATAGATATCTGGATGTCTAGATTACCTGGCTGTCTGAGAGTTAGTGCCTAATAATTTGGTGAGTAAGATGATGCTTGTAAAAGCGTTTTTCCCATTGCCTTGCACATAGCAGGTGCTTGGTGGTTATTTCTTTTCTTCTTTCACAATGAAGCTGATAAGGAAAGGTTTTTTAAAATTTTTTTTTAAAGTGGCAAGATTACAATCTAAAATTAAATGGGTTAGTTAAGGCTCCACTTTTCATTCTGAATAGATTCCATGTTCAAATATATAGAGAGTCTTGTTAGAATCCAACTAAAATTAAAAAGCTAAAAAAATTTAACAACAGTAATTTAAATTAATGTTTCATATTCACATCCAAGGCTTAACACACTTAAAATTTCCTCTATTTTAAAATGTCCCTTTGGTATCACTAGCAAGTGTTTTGGATATAAAACACAGTCCCTTCTGATCTGAAGCCCAGTGAGGATGGTGGGATCTTCAGCAATAGACCAAGTCATTTAGGGTAATTCTGGAAAGTTTCTAAATGTTATGACAGCCATGAATACCTAGGATGGTCTCACTTACTCACCAATTTATCCAGCTAATATTTATTGGGCACTTATCCCCAGCTGTGCCCACTCTGGCATAGAGTTGTAACAAACACAGGCTGATTTCCTCCCTTCACGGAGTTTTATTTTTGTGACGGTAAATTCATTAGTTGAGCAGTTTTGACTCCCTTCCAAGCCTGTTTTAGATACTGTAGTTTTGAAGGATTTATTTTAAACAATGATCTTATCACTGAAGAATAGGTCAGGGAGCCAGGTAAAGTTGCTCTGAAAGAGAGAAGTCTTGAAGATCTGTCTTCACCTTTTTGGGGACTGTCATATTGTATCTCCTAACAGTATTGTAGGCAAAATTTTTACCATATAGGCTGTTGAGAAGTTAAACCAAAAGATTTCTAAGGCCCCTGTCAGCCTAGGATTTAGTGACTGGTGATAAACCAAGAAAGAAGGATTTTTCCAAAATGACCCCAGACAAACATAGAAACCCTGTAAAAGAGCTTCAGTTAATTCTGTGTGCAGTGAGCTCTAATGATTGGGCAGCTCTGGGTTTATTGTCTATCACGCTATTGACCCTTGTTCATCCTTTATCATCTTGAGCAAAGAAAGTCTGGAGACTAATGGAAAAGCATTATGAAGGTTTTATTGATCTCTCTCACCGTGAACTGGAGCTAGAGACTTGTTAAACTAAATGAGGTCAACTGAGACTCTGGCTGTCAATGTTTATGCAGAACTTGTGCATTAGCCTCTGGGTCGTCAGGGGTTTTCTTCTGACCAGGCAAAAATATGGCAAATGGACAGTTTTGACCTGGACTTTCTGGTAGTTATTTAAATGAAGTATAACTTTTTTTTTAGTGAAATATAGTAACATTTGTTTGTATTTCAGAAATAAATAGGTTTAGAGTTTATTATCACAAAGTGTTTTTTTACTTAACATTTGGTCGCTTCTCCTCATGGTCAGTGAGTAAAGGTGTAACTTCCTGCTTTATTGAGTGGGCAGTGTTCCTTTGACTTTGGTGTCCTTTGTGGTTGGAGATATTTCAGCAGAGGCTTGGGAGGGGTTAATACTGTGGGTCAGTGGTTTGCAAAGTAAACTTTAGACCAGGAGCATTAGCCTTACCTGGGAACTTAAACATTCCTGCTGCTCCCAGTAGTTCTGAACCAGGCTAATATTTGAGAACCAGTAGTAGGAACATGAGCCTTACATCAGTCATTCTGTAGGAGGAGGAAGCACAAGGAGAGTATCAGCGGCACTTGGGTTTCTTCTCTTCTCGAGCTCACAGTCTCTCTTCCTTTGACCCTTCTACTCCTGTTGCTGCACTGAGCTGTTACTCTGAATCTGACACATTATTTGGAGTCACTGGGGTGAATCATGGCACTAGATGAATGAAATTTTCTAGGAGATGGTCAGTCATGATGGAGTCATGTCCTGACCTCGTGACCTTTTTTAGGATTTGTTAATTTCTGTAGCCTTTGCATTTACTATAGATACACAGATAGCCCCAACTGCTACTGTGAGTTGGACAGAAATAGGCGAAGATGTACATTGTTTTACAGTCTTGGACTCTCTTCTAGTCCAAGCTGAAAATATTCTACTCTTTTCTGAAATAAAGGTTTTAGCCTTATTGTATAATGCCTTGAACTTTGGGTTTCTCAAAAGTAAACCACCCACTGAATGGCATTGAGAAAAGACAGTGAATTGCTTGAGGTAATCACATGGCCTTTGAATCCAGGCTGCCTGGCCATAAATGATGGCTCTGCTACATGTTCCATGTGTGAACTTAGGAAAGTCCCTTTACTCCTTTTGGTCAGTTTCTTTATTTGTAAGTCAGGGTAGTAACAATGTCTACCTTTTACTAAGTTTGAGCATTATTTTTTTCTTTTTAGGGCAGCACCTGCAGCATATAGAAGTTCCCAGGCTAGGGGTTGAATCAGAGCTGCAGCCACAGGCCTATACCACAGCCACAGCAACACCGGATCTGAGGCACATCTTCAACCTACACCACAGCTTGCAGCAACATCAGATCCTTAACCCACTGGGCAAGGCCAGGGATTGAACCTGCATCTTCTTAGATACTAGTCAGATTCTTAACCTGCTAAGCCACAATGGGAACTCCTAGTTTTGAGCATTCAGTGAGTTAATTCATGTTGAATTTCTGACACTTGATAAATACTCACTAAACATTAGCTATTACCATTATGACTGTTGTGTAATGAAAAAATTACCTACATCTGTAAAGATAACTAATACGAACATTTAGTGAAATGAGGAGGTATACATATAATCTGTCAGGATGAAGAAGCTATAGATTCAGTCACACAGAGTATGATTTCTTGGGATGCATCTTCTGGCAAATAATGTAGCCACTCCTGAGCCTTGATTCTCTTATCTGGGAAATGGAGATCTTGCTTTCTGCTTTGCAGGGCAATTGTGAACAGAAACAAGAGCATTTTGGAAGAGGTTGGTGTATTCAATACAAATGGTATTATTCTTTTTATTGCTGCTTTCTTTTCTCAAACTGAATTTTAAATAGCAGCTTCCCTTTCCTATGGAAATCTAGGGAGTCTGATTTAGAGGAAATGTGTATATGCTGTGGAATGGCCCATATGCCGCTTTGCTATTAGAATATGACTCATTATTTCTAAACTTAGTGTTGCTTTATTTGTATGCTATTTGCTTTTCTCAGAAATCCTTATGTTCAGATCTAATCATAAACTTTGGATAATAAAAGAAAGTAACCTCAGTTTAGTGCATTTTTTGGAGCCACCACAAGTCACTTATATGAGGTTGTCTAACCAAGAAGTGACATAAAAAAGATGAATATTTCAACTAGCAACTGTGACATTTTCCATTTGTATAAAGCTCTTCTATTTATAAGGTTTTTAAATTGTATCATCCTTTCTACTGAGGTACAATTCACATATGGTGAAAGGTGTAGATCTTAAGTGTGCATTCAATCATTCTTGACAAATGCGCATGCTTCTATCAAGGTATAGAACATTTCCATCACCCAGAAAATTTCCTCATGCTCTTTCTTAGTCAATTCCCCATGCAACCACTATCCTAAGTTCTATCATTATTGGTTAGCTTTTCTTCCTGATAAATTTTCATATAAATGGAATCATGTAGTCTTTTATGTCTTTGTTTCCTTTGTATAATGTTTTTGAGAGTGTTGTTGCCTGTATCAATTTGTATCAAAAGAGTGTTGTTGCCTGTATCAATAATTTGTTCTTTTCTGTAACTGAGTAATAATCTATTTTATGGATATCCATTTTCCTGTTAAGAAACACCAAGGCTGCTTCCGCTACTTATCATCTTCAATGTAATGATGTTGAATAAGCAGAAGGTTCTGCAATCTGCTTTTTCCAGAGTAGGAAGCTGGGGCTTAGAGAAATGAGGCAATGCAAGCTCCCACTGCTGGCAAATGATGGATCCATGATCCAGGAGGAGAATCTGATCTTCTGATTCCAGGGCCTCTATTTTCCTTTCATTTTCCAAGACCAGTTTTTTTCTGGCCTTTACGAGGAATTTTGCCCTATCTGACTCCAAGGTTCTATCTAACTCTGCCTCATCCTTAAGAAAGACTCAGAACATCAAAATGTAGGAATTCAGCCCTCCTCTGAGGTAGCCCTTGGTAAAGCCCTAGTTTCTTAGGTGGATTGAATGGATTCTGAGGCTGGCCTGATAGCTGGACCAGAGCAGGGGATCTGGATGGCATTGGTCAGACTGGACATTTCAGATCTGTCCAGATGTTCTGAAGATGCTCTAAGAGAGGGAAAATTTGGCTTGCAGAATGCAAAGGGGAAAACGGATGGGCACGGGGTAGGACAGACTGCTGTTAAATCCCAACTCTGCCACACACCAGCTGCAGGAGCTCAGGCAACTCCATCTATAAAGTTTCTCCAAGTCTGTTTCTCCATCTGGAAAGCGGCCATTTAACGTTTCCCTCCTGATTCCCAGTGAGGAAGTTCAGAACACAGAACCTGCTCCTTCTGTGCTGCATTAAGGGTGGGCTTAAGGGAGCATTACAATGTGCTGTTGCCCTTGCTGTGGGCGTTGACTGGATGGGAGACCTCATCCTCCCCTTTGTCTCCAAAGAGACTCATTCGTAATTTATACACTCTGAATAGAGACAAGAAAGCTTACCTGTCAGTAAAGTCCTCACGGAAAATAAAGCAAGGGAGGGGGCACAGAGGGATTCATTTGCTTCCAGATTGCTGGGGAAATGAATCCAGCTAAACATGTTCTATGAAGGCGCTCTTTTCTCATCCCTTCTCACGGAGAATGTGGATATCTTCAGAAGGATGCCCCTTGTTCAAGTACTAACTAGGCTTCAGGAATAAAGAAGGCCTGTAGGAGAAGCAAAAAGTGACTACGTTCTACCATCAGGCTGCATCACCCATTCCTGTCCTGTTAAGGGTTCCATAATGTCTCTGGGTCTCGGTCTCTCCACCTGGGACCCTTAACTAGAACTCTGTCACACACTTCAGGACTGCTGTGACCTTTGATAGATTTGGTTTTCCAATACTTTAGGCAAAGATTTTGGTTAAAAAAAAACTTATCTGTATGCTACCTAATTGGAGGTTAAGTGTGCTGTTCAAGAAAACCTGACAATCCTGGAGAAGATTTGACATGTGATGACTTGATAGTAGGATTCATTAAACTCTGGTCATAAAATTGGGAGAAGTCTTAGAAGAAACTAGGGTCGGATGGTTAGCTTGGTTAGTAAGAGCTTCTGAAGGGAATTTCAAACAGTTTAGGACATTACTGAACTTGTTTCCAACCAAGATAGAAAAAAAAAAAAAAACCAATCTCAAGTGATTCCATGAGGACTTGCTCCCCTACAGACCAGCCTTTCTTCCCAGCGCTTACCTTTAATGTTTCCTTCCATGTTCTCAAGGAAATGACACCATTCTAAAGGCTCAGTGCTTGTACCTGAGGAGGAAAACCGATCCTAATAATCCAAAAATCAGAGCGCTTGCAAAGTATTTATGCAGGAAACTGAATGATATGCTTCATTTATGGCTTTCCATAATTGGCATTTATACAGTCATTCTGCTGGCTCAGCTTTATAATGTTACACACCCTTGTGTGTAGGAAGAAGAAAGAATGAATATGCCTCAAGAAGTGGGCTGCCTTTTTAAATGAAGAATACTTGAGAGGAAAGAGATGACCATAAGACAAAGATGAAATAAGTCAAAAGGTGTAAACATAGGGTAGAGAAAATACATGCAGTGGATGTTGATGTAGCTATTGTTTGGTTTGGGCTTTTTGCAGGAGAACATTTTCTTTCAGAATTTACATTATTTTATGTGTTACTTTCAAGTGTGTTGCATAATTTCCATATTTATTTATATACCTGCCTCCCCTCTAGGCATGAAGAAAAAGACTTTGAATTTCAGGTGATTATAGGACGCACAATTTTAGACACTTACGTAAAAGGTAACATTTATTGAGTGCTTTTTTTTAATGTGCCAGGCACAGAAATAATCACTTTTATATGCATTGCTCTATTTGATTCTTATAATAATCTATAAGAAAAGTATTATTATTATTTTTATTATTATGTTAGAGGTGAAGAAACCAAAGGCAAGAAGTTGCCAAGTTTAGGCAGATTTAAGTAGCAGATGTCAAAGCCAGAGCATTTATTGATGGCTTTATATTGAATTTCTTGATGGTGGGAGTCCCTTTGGATATCTTCAGCATTCAGCTCACTGCCTATAACATCATGTTTGTTGAATGATTTACAGAACCCAAACATCTTTAAAGGGACTTTTGCAAAAGAACTGGTATCCTTAGATCTTTTTTCCCCAACAGGAACATAATCAAGAAGTGGAGATTGTTAAGGGAAAATTTGGAATCCCGTTTGGAAACGTTAGCTTTGAGATGCCAATTACACACCCATGTGTGAATGTTAGTTAAATAATAGTATTTATGAAGACAGAGTTTAGGGGAGAACTCAGGACAGGAGATGAAAATGTGGGTGTCTTCAGTGAATAGGTGACATTTAAAATCTTAAGTCTAGACCAGATCTATGTTGCAGTGGGGAGTGGAATGGAGGAAGAGTGAAGACAGTCCTTGGCTTCTCTAGTGAGCAGCTTGGAATAGAAGAAGAAAAAGTGAGGTGGATTGGGAGACCTATGCATGCAGAGCCGTGGATGCCAAGAGAAGGAAGTGACTTGGGAAGATGGGAATGGACAGCTGTGTCAAAATGCAGTTAGGGCAAAAAGACAAAAAAAAAAAAATGCAGTTAGATGAGGACAAAAAACTGACCATTAGGTTTGGCGTGGCTGAAGTCCTTGCTAAGAGTTGTTTCATGGGCTCAGTGGGGATGGAAGATGATTAGAGTGGTTGGGGAGAGAACGGAAAGCCAGGATTGGAGTTTTGCTGTAAAGAGGAGATGAGGGATGGGTTAAAAGCTGAATGGGGACATAAGGTCCAGGCAGAGATTTTTAAAAAAATAGGTGACTTATTTTTTTAACAATATGTTTCATGCTCAAGGGAATAATCTATAGTGAGGGAGAAACTGAAGATTCAGGAGAGAGGCAGGGAGAATCACTGGAGTGACTAGGAGGCAAAGGGGCGAGGGGAGCAGAGCCTCAATGGGGCATTTCCGCTCTTTCCGGAGGGAAGGCCACGTATGTGGTGCTGGTGAAAACATCTCTCTTTTACACTCATATTATTAAACTCCCAAGAGTTGGTAGATTTTGCATTTGCCAGCTGACATAGTGTATTCTTACAGATAAATAAATATGTACACATAAAATGTTCATCAGAAGCTGGTGTGAAAAGGAGGTAAAATTTAATAGTCAGGTGATTTCATTATCAGACCTACATTTAACATTGAACTTTAAACTGCTTGCTATTTTCTATGGCTGTTCTTGCAGATTAAAAGAAGGAACTGGCAGTAAAAGTAAACGCGACAAAATCTTTAATAAAATGGTAAAACGTGAAAGTTTTAAAATCAAGAAGCATGTCTTCTGTTTTTGCTCAAAGAATTTTAATCTTTACAGAAATAACAGCAGTGATGTTGTCTATAAGCATTTCAGTTCCTGTGTACTGAGAACGTATTCCTGACACTTTTCAAACATCCTTGCTGATTTTTACAACAAAGCAAACCAAATGATTTTATTATGGTTTGACAAGTGAGAAAATTGCCAGTGAGGTTCTGCAAGGTTTAATGATTTGCTCAAGGTCACCCAGCTGGTAGGGCAAGATTTAAATTAAAACCCATTCTGGATTCAGAGTTCTTTTTCCTCATACGCTATCTTGCTATAGTAAGTGTTTTGAGATAAGTAATATTCCTATTTAACATGGGAAAAACATTTGGCTCAGAATACTCTTCTTTTTCTTTTAGTCTAGCGTATAGATATGGCTAAAAGGCAGGAAGGAAAAAAGGAGGAAAATCTATGTAAAACTAAAAAGAATAATAGTGAACCCTCATTTCCTGTGTTCCAGCTTCAGTAGAGGTTGACTCCTGGCCAACCTTGTTTTCTCTCTATCTGATCTAGTTTTCTCCCCTTTGACACTAGTTTCTTTGGAAGCAAATCCCAGGCACCTGATGACCTCACCCTTTAGTATTTCATTATGTATTTCTAAAAGATAATTTTTAAAATGTGGCTTCAATACCATTACCACATGTTAAAGCATTAACACTAATTCCTTAGATTTGCTAAATATCCAGTCAGTATCCAGATCACTCCAACTGTCTCATGAATGAGGTTTCAGTCAGCTTACTCCATTCCAAGCAGGGGCTGTACAATGTAGCTGGTTGAATCATTTCTGAAGTCTATTTCTACAGCCTCCTTTTTTTCCTCCCCCCTTGCAATTTGTTAGTTACTTGTCCTGTATATTTCCAGAGTCTAGCTTTTAGCTGATTGCATCCCTGGGCTTTGGTTTAATAAGTTTCTCTGACTTGCTGTTTCTTAGAAATTGATTACTGACACTTGATCAGATTCAGCAGTATGAAAGCAGGCCATATACGATATACCTCAATGTTTAAAATTATAAACCAGGCTAGTTTAAAGTTGTAAACTAAGTTAGAAACTAAGTCAGCTGGCCATTCCCACCCACGGTTCCTCTCCTCTTGGAGCTGAAGGAGCCCCGAGCTCCTCGGTCCAGCTCATCCTGAAAGACCCAGAGTGGCTGCCAGGATCTGCTAGGGCAGGGCCGGGTGGAGTCAGGGACTGGGGCTGGAGCTCCTGGCGGAGGCTGAGTCCACCTGCACCTGTGTGGGGACTAAGTAGGTCAAGTTCCCCAGGGAGCCAAGGGAGCTGGCTGCCTTCCCCATATCTTGCTTCTCCAACTCGAGATTTCTGGGCACCTCCAAAAATTATGCCTTGGAGTTGAGTGGTGGGAGGGAGAATGGTTGTCTGGGGGAGCCAGTGTGCTGAGACCCCCACTGCTCTCAATTCTCTGCTCCCTTCCTGCTCAGTGTGGACAGTGTTGGCTGTGGCTCTCTTCTCTGTCTCCCTCCAGTCATCCTGCAGTGGCCCCTACCCTGTGATCACTTCTGCATGGGGTAGGAGCCTATTAAGAGTGTCTTTCTAAGCTGTGTAGCTCTTGAGCTTTTGCTGTTACATCCAAGCTCGGCCAGCTGCAAAAAGGCCCAGAAATCAGCCAGAAAGAGCTGCCAAACTCTGGGAAAAATCGTATGCCCACCTAAATGTCAGAGGACAGATTTGAATAATTTTATGTTTAGTCTTTTGAATCCATCATCTTTAGTATCAGAAAGTCATACAGTTTGTATCACATTTTCTCATTGCAGTTGAAGAGATACAAAACCACTCTTCCGTCTAGTTTTAACTGTGGTTACTATGGAGATGACTTCCTCTGTGTCAAGATTTACATAGACATTTTAGAAGGGCAAAGAATTTGGGCTACTGTGTTCTTTAAGGGTTGTACAACATGGGAGAAACCAAAAGCAGACAATGTGTTCCAAGCAGACCTTGAATTTGAGCAGCTGATATTTTACTTAGGACACGTCACTGGTTCATGGGTGGTGAGAAGGGTTGGATATTTTCTTCAGATAATGGCATCCATCTTCACAACTGTTTTAATCTCACATATACCACTGTTAGCTCTGATGCAGTCATCCTGTTTACGGCTTCTCTTTGATTTCAGAGAGTTATTGAGTTTACAACTGGTAGCCAGTAAGCTCAGAATTCTAAAGCACATATACGCTCCATTGAAAGTAAATGTGGGGAGAAAGGAAGGGCATTTAAAAAATGTACTAATACCCAGCAGGTCTGAGTTTTGGTTCTCACTGTGTAGTCTTGGATTCTTGTTTTCATCCTAAGACCACTAGACTGGCCTGGATGTCTGGGTTCTGAAATTTTCCCTGGGGAGCTTTCAAGAGCCAGTATATTTACCTTTCTTTCCCTGCCCACTTAATCTCTTTCACATGCTCCCAAATGGCCCGGCACTAAATTTACATTTACTCCCCTGTTTAAAATGAAAATCTTGTGCAAAATTTATGTTCTACTGCATAATGTTTGTGTAAATGTTTTAATATAAACTATTTCAAATCAATAAATTATTACAAATCTTCAAGTAAAATAGATGCTCCAGAATAATGTGCCCTGCCGCCCATGGCTTTGAGTACAGTGGAGTGTATGGGCCATCCATCCTCCTGGTGGTGCACAGAATTCCATTTGAGAAATAATGGAGAATGACAATTCTTGCTAAAAGCTGTGAAGGACCATTGCCTCTGTGATGTCTGAAATTCCATTTGAAATGATGTCCTTTAAGCTTTGGGTTCTCCTTGACAATGCAGCTAGGAAGCAGGGCATAATAAATTATTCACACCTTATTCTTCACTAGCAGTGGCTAGCAACAGCTCAAAGAGAACATGTATTTAAATAATGGCAGTTGCATAATAATGGGCTATGGGGGAAATCATGAAGAAAATTGAGGGACCAGTTCTCCATTTTAGAGATGAGGAAACCAAAATAATTACCTTGAAAGTCATGGCACTCATGGACGAACTCTTAGGGAGTCTGGCCCTTATTTCATTATTTTTGACTTCTTAATGCCGGATAGGAAGTACTAAATAAACGCTTATTAAGTGAACACCGGGGAAAAGTAGGGTTCACATCTAAGGCCACTGTAATTTCCGTTTTGGGGAACCAGAGGTTTTTGGTACCATAGGGATAGATTTATATTAACTCAGAGAGGATTTCTGATCATGGTATTCCTCCTCTCCTTGGAACACGTTGTTGAAATTTCACCTCTACTGCATTTATCCATCCTGTGTCCCTTCCTGTGGAGTTTTTGCAAAGTCTTTCCTATTTCTTAATTTTTCTGCCCTTCACTGGCTCAGGCCCTGGTGCTTTTGCTGATGGAGAATCACACTAGCCTTCCAGCTGGCCTTTCTGCTTTCAGACACTTCCCCCTGCAAATACCCTGCTAGGCTGTTTATAGGGTTGTAATCCCATCTCACACATCATTCATGCTACCCCTTGTCTAAAAACCTTTATCTATGGTCTATTACCTAACGAGTCAGTTGAACTTCTTTCCTTGGTATTGAAAAGCTTCCCACTCTCACCTCACCTACCGTTTGGAGCTTATCTACAAGGCCACTGACATAAAACCTACATTCTCGACAATCAAGTTATTTCACAACATTTTCTCATGCCTGGGAACCTGGTATGAGAACATTTGTTAAATCATGAGGTTACCTTTGACACGATGTTTATCAGCTCGAGAATGGGGATGCTTGTACATCTTTGAAATTATTCTTCAACACAACAAATACCAAGTTGGAGATCTCCACCAGAGATACTAATTTCAGCTTCTCTGTGGGTCCTAAATCAGGAATAGTACAGTAGGCAGGACTTGGATGTGGACGATAGTCCCTGATGCTGGGCCACAGGGTTAGGGAAGCAAAAGATGTAGAGCGTTGGGTAAGATGGGGAGAATTGTGCTGAGGGTGCATTTTATCTGCTTAAAACTCCTGGAAGTGTGGATCGCTGTGGGCAATACTGTTGATCTCTGGATGAGAAAGAACCGTACTGAGAAGGGTTCAAACTAAAGTCACAAAGAGGATTCAGGTGGGTGGAAACCTCAGTGAAAACGAGCACGCGGGTCTCCAGGTTGAGAGCTGGGAGGCATGAGTCAGGATGATCACCAGCTTTCCTGGACAGGGGAGCAGGCAAAGACTGGCTCAGCAGAAACTGCAGGGCAAAGTGTCGTCTAAAAATGCAAAAGCTGGTCTGAACATGTTGGTATACATTGGATATGCCAGTGTTTGAGGAAATCTGGCCATTACCTGTGTGTGTGTGTGGGTGGAGACTAAGAGAAGAAGGCTGTAAATGGTGCCAAGACTTCCTGTAGCCACACACCAAAGAGCCTAATGAAAGGGTCTGTTAATGCCAGAGATAAAACCTGCATCTAGGACAACTCTGATTTCCAGTATTTTCTGAACTCTTCCCAAAATAGCATTCATATTTATCACACTGTGTGCCTTTATTTCTCCTGCCTAAAGCACAACTCTTTTCTATCGTAACATCACAGTCACAGAATTTTCTTTGAATACGAATAGAACATTTTCCCTTTGCCTTCTCCTGCTTTCCCTCTCCTGGTCTGCCTTTTCTCATGGCTACTTGAGAACATTCTTGTGCACTTTGCCAGAGGGTCAGCACTCAGAATCAAATCCAAAGGGAAACTGTGGAGGAGGGTGGGACCCAGATGCACAGAATTCTCTTGTTTCTAGCCATGTATTTTTCAGCACAACAGTCAGAACCCTTCAAATTGCAAGACTTAAAATTCCTCTCGAGAAATTTTCTTGTATGGTAGAACAAAAGTCAGGAGATGTCAAAGGCTGTGACCGAGAATCGAATATTTTCCAGCTCCAAAAATTCTTTTCAAAGCAAATATGTACATTTGATACCTGCAAGTTTTGAATGTGCAAATATTGATTCAGTAGATGGATGAACCCATGCTCTGCTTTTTTTTTTTTTTCTCCTCAAGGGTTGGGCCTATTATGACTCTGACTAAGGGTTAAATATGTTTTCCTTCCCAGCTGATGAATTTTCTGGAATGCGAATGTTTCCTGTTCCTGTCTCTAGAATATATAGTATCTGTGGAAAAAGTTAAACAGATTTTCATTGCCCAGAGACACCCTTTGAAAATTCACATTACATGGAGTTCCCATCGTGGCTCAGTGGTTAGCGAATCTGACTAGGAACCATGAGGTTGCGGGTTCGATCCCTGGCCTTGCTCAGTGGGTTAAGGATCCGGCATTGCCGTGAGCTGTGGTGAAGGCAGCAGATGCGGTTCGGATCCCGTGTTGCTGTGGCTGTGGCGAAGGCCGGCAGCAACAGCTCCTGTTAGACCCCTAGCCTGGGAACCTCCATATGCCGCGGGTGCGGCTCTACATAAAGGCAAAAAAGTAAAAAAAAAATGGCAGCACAACCTGGAACCTAGCAATTCCTCAGTGATCCTGACTGATGACTTACATCAGGTCACCAGTGATGGGAATCTCTCCAAGTTGTTTGATTCATTTGATTTTTAATTTTCTCTAATTTCTCTAATTTTGAGAATGGTGAAAAAAACTGCCTTCACATAAGCAAAGAACCTTGAACAAAATGATTTCAAAATGAGTTCTGGGCATAAAATCCTAAAACTGTAAAACAGTTTACTTATATAAAATCACAAACTAGAAGGCAGTATGCAAAGTTAGTTTTCTTAAATAAGATGTGGAAAGCAAGGTACTCACGGCTGAATTGTTATCACCTGGTATTGCCTGAGTACAGTGACACAGCAGCACCTAGAGTTTCTATCTTTAAGGGGAAGTGCAGGCAAATCAGTCATTTGGCATCCTACTTGGCATCACATCATTTTCATGAAAGTCTGTAAAATCATCTTCAAATAAGTTAGTTACATCAAGAGGCATTTTTTTAAAATGCTAGATTTAATCTGTGACATATCTACTCTTATTGGCTACCAGTTTCTTGATACCCATTGGAAACTTTCCCAGCCCTGATGGAGCTTGCCCACCCAGGTGCCATGTCTCCATGTGGCCCCTAACCCCTGCCAGGGGGAAGCTGCATTTGAGGAAGGGCCTTGCGTTGCTTTACATCGGGGTTGTGGGGACTCTGGTGGCAGGAGGTTATCTTCTGCTTCATGCTTCAGGGTTTGTGTTGTCTTTAGGGTCTTGGGAGTAAACAGGTGATGCCACCATCTATTTGAATTAACCTTATTTTATTTTATTTTTTTTGTCTTTTTACCTTATCTAGAGCCACACCCGCGGCATATGGAGGTTCCCAGGCTAGGGGTCTAACAGGAGCTGTAGCCGCCGGCCTTCGCCACAGCCACAGTAACGCAGGATCCGAGCCGTGTCTGCAAACTTCACCACAGCTCATGGCAACGCCGGATCCTTAACCCACTGAGCAAGGCCAGGGATCGAACCTGCAACCTCATGGTTCCTAGTCGGATTTGTTAACCACTGAGCCACGGAGGGAACTCCTGAATTAACCTTATTTTAAATCAAATCTTACATGCACAGGCACATTGTTAACTGGGAATCGGCACCTGCCCTCTGTAGTAAGCTGTGCGGATGGGATTAGTCCCTTATTTACAAATAAGAACATACAGACCAGAAGAGAGCAAGGGACTTGCCCAAGGTGTAACTTCAGTTCTTAATACTCCATAAATTCTTCTGAGATGTAGCCCTGATTGCCATTGGGAAGGTTTCACAGAACTTGGGAGTCCTGGCAGTAATTCTTAAAATCACCTGGAATATTATTTTTGGAGTAAGCTGTGGCTCTGGAAATTTTTTTTTTTTTTTTTTTTTTGCCTTTTTGTCATTTTAGGGCCGCACCTGCGGCATGTGGAGGTTCCCAGGCTAGGGGTCTTATCGGAGCTGTAGCCACTGGCCTATGCCGCAGCCACAGCAACGCAGGATCCGAGCCGCGTCTGCGACCTACACCACAGCTTACGGCAACGCCGGATCGTTAACCCACTGAGCAAGGCCAGGGACCGAACCCGCAACCTCATGGTTCCTAGTCGGATTCGTTAACCACTGCGCCACGACGGGAACTCCCATGGAAATTTCTGAGGTTAAAGAGGTTTTTTCAAAATACGTGATGGCCTCAGGTTGCCCCCTTATGGAACTTTCAATATTTGCAGAATTCTT
>PVHT021183693.1:18921659-18954241 GCA_004024745.2 Catagonus wagneri
ACGGCAACGCCGGATCGTTAACCCACTGAGCAAGGCCAGGGACCGAACCCGCAACCTCATGGTTCCTAGTCGGATTCGTTAACCACTGCGCCACGACGGGAACTCCCATGGAAATTTCTGAGGTTAAAGAGGTTTTTTCAAAATACGTGATGGCCTCAGGTTGCCCCCTTATGGAACTTTCAATATTTGCAGAATTCTTTACTGAATTTAGTCTTTTACTGAACTAAGGCAAAACCCAATTTACAAGCATTAGCTTTTTTTCTCTGGGTAACATGTTATCTTACCATTTTCATTTATTCAATTAGCTATTACTGAAATTTTGCCACATTTAATAAAAATGTGAGTATGGGTAAATCGACAGAAAACTGAAAATTTCTGAAGATGTGTCATAACCCCTTTTACCCACATCCTTAGGACTAACCGTTTTGTGAGTATCTTTTTTTTTTAAAACATATCTGAACAAAGTGGGATGGTGGTCTTAATATTTTACTAAATTCTGGGGATAGGATGGTTTAAGTTTCATATTTATGAAATATTTGGAAATTTGGTTAAGTTTTTTTTTCTTTTTAGGGCTGCACCCGCAGCATATGGAAATTCCTGGGCCAAGGTCAAACTGGAGCTATAGCTGCCAGCCTACACCGCAGCCACAGCGACTCGGGATCTGAGCCGCGTCTGTGACCTACACCACAGCTTATGGTAAGACCGGATCCTTAATCTGCTGAACGAGGCCACAAATCAAACCTGCATTCTTACAAAGACAACTTCGGGTCCTTAACCTGCTGAGCCACAATGGAAACTCCTGCTTAGTTTTTTCAAAAAAGTATGTTTGAATTCCGGCTCTCCCCCTTGTTGGCTGCCTAACCTCATATAAGACTCTTAATTTCCTTGAGCCTCAGTGTTTTCCTCTGTAAAATGGGGAGAATGGTGCCATCTGTGATGTATTTGAGACAACTCCTGGTGCAGTGTGCGTGCAAGCGTAAAAGTAGTGGTTGTAACCCCTGGGCCTTCATCTCCCGCACTGTTACAGGTCAGATTGTACTGAAGGGGCCCCAGGCTCTCTGGAGTTGTTACAGCTCTGATCCTCAGGATGCAAGATAAATGGGCAAGAGGAAGCACTAAGATTAGTGTCTTCATCTCCTCCCACCAGGGAAGGTCTTGCCCTCTCCAACGTGCGTGGGAGGAGCGGGAACTTCAGTTAATTTGCTCCTGGTGTGGGCCCCTGGTTCTGAGCACTTAAGGGAGTTAGATGCAGTGGGGGTTGCTTCAGAAAGCAGCCCCTCAAGGCGAGTAGGACTGTATGCCCCTGGGACTGCTCCTCAGACCAGGGAAAACCTCAGCAGGTATGTGGAAGCCGGTGGTAGGTGGTGGCTGGGGATTCAGGGAGCTTGGGCTGTGGGGCACTGATCAAGTTCTAAGAAATGGATTGTAGAAGGCACAGCAGGGACTGTGTGCCTGTTTTCCTGAAGACTTGTCTTCACCATTGTCAGAGATAAACAAGGCTGGACAGAAACTAAAGCAGTGAAAACAGATTTGATTCTGACACTATGGTAAAAGGCCGGAAAGAGCTGGGTTCCATTCTGATTTGTGTGAGTTGACTGGGCATTTAAAGGAGAAAGTGATAGGAGTTCCCATCGTGGCTCAGTGGTTAACAAATCCGACTAAGAATCATGAGGTTGCAGGTTCGATCCCTGGCCTTGCTCAGTGGGTTAAGGATCCGGCGTTGCCGTGAGCTGTGGTGTAGGTTGCAGATGCGGCTCGGATCCCGCGTGGCTGTGGTGAAGGCCGGGGCTACAGCTCCTGTTAGACCCCTAGCCTGGGAACCTCCATATGCCGCGGGTGCGGCTCTAGGTAAAAGGCAAAAAGCCAGAAAGAAAGAAAGAAAGTAAAGGAGAAAGGGATGGAGGGTGAGTGAGCCAGCGAAACCTGACCTGCGGTGGGTAACGAGTGGAAATGAGCTGGGGCAGCTCTGGGCTGCAGTCGTGGAAGTTAGGGTTCCGTCCCCCCAGGGGCTGGGAGACTGGGTCCCTGTCCTCTGATGGTGACATTTCAAGGAATGGCTCTCGGGTCTTGAGAAAGATGCTCCTGAGCTGCAGGAGGAGCAAGATATATCCTGGGGACAGAGGAGGGATTCAGAGGGCTGAGCCCCTTAAGGAAATGCTCTCAGAAAGGGAGGTCGGTGGTCCTCAGGTGTTGGTAGAAAAGCGGTGAGTTTTTCTGGCAGCCATGCCCTTTTCTCAGGCAGGCATTTGCGGCAGGGGGCAGTTCTGGGGTCGTCCCGGGGCAAAGCCTTGTGTGCTAGGAGCCAGGCTAGGGTTTGAGTGCAGTTCTCACTAGGAGGCCTTCTCAGACCAGTATAACCATATAACCCCTGTGGGTCTCCATCTGTCGGCCTTGGGGGCCTTTGCAAACTGGAGCATTAGTGGCTGGTCCGCTCTCTTCCCGAGGAATTTGGGAGGCTTCTGTGTGTGGGGGCACAGCTCAGGAGTCGGGAATCTTAGAACGGTTTGTATCTTTCTCTGTTTTATTCATGTTAGTTTCACCTTAACTAAACAGATAGTTAACATATTTGAGGTTAGGAACACTCTTATTTGTCTGTCTTCATTTGGTTTGTTATGCAACTGAATTTATTCAATATAATTAAACCGCAGAATAAATAAGGTAAAGGAAAAGACTTGAAACAGAATTTGAGTAATTTGGTCATTTAAGTGGAGAAGCAAAAGAAAATAACAGTATTGAAATGATAAAAGAAATTATTTTACTACCCTTCTTGCCATGAAGAAGAAATTAAAATTCCCACTAAAGGCCATACTAACTTCTCTTATCTTTCTGAAATGTTTGAAAGAATGTTTGCCACTTCCTTAATTACAAGGAAGGAACGAATCTCTGAGATTCATTGTATAGGTGATATTGAAACTATATTTCTATGTGTGTCTGACTTAACATTGCTAAAATAGTAAAAATTTCTACCAGTTTAACATTTATCTAAACACTAAAATAGGTACAAAGAATTTTATTCCTTCTTGATGCTGAGAATATTCTCAGATCTTGGCAGCTCTGCAGCAAACGGAGGGGGTGGCTCTCAGATGGCAGGTTTCCCTGAAGGGAGGCCAGGCTGAAGTTGGCTGAGTTGTAATGTTTTTATCTGAGGTATTGGCATGAAGGCTCCCACCACTGTTTCTAAAGGAAGCCCAAGGTTGGGTAAGAGTCGGGGCCAGCACAGAACTGAAAGACAGGGTAGAGTTTACAAAGATGCATGCATTTTATCTGGCAGCCTTTCCCCTAGTTACAGCCTCAATATGGCTTCTATTTCAGTGGTCTCAACTGGGGTGGTTTTGCCTCTCAGGGGGCACTTTGTAGTATCTAGAGACCTTTTTAAAAAATTAATTTTTATTAAAGTATAGCTGATTTATAATGTGCCAATTTCTGCTGTACAGCAGAGTGACTCAGTCTGGGTCACTCTGCTGTACAGCAGAAATTGGCACACATTTCCTTTCTTATATTTCATTATGTTCTAGCCCAAGAGACTGGATATAGGTCACCGTGCTATCCATTCTAAGTGTAATAGTTTGCATCTACTAACTCCCTAACTCCCAGTCCATCCCACTCCCTCCCCTCTCCCCCTTGGCAACCACAAGTCTGTTCTCTATGTCTGAGAGTCTGTTTCTGTTCTGTAGATAGGTCCACTTGTGCCATATTTTAGATTCCACATATAAGTGATATCATATGGCATTTGTCTTTCTCTTTCTGACTTACTTCAGTTAGTATAAGAATCTCTAATTGCATCCACATTGCTGCAAATGGCATTATTTTGTTCTTTTTTATGGCTGAGTAGTATCCCAGTGTGTACACATCTTAATCCATTCCTCTGTTGACGGACATTTAGGTTGCATCCATGTCTTGCCTATTGGGAATAGTGCTGCAATGAACATGCAGGTGCATGTATCTTTCTGAATGATAGTTTTATCTGGATGTATGCCCAGGAGTGGGATTGCTGGATCATATGGTTGTTCTAGATTAAGTTTTCTGTGGAAACTCCATACTGTTTTCCATAGTGGTTATACCAATTTACATTCCCACCGACAGGGTAGAAGGATTCCCTTTTCTCCATATCCTCTGAAGACATTTTTCATAGTCATAATAGATGGGTTTGCTGCTGGCATCCAGGAGGTAGAGGACAGCGATGTTGCTAAACATCCTATAATGCAAAGAACATCTCCCCACAACAAAGAATTACCTGACCCCAACTGTCCAGCGTGCCAAGATGGAGAAACCTCATTCTATATTTAATGACAAGAAAACCAGTTTTTTCTTAAGTGTGTCCACTAACACCTTACTACTCAAGAGTGTGGTCCCCAGTTGATATCAGCATCACTTGGAAGTCTATGAGAAATTCAGACTCTGAGGATCTTCTCCAGGCTTACTGGATTGGAACCTGTGCTTTTATAAGATGCCTGGGTGGTTCATATGTGGTCAGTTTTGAAAAGCATGACCTATTCTCTCTGAGAACCACAGAGGGCAAGTCAGGGCGCTAAGTCAGGAAGAGGCAGAGTCCTGGTTCTGCTGATGCAGCGTCTTTAAATCCACAAAAACTCACTTCCCCATCTACTTTGGTTTTTCATTTTCATTTAGGTATCTTTCACTTCTTTGCTCCCTTTTTGTTCCTTCCTTTGTCCCATCCTTCTTTCCTTCTCTAGGACTCTGCTTCATAAAATCTGTATTCATCTGTCTTTATCCATGTATGTGCATTGCTTTTTCTAGGTCTTTAATTTTAAGCCACTCTTGATCCAAAAAAAGAAAGAAAGAAAAGGAACTTATCTCTTTAATTAAAGAAAATTGTCCTAGAGGGAAAACTGGGTAGAATCTGGAAGCATAGCCATAGTTTCTGAAACCTGATATAACACAATTAAATTCAATCTTCCTGCACTGAGCCTTCAGTGGTGAGATATTAAAAAGGAAGGCAATAAAGTTCATCCAGTACTAATTTAATCAGAAGCCCATGTAATCAGTCTCTTTGATATACCTTTTGTCAACACAGCTTTAGGTTTTGAATATTCAATCTAAAACCCTGGAAATTTACCATATTGACTTAGCAGTAGAATTTATTGCTGAACTTAGGTATGATAATAGGACTGAAGAAAAAAAATTTAGTCTGCACACCATGCCAGCGTACCATAAAATTATAGAGGTTTTTAGATAATTTATTTAGAAATTCTCTTTTTAACTTTTTAAGTTTTTGCTTTTGTCAAGTTCACCTTTTATTAGCTCCATGTTTCACTATAGAAAATATGAGCTAAAACATTAAACCATTAAAGTAAACTTTCAACTTGATAAACATTATCTAAGCACCTACTGTTTACACAAATTGGCATTAGAATTACGGAGGACTACAAAAGATGAAGATACAATCCCTAACCTAGTTTATAGTGTGTGTGTGTGTGTTGGATAAGCATATGTAGAAGTTTCTTCATGGTAAATATGTTAATACATGAATCACCCAAGAGCTGCAGGACTTTATAGAGAAATATACATGCCTGGTGTTTCTTTGTTATAGAAAAATGGACTTTGAAATTTAGAAAATGAGAAGTAGGACTTAAGAGATTCTAGTTCCTAAAGAAGTTTAACTACAGAGCTGAAGTAGACCTGATACTCTCAGAAAATTTATCACACCTATTAATGCTGTTTTCCCAAGCATTTCTTCATTGCTATATTTTTCAACACATCTCATCACTTCATAATTCTTTGCCCTCACTTTTTAAGCTAATAGTGAAACCAAAGGAAAGACTCTTTTTGATTGTGAATCTAGGTTATACATGGAAAACAATGAAACTGCTATGTGCATATTGAAGAGAACCTAATGAAAGCAATACGTAATGGATTTTTAAATGAACTTAATAAAATTTATCCTGCTTAGGAATGACTTTTTTTTGCCTCTCTCTCTATCTCTTTTTTTTTTTTCTTAGGGCTGCACCTGCAGCGTGTAGAGGTTCCCCAGGCTAGGGGTCGAATCACAGCTGTAGCTGTAGGCGTATGCCACAGCCACAACGCCAGATCCAAGCTACACCTGTGACCTACATCACAGCTCATTGCAACAGCCAGATCCTTAACGCACTGAGTGAGGCCACTATGTAAGTTTTTTCACATGCCATCTCTTGGAGACTTCAATAATGAGGCTCTAGAAGGGATCTCCAACTTTTCTCTGAATCCTAATTAATATTGAAAAGGGCATATGCGAAAAGGAAATGACAAGTAATAAAGTCTTTTCACTCATATCTTGAGTCTTTTCACTTGTGACCTTGCAAATGACTCTGTGCCAAAAATTACATCAATATTTGGACTGAATTCCTAAAGTAAATCAAATGACATTGAGTCATACTAAAGCTTCATTCAATTAGGCAATCACATCAGACGATTAATTTTTAAAAGATGCTAGGAAAACTGGTTTTATATGATGTCTCATAGGGCAGTGCTCACCTTTTGAAACTGGCAGGTGTGTCCTCACCATGTGGCATTAAAGATTATTAAAGTAATAATGGATATATGGTCACTATATAAAACCAGTTTACTTCATTAATAATGCTGGCCTTGAATTTTTCAAAAATACTTCCATTCACCCCAAATTCCGTGAGTCATTTTCCCTATAAATGGAGTCCTGTGTTTACTTCTTCACACATGGCTTGTCTGCAGCCTGCATACTGCTGGCTGCTTCTGACTTGATGTCAGATCTTGGAGAACTAATGAGATGGGTTTATTTTGTTTTCTTTTTTCTTTTTTTAAATGAGATAATGAAAAGTTCTCTTTGGAATAAAGGTGCACTGGCAAGTTAGGAAGCTAAAAGCAAGTGAAGAGACTTTTGAAAGGAATTAAGAAATCCTGCTTCTGAGACAATAGATGTAAAGGAATCACATTTTGTAAAATACTGAGCAGACGTCCTTTTGTTTTGTCCTACAGTCTTTTCTCTTCTTTCAGTCTTTCACCTTCAAGCCTGAACCATGACATCAAAATCTTCAGAGAAGGGGAGGGTGAACCCCATCTGGATACCCTTTGGACTGGGTGCATTCTGGTCAGAGCAGAAGATTAAGAAGAGATCCTGGCCTTGTGGGAGGAAGGAGGTAACAGGGACAGAAGAGCACTTGGTGACAGAGTGTCTGAGTGACCTTGTCTAGGCTAAAGTGACAAGTGAATGTGGAGACATTTTCCATAAGAGGGAGAGCAGAGATCACAGAAGTGTGGCTTTTGCCCTGTTTGTTCTTGAGAGAAGGAAACCTACAGTGATTCTTTCCATAAGTGGGGCAACAGTGGGGTCAGGCAAGTGGAATGAGGGCCTGATTCTCACTCACCCTCTGAATATCCCTTTCTAGAAGTTTCCATGAATGCGAACCCTCCAGATAGCTGAAGGCACGGATGGGCAAACTTAATGGGAGGAATGTTAATGTAGGGGAGCAAAGTGCCACTAAGCAAGGGTAGGTGCCTACCTGGGCTGGAGGAAGGATGAAGTTGAAGATCAGACCTCATCCCAGCTGAGAAACACTTGACAGTTCCTCAAGCCCAGCAGAGGAATGGCAGGTGGGGCTCCCAGGCCCAGGAATGGAGATGGGAGGCAGGGAATGGCGAGTATGTATCTGGGGCCACACCACCATTCCTTGAGCTGCCATCTTGGAGAAGAACTGGGGAAGTGGAGGACGCTGAAAACACCCTCTCTTCCTAAAGCCTGAGTTACCCAAAGACACTATTTTTTAAAATGGAATTTCCCAACTGAATTACAGTTGTGTGTTTCTCTCTTAGTGGGGTGGCGGCCCACAAGGAATGTCAACAACTATAGAACATAAATAAGCAGAGGGGTTTCTGTGCACAACTGAGCACAGGATGATAAAATTCACAAGGTTGACTTATGGGTCTGGCCTCCTTTTTTTTTTTCATATATGTGTGCATTTTATTTTTTTCTTAATGAATTTTATTACAATTATAGGTGTACAGAAATCATCACAAGTCAATTTGATAGCATTTTTATCCCAAACCCTCAGTGCATCCCCCACCCCCCAGATTGTCGTGTTTGAAAAACCAAAGGCTTTCCAAAGTCTGTGAGTCATTGTCTGTTCTGCAAAGAAGTTCGTTGTGTCTTTTTAGTTTCCAAATGTAAGCGGTAGCATTGGGTGTAGCTGTCTAATTGTCTGACTGGTTTCTCTTCGCATGATAATTTCTAGGTCCATCCAAGTTGCTACAAATGTTGTTATTTTGTTCCTTTTAATGGCTGAGTAATATTCCATTGTGTGTATGTACCATATCTTCCGTATCCAGTCCTCTGTCGATGGGCATTTAGGTTGTTTCCATGACCAGGCTATTGCATAGAGTGCTGCAATGAACACTGGAGTACATGTGTCTTTTTGAGTCATGGTTTCCTCTGGATAGATGCCCAGGAGTGGGATTGCTGGATCAAATGGTAATTCTATTTAGAGTTTTCTGAGGAATCTCCATACTGTTTTCCACAGTGGTTGCACCATTTTGCATTCCCACCAGCAGTGTAATAGGGTTCCTATTTCTCCACATCCTCTCCAGCACTTATTGTTTGTAGACTCTTTGATGATGGCCATTCTGGCTGGTGTAAGGTGGTACCTCATAGTGGTTTTGATTTGCATTTCTCGAATGAGGAGCAATGTTGAACATCTTTTCGTGTGTTTATTTGCCATCTGCATGTCTTCTTTGGAGAACTGTCTGCCTAGATCCTCTGCCCACTTTTTGATGGGGTTGTTTGTTTTTTTTTGGTATTGAGCTGTAGGAGCTGTTTGTAAATTTTGGAGATTAATCCCTTTTCAGTCAATATTATCAAAATGACTATACTACCCAAGGCAATCTACACATTCAATGCAATCCCTATCAAATTACCAAGGATGTTTTTCACAGAATTAGAACAAAATATTTTAAAGTTTGTTTGGAAACACAAAAAACCTAGAATAGCCAAAGACATCCTGAAAAAGAAAAATGGAGCTGGAGGAATCAGGCTCCCTGACTTCAGACTCTACTACAAAGCTATAGTCATCAAAACTGTATGGTACTGGCACAAAGACAGAAATATAGATCAGTGGAACAGGATAGAAACCCCAGAATTAAATCCACACATCTACAGTCAACTAATCTATGACAAAGGAGGCAAGAATATACATTGGAGAAAAGACAGCCTCTTCAATAAGGGGGGTGGGAAAACTGGACAGCCACATCTAAAAAAATGAAACTAGAACACTTCCTAACACCATGCACAAAAATAAACTCAAAATGGATTAAAGATCTAGATATAAGACCAGATACTATAAAACTCTTAGAGGAAAACATAGGCCGAACACTATCTGACATAAATGATAGCAACATCTTCTCAGATCCATGTGTCAGAGTAAGGACAATAAAAAGAGAAATAAACAAATGGGACTTGATTAAACTTCAAAGTTTCTGCACAGCAAAGGAAACTCTAAACAAAACGAAAAGACAACCCACAGAGTGGGAGAAAATATTTGCAAATGGGTCTGGCCTCCTAATCCTGGGGCCTAGTCATGTAATTTCCAAAACTTAGGTTTTTCCAAAGCTTTGAGAATTTCTATATTGGAAAACTGTCCAGTAAATTCTGGGTGGTAGGCAAAAACATAACAATGGTATTATTGCAGCATTTAATCTCTGTGACCTTGGGGAGTATGCTCCCCCCGCCCCACTCTGTAGTGAGGAGGACTGCTGGGGGGTCAAGGAGCCTTAAGGGAAAGAGCTGGAGAAGGCTGCCCTGGCTTCCCTTTCTTCTGCAGTGCTCTTCCTGCCCATCTTTCTCTTTCTGCGTCTCTTCTTTTTCTTTTTCTTTCTTTCCATTTTTTTAGGGCCACACCACGGCACATGGAAGTTTCCAGGCTAGGGGTCAAATCGGAGCTGCAGCTGCTGGCCTGTGCCACAGCCACAGCAACTTGGGATCTGAGCCGAGTCTGTGAATTACACCCCAGCTCACGGCAATTCCAGATCCTTAACCCACAGAGCGAGGCCAGGGATTGAACCCGCATCCTCGTAGATTCTAGTTGGGTTCATTACCATTGAGCCACGATGGGAACTCCTCTTCTTTTGTTTCCATCGGGTCCTTTGACCCTTGTTGGAGCTTCCTGATGAGCAGCTTGGGCCCAGGGACCCCAGAATGAGTACCTCTCAGATGAGCCTTCTAACACGCAAATAGCTGCAGCTGTCTACCGCTGAAGAGAGTGCAAAGCCATTTTCTGTAAGGAGAGTATTTTTCTTCCGTAAGGCCTGTCCAAGAGTCAGAACCATAGAGTAATCAAAGTTCTGACCAAGCAGTTTTGGTTTTTTAGGTTCAGTTTGTTCTTCAAGGCTGCACTGGAATTTTTGAGAGAACTGTCACTTCTCCCTCCTTGTAAGTGATTTTCACTAATCTTCACTGTCAAATATGAGAACAAACATACAGACCTCCACTGACAGGTTTCAAACTGTACTAACCTTGCAGGAGGTTATTCATGAGATGGTGCTATTCAAATGTCACACCCTTTCATTTTCCTTACCAAAGACACATGATGTGGAGTGGGTGGTTAGTACGGTTGGAAGTAAGCTATTGCTAACGAAATGCTGCTAATTGAACTGATTTTTTTTTTTTTTTAAATCAAGACAAGAAAGAAAAGGCAGCCTCTCTGAGAACTCAAGGGAAAAAGATGTTTGCCAGGGGAACTGATAGCTGTGGGAATATATATTTGTGCCACATCTAAGGCATATGGAAGTTCCCAGGCCAGGGACTGAATCCAAGCTGCAACTGTGACCTATGCCACAGCTGCAGCAACATTGGCTTCTTAACCCACTGCTCCAGTCTGGGGATCAAACCTACATTTCCTCAGTGACCTGAGCCAGTGTAGTCGGATTCTTAACCCACTGTGCCATGATGGGAACCTCATCAGCAATTACTTTTAATTGTTCATTTTCTGTATCGAGTTAGCAGAAGGCACAAGGGAACTGACGGATAGGGCTTCTCTGCTACAGCAGGAGATATGGGCACAACCCTCCTTGTTCGTATGGGGAGTTTTTCCAGAGGGCCCCACTGGATGAAGCAGTCTTCATCCACCCACTAGGCTTGGAACAACGGAAAGCAGAGCAATCAGGCTGCTCTATGGTTTAACTTAATCAGTTAGACAGAGTACTAGCTTTATCATAAACGGGCACATTCCCCAATAAAATACAGAATAAAGGGCCATCGGGAATAGTGACCTAGTTTTCTTAATTAAAACTGCTCCGATCTCCTGGTGTTTGGGCCCATGTAGTCTGCCATGTACCAAAGGTTGCTAAACCTTGCCTTCTGCATGAGATTCGCTCCCCATGACTGCTCAGTTACATTGTTTTGGAAAGTTTCATCTTTCTGACACCTCCAGCTTCCCTCTCTGCTGCTAAGAGCATAAAATCATGCTATCATTTCTCCCATCTTTGGAAAACCTCTCTTGACCTCATATCATTCTTCAGCTCTTGCTTCATTTCTGGGTCCTCTTTCTATCAGAGTTCCTTGAAATAACTGTTAATGCTTGCTGGCTCCTGTATCACACTTTATTTCTCTAATCCTGTCTGGTCAGTCCTTGGGCTTTACCATTCCAGGAACACTGTTCCTGTCAAGGTCCCATGATCTGCCCTGTTGGCATCAAGGCTCAGGGCTTGCCCTCAGGTTTTTTTTTTTTTTTTTTTGTCTTTTTAGGGCCACACCCACAGCATGTGGAGGTTCCCATGTTAGGGGTCAAATCGGGGCTGTAGCTGCCGGTCTACACCACAGCCATAGCAACGCTGGATCCAAGCGTCATCTGTGACTTAAACCACAGCCCACGGCAGTGCCGGATCCTCAACCTATTGAGTAAGAACAGAGATCGAAACTGTGTCCTCATGGATACTGGTCAGATTCATTAAGGTTGAAACACTACAGGAGTTCCTCAGCTTTTAACTTATGAATCACTTCTGCTCCTGGAAGCAGCTTGTTTCCAGACACCTCACCCTTAATTTTTCTCTTGTCTGACTTGACACTCTTTCTCGCCTTCCTTTGCAGGTGTGCCCTCATTGCCCTAACTTCTAAACATTGGAAGTCCCAGGGTTTGGTTTCAGATGTCTTTTTTTTCTCTTACTACGCTTGTCTTCTTTAAGATCTTATTCCATCCTTACGTGTATGTCTCCCAAATTTCTATTTCTGACCCAGACCTCTTCCTTGACCTCCCAGATGTAACTATCTGTTCAACAGCTCACAGGCACATCGAGTATCATCTGCCTCCAGATCTTTTTTGGGCTTCAATGCCATGGTCCCCGTCATCAGTTTCTCACCTAATTAATTGCAGCATCTTCCCAACCCACTGTCCTGTGTCTGCCCTTGTTCCTCTGCCATCAATTCTTGAAATGGTAGTTGAAGGGATCCTTTTTATGCATGTATTCAAATCTTGCCTATGCTCAAAGACCAACTTTTCTCTATCTGGGAGGAAAAGCCTGAATCCTGCTGCTGGCTGCCAGGGCTCTCAGGACCCTTCTTTCTCCCCTGGCTCACTTCCTCTCCAGCCACACTGGCTTCCTTGCTGTTTCTCACCAGTCAGATCCAGTCCCACCTCAAGGCCCTTGTGCCCATGTTCCCGTTCTGTATAGAGTGATCTTTCTTCAAATCTTCGTGACTCTGAGCTCCTTAAGCTATCTGCGCCCATGTTAAAGCACATGAGAAATCTCCAACCATCTCTCTATTTAGTGTCCGTGTGTCCCCAGTGTGCTATTTCCCATTCCAGCTTTAGCTTCCTCTCAGCGCCTGGAACCTTCTAGTATATATATGAGACACACATGTTTGTATATGCTCCTTGACTCACCTCTCTGGCATGTAAGTTCCTTGGGGTCAAGGATTTCTGTTTTTTTCATTACCGTCTTTACAGGCCCAGGCGAATGCCCTGCAAAAGCATGTGGTTAGCAGACATTTATTGAGTGGGAAAAAAAAATTATGCTTTATCATTTAGTACAAGATCAGCCAATGGGATAAAATATTTGGAATCAAGAATTAATCTGGTTGCCTTTTGAGAAGATTTTTAGGAGTCAGTTGCTTCTCCTCGGTTTGTGCTAATGGCTTACGATATTTCAATTATAAATCATAATTCGATAAGTAATGATAGTTTCAGTAAATCTATGTAATAATACTAATAAAGGCATTATTTTCATCTGAAGGACTGATTATTGTAATGATTGAAATTCCATTTGTGCATTTTCTTGTTGAAACAAATTAGAAAAATTTTAATTTTAATATAATAATGTTATACATAATGAAGTGTTTATATCTTTTTACTCTTTGCAAATTTTTTTTTTAGAAAAATACTTTCTAGGGCACATAAATTGGGTGGTGGGGAAGCTGTAGAAGCCAGAGGATAATAGATGAGCTAATATTGCCCTCTAGTGGAAAACATGAGACATGCAACATCTGGATCATACTCAAAACCTCGTTCTTTTTCGTCCAGGGAATGCCTAAATGCCAAGGGATTGAATATTTCCAATTTATCATCTGCTTTTTCAGTGTTGAATGAAACTTTCAAATTTAATATTTAAAATGTGAATTATAGAAGTTCCTGTCGTGGCGCAGTGGTTAACGAATCCGACTAGGAACCATGAGGTTGCGGGTTCGATCCCTGGCCTTGCTCATTGGGTTAAGGATCCGGCGTTGCGCGGCTCGGATCCCGCGTTGCTGTGGCTGTGGCGAAGACCGGCGTCTACAGCTCCGATTAGACCCCTAGCCTGGGAACCTCCACATGCCGCCGGGGCAGCCCTAAAATGACAAAAGGAAAAAAAAATAAAAAAAATGTAAATTATATAAGATTTCACTAAACAATGTACAAAAACATATATGACCAATCACTTTTAAAGTATTCACATTTCATAAGCAACCAGAACATTCAAATTAAGAAAAGAAAGGAATACCTTTTCATCTCTCAAATCAGTAAAAGTTTTGAAAACAAAGTGGAGGTGTGAGTGAAGAGGTATTGACGTTGGCAGGTGCATAGTCGGTACTGTGTTATTAGCCTTTTTTGAGAATTTCCCTAAAAAATTGTATGAAGATTTTTGTATTTGCCTTTTTATGAGGAGAGGTGAAAGCACCACCAGATTCTCAGAGCTCATGCCTCCAAAAGTTCAGAACAATTGTTTAAATTATTTCTGGGGGAGGAGGAGAAATTGGCAATTTGTGCCCCCAAAAGTTCATGGGTATGTGTATTCCAGCGTTGTTTTGATGATTAACACCTATAAACCACTTAAATACTCAACAATAAGCAAGTTTCAAATAAATCACATTCCAGGCCTAGGAGGGAGTCACTGTGGCTATTAGCAATTGTACTCTAGAATTAGAGATTCTTTTACTTGTAAATTTTGTTTTTAGCAAAAGAACTAGTAAGGGGAGGCTGGGTAGGGAAGCAACAATTCCTGAAACTGATTTTTTTTTTTTTTTAACTGCAAGTCAACAAATAGAACTTCTCCAGTACAGTGGTGCAATCGAAAGCTTTGATTTGGTCTATCTTTCCATTTGATACTGTTTTTTAGGCATGAATCAGCCTTTTCGGTCCTGCCGAGTTGGGGTGGGGAAGGGGCACATTTATAGCACTGTGAGAACGCTGCATTGCTTGTATAGACAATATTCCTACTAAAGTAGAGTCGTGACTCTGGAACATGAAGACAACAAATGAAAACACAGCTACTAATAGGGCAAGATACAAGGTAAAAAGCCAGGAGCTCAACAGTCCTGCTCTCTTTGGTGGGAGTTTACAGACATGAGTGTTTTTAATTGTGGAGACTAAAGACCCTGGCAGTCGTGATTGCCTCCAAGGAAGAAGTGGTGACTGGGAGGCACAGCGGGTAACTTCTTTTATTTTTACTGCAAAGCTTTCTCCATCCTGACTTCCCCCATTAAAACAAACAAAAAAAATTCCACCTGTGGATCATTTCATCAAATTACAGAGATAGAGAACCACAATAATACAAAAAAATCTACCCAAAGAGGAGTTCCTTTCGTGGCTCAGTGGTTAACGAATCCAAGAACCATGAGGTTGTGGGTTCGATCCCTGGCCTTGCTCAGTGGGTTAATGATCCAGCGTTGCCATGAGCTGTGGTGTAGGCTGCAGACGCGGCTCGGATCCCGCGTTGCTGTGTCTGTGGCGAAGGCCAGGGCTACAGCTCCTGTTAGACCCCTAGCCTGGGAACCTTCAAATGCCGCGGGTGCAGCTCTAGATAAAAGGCAAAAAGACAAAAAAAAAAAAAAATACCCCCCAAAAATTTTTGTCATGGCAAAAATGCTTCCAGGCCTCGAGTTTGCCTCTCTTGTTTTGAGCAGTATCAGAGTGTTGATATGTTAAGTTACGAATTCAGGTTCAGTGGCACACAGCTCGAAAAGCCTGGTAGGAATGGAAAGGTTGCTTTATTCAGGAGGCTGCAACCTGGGGAGAAGGAAGACTGTGTCCCAGAACCAACTCTGAAGATTCTGCTTGGCCATGAAAGTTTTTAAAGGGAAAAGGGGGGAGTTCCCGTCATGGCGCAGTGGTTAATGAATCCAACTAGGAACCATGTGGTTGTGGGTTCAATCCCTGGCCTTGCTCAGTGGGTTAATGATCCAGCGTTGCCATGAGCTGTGATGTGGGTCGCAATCTGGCTTTGCTGCTCCTGTGGCGTAGGCCGGCAGCTGTAGCTCCAATTCAACCCCTAACCTGGAACCTCCATACGCTGTGAGTGCGGCCCTCAGAAGCTGCCCCCCCCCCCCAAAAAAAAGGAAAAGGGGAAGAGATGGCAGCTAAACTGTCTGCCCCCCAGACTAGACTGTAGGGGGTCAGATTCATCTTAATCTCCCATTGTACGCAGGCTTCCTGACTCCTTGTGTTCTTTCTCTAGATGCTGTCTTGTTCATACGGTTTGTTCATGAGATTACTGAAGGGGAAGCTGGGTAATGATTTAGGCATTTGTTAATTCCTTATTCTCCATTTCTACTTCTTTAATCCAAGGAAAGAACCAATAGGTTAGGCAAGGCATTGTGTGATCACAGATGTGAAAAGTGTACTTGGGTGAGAGGTTATTTAAAATGCAACCTTGCTTAAGTGACAAGACAAAATGGGTCTCTTACAGAGAACTGCTTCCTGCAAAAAGCTGTGTACAACCCCCACTGTCAGATAGCATTCCATTCCTGTGGGATTATGAGCAAATGTCTGTCTTCTGGAAATTCATACTGACATAGGGCATCGTATTCTTAGAGTGGAAGACATCAACTTGGGTCTGCAGCATCGCTTTGCTGACAGTTTTGGTAGCCTGCTTACATATGTGGGCAAAGCAAGATATAATTATTTTGATGCCCACAAAGATATAGATTATTATGAAGAATAGCATTAATTCTATTCTCTTGAGGCCAGTTATTGGAATTATGCTAGCCATAGATTCTGTACTGCTCAAGATTGAGTAGCTTATGTCATGGCTACAGTCTGGTCATCATGCAATTAGCCTTTCCCCTCCGGTGGTAGTATGGTATCTGTAAAACAACAACTCAGGAATGTGTATCAGACACTGAAAGATTTTGTGATTTGTTGTCCTGATCTTTAACTACTTGAGCCTTTGTGACTCATGGAGGCCTGGGAGACTTCAACTTTTCTGCAAACAAGAGTCAGGGGACATGGAGGAGTCTTTGTACTTGGAGAGGGGCACAGGGTTCAGCTCAGTTTCAGCTTAGACCCATCCTTAGGCTTTTGGTCAAGTGGTGCCATGTTTATTTCCTATTTCAGGGTTTTTGAAGTCCCATCTATTTGAAGAAGTGATTTTTAGCTGTACTATTAATTGCAACAGATGAAAGTAAATAGTAAACTTAAGACATTAATTGTGGTATATCTACTCTAAAAAAACTTAGATAAAATCCTAGAAGGATATACTGTTCTGTAGGAAGGTAAGATCCTTTTTCTTGTATACATAAAGTTACACGTTCATGCTCCAGTGCGAATGGCTGACAACTAGAGTTATGATTAGGTCCTGCTGGTTTCCTTTGGAGTTTATAGCCCAGAAAGCTCATGGAAATGATGAGAGTCTTATAACCTCTTATGGTTGAGTTGTGCCACCCCTCTATCTCCTAACACATGTTGAAGTCCTAACCGCTGCCCCCAAACTCAGAATGTGATCCTATTTGGAAAAACTGTCTTTGCAGATGTAATTAGTTAAGATGAGGTCACACTGGAGTAGGGTGGGACTGTAATCCAATATGACTTGTGTCCTTATGAAAAGGGGAAATTTGGACACAGACATGCACACAGGAAGAACACCACATGAAAATCAAAGCAAAGCTTGTGGTGATGGTTCTGCAATCCAAGGAATGCCAAAAGTTGCCAGCAAAACGCCAGAAATTAGAGAGAGGTATGAAACATTCTTCTTCAGCCCTTAGAAGGAACAAACCCTGGATTTCACATGGTAGCTTAGTGGAAACGAATTTCTGACTAGCATCCATAAGAGCACAGGTTCGATCCCTGGCCTTGCTCAGTGGGTTAAGGATCCGGAGTTGCTGTGAGCTGTGGTGTAGGTTGCAGACATGGCTTGGATCTGGTGTTGCTGTGGCTGTGGTGTAGGCCAGCCACTACAGCTCTCATTTGACCCCTAGCCTGGGAACCTCCATATACCATGGATGCTGCCCTAAAAAGACAAAAAAAGAAAAAAAAATGAACAAACATTGCTTACACCTTGATCTTGTACTTCTAGCCTCTAGAATCCTGAGTTCCAGAAAAAGCAACATGTTCTGTTTGAGCCACTCTAGCAAATGCACACACCTCCCAATCCAAGTGAAATCAAGCAGCAAAATAAAAGACAATGTGTGAAAACAGCAAAATTGAAAGAATCCAATTCCCAAAGCATCAAGAGCTCAACAGGTGTAACTGAACAGCAACTGTGCATGCCCGTCCTGGTGCTGGGTGCTTTTCTGAGATTGTCTTTAATTCTCCCAACAAAGCATAGAGTTGATATAATTCTTTCTATTTTACTGAGAAGAAAACTGAGCCTTAGAAGAATAAGTGATGATTGCAAGGCAGCATGGGCAGTGTGCCATGAGTTCAAGACGTGGATCCAGGTTTGACAGGCTCTGTCAGATTCAGAATTACTACACTCTAAGTTTATCAACTGTAATTTTGAGATGTTTATCCCAATCTTTTTTAAGTATGCAGATTTACTCACTATTTTAGATCAAATGTGGAGTGGCAGTGCTGGCATTGGGGATGGGCTGAACATCAACAAAGGGTCTATTGATTGTGTGTGAGGGTATGTGAGTGTGTTTGTATGTATGTGTGTGTGGAATAAGGCAGTGGTAGTCTGAGCTTGCAGTAAGCCCCCTCGCAAGGAGAAGTGCCCCTCATAAAATGCATGTTTTCTATGAGACTAAAAAATATGGCCGAAATTCTTTAATCTATTTTTCATCATTTTAGGGGTGGAGGGAAGGCTCTATTCTAGGACAGTCTCAGTGACATCTGGTGGTTTTGCAAACTGAAGTCAATTTATCAGATCAAGTGAACTTACCTGGATAAAATTATTTCCTTTTCTGTTCACTTGTACAGAATCTCTGGCTTATTTGAAATTTCTAAAAATTTTATAATAGCAGTTAAATCAAGACCCTACAGTTTCCCACAAAATTCTTACATAATGCTAACATGTAATTTAATTGAATCCATATATGACATTTGACCGTGAGAAAATGACATATACATTATAATACTTAGTGAATGTCTTGAGGGGTAGAATAAATAGCTCTCCATCTGAGCACATCTGTTCCTTTCCAGAAAATAAGAGAAAACTTGCTTTTCTTCTTTTAACATATGCTGAGTTTTTAAGGTAAAGTTTCATTTAAATGTAAAACATTGTTATTTAAAACACAAAACGAAATCTCATTTGCTTTTATCTTCCATTATACTTTCTAATTTAATTTTGCAGTCTGTTGGCCCCTTTCCCTTATTTGTGAGTAGTTACTTCGTTAAAATTTGTGTCATTTCTACATAAATTAAAGCCTAGCAGATTTGTGGTATGTGAACACCCCATAGCAGTGGTATATTTACTCACAATCTTCTCTCACATATTTTGAGAGGTTTCTAAAGTATTTTGGCCCCAAAGACACACTGACTTCTGAGCATTATTTTTTTCTCTATTTCTGTTACATATGTGAATAAATATCAGAAGCCATTAAAAGCCTTCTCTTAGGGGAGAAGAGAGTTTCTCTGAATCACTTTTACAATAGTATTTATGGCCCCGTTTTTTTCAGGTGTATGGTTTCCAATTTACTATTACAAGTTCTCTGATGAGCTGTCTAGGGGCCTCTAACCCTGTTCGCGTCTTCGGCAGTGCCCGGCGAGTTATTGGCCTCACAGTGCAACAAAGCGTTTTAAACAAACATCCTCTGTTCATCCAGACTCACTTTAAACGAGGCTCTGAAACCGATCCAAGTGCAGATGGCCGGGTGTCACCTGTGTTCCCAGCCGGCTGTAACTTCTACTGCTGCCCCCATTTTCCACCGTGAGAGAGGTGGAGTGGAAAATAATACTAATCTTCAAGAGGAGGATTCTTTCATGCATTCTTGGTCTCAGAGAACCAATCATTTAAAAACAATTTACCACCACAAACTGGGTGCCATTTTAAAGAAACATGAAAGAGAACAGAAGAAATCTGTTTTCTAATGATTCGACTGGCTGGTTCAAACAAAGATATTGCTTTAGGCCGGCAAGTGGCTTGTGTTTTACAAACATCACCAAACTGTACTGTGTCTGAAAACACAGAGAAGTCAGGAAACCAACCAACCAACCAACCAACCGATGTCAAGATCCTTTTCTTTTAAGATGGTCATCATTCCTTGCCTAAATCCCAGTTTTCTCTACTAAAGCAGATTACTATTATTGAATTGTATACAATAAACATAAAAACTGGGATAAAATGATTAAATTGACTCTATGAACTGTTTCTTAATTTCCTATTGCTAATGATAAAAGCTGTGTCCAGCAGCCTTGAACATGAGCACAGATTTTTGTAAACTTACTCAATTCTTCTGGGCCAAAGTAGGTATGTCCAGTACCTTTTCAAAGAGAAGCTTCAGTCTCTACAAGAGAAAAGTCACCATGCGGTTACCAAAAAAGAAGCCATTATCTCACTTTTGTTTTCTGTTGACAGGGGTTTATTTTCCCCAAGTTTATCTCATAAATATATTTAGGAATTAACTTCTACGGAAGTTTTAGTGATTTTCCCAAGAAGATAGATGACTAAGCCATGTGGATTTACCCCCCTAGGCATGCTGTCTATCCTGTTGAATGGAAATGAATTATGTACCTACTATCAAGTGGAGTTTGAGAAGGGTTTTATTAAGCATACTTTTTTCCATTTGTGGCCTCTTAGAACACAGAAAGTATTTAGAACTTAGAACACAGTATTTTACTACAGTTGCAACATCCCAGGGACTCCAAAGTCTACACTCTTCCCCTGGGGGACGGGGGGGTGGAGGGGGAGACGGGGGAGGAGCCCATGAGTATCCTGAGATGCTGATAGTGAAGTTACTTAGATGTGGACTGAGCAAAGTCTCGGGGCACCTTATGTCAGTCTTGGCGGAAGCTGGTGAGTAGGCTATTTTATAGGTCAGCTGTGAAAGGAACAGGCAGGAACGCAGCTCTCACTGGTGAGACTTAAAAAGAGACCTTGGATTAGAAGATGGATGCTCATTTACCTGCAGGACTGAAATGCATCCTCTTCTAAAATTTTGGAAGTTAAGATAAATAACCATCTCCTTGGTTGAGGCAGAAGATACTCAAGACCACGAAACCCTGACTTGGGACATTGTTAAGGGGAGAGAGAAGAGATGAGAATTCCTCTACTGGGAAGGAAGGTTTTTGGAATGAAAAGTCTTGAAGAAATACCTACACCAGTTAGAGGGTAACACCTCCCTTCCCATGTAGTGATCCCTTTCTGAAAAGTGTCTGAGCATGCCTACACTGCCTGGTGAGCTAGTTCTGGGCCACTTAATAGCGATAGAGGAGAAGAGAAGCCTGTTCATTTAATATCTCCCAGTTTCTAGGGAAGAGAGGGCTGCAGGCTTTCAAAAGGATTATAGCAGAGTTTTGTGGGGCTGGGTGGGGGAATTACAAGAGCCAGGGAGAGACCATCCTTAAGTCACAGCAGCCAGTGGCAGACCCTCCTGTGATGCTGAAGGAGCAGTCTGGGAGGACGATGTGAGATGTCATTAATGACAAAATTTCTGGTAACCTTGATGATACCTAGAGTGGCAGAGGGCAGTGCAAGCTCCTTGCATGGCTTTAATAAGGGAGGAAGAGAAGAGGCAATGAAAAAGTTATTAGGAGTGTGCACAGCCATCATCTTCCTAAAATCTTGAGAAAGATCAAAATTTCATCTGCTTGGAGTTCCTGTCCTGGCTCAGTGGTAACAACACTGACTAGTTTGACTGGATATGAGGACAAGTGTTCAGTCCCTGGTCTTGCTTCACTCAGTGGGTTAAGGATCTGGTGTTGCCATGAGCTGTGTTGTAGGTCGCAGATGTGGCTTGGATCCCGAGTTGCTGTGGCTGCGGTGTAGGCTGGCAGCTTCAGCTCCAATTTGAACCCTAGTCTGGGAACTTTCATATGCTGTGGGTGTGGCCCTAAAAAGACCAAAAAATTTGTTTCATCTGCTACTGATGTCAAGGTATGTTAGTATTTTATAAATGGAAACAAAGTGTTCTTAAAGGAAATGGTGATGTGTTTTTTGATTTAGATTTTATTTCATCTTCTCTTACAAACATATGTAATATGTATATATACCTCTCACACCTTCTTTATCCATTCATCTGTTGATGGACACTTAGGGTTTTTCTATATCTTGGCAATTATACATAATGCTTCTATGAACATTGGTGTGCATGTATCTTTTTGAATTAGTGTCTTTGTTTTCTCTGGATATGTACCCAGGAGTGGAATTGCTGGGTCATATGGTACTTCTTTATTTAGTTTTGTGAGGAAACTCCATGCTATTTTCAACAGTGACTGTACCCTTTACATTCCCAACAACCTGTACAAGAGTTCCTTTTTCTCCATGTCCTCAGCAACATTTGTTATTGTGGTCTTTTTTTTTTTTTTTGTCTCTTTTTGCCTTATCTAGGGCCGCACCTGCGGCATATGGAGGTTCCCAGGCTAGGGGTCTAACAGGAGCTGTAGCCGCCGGCCTTCGCCACAGCCACAGCAATGCGGGATCCCAGCGGCGTCTGCAACCTACATCACAGCTCATGGCAACGCCAGATCCTTAACCCACTGAGCAAGGCCAGGGATCGAACCTGCAATCTCATGGTTCCTAGTTGGATTCGTTAACCACTGAACCACGACGGGAACTCCAATTTGTGGTCTTTTTGATGATAGCCATTCTGACATGTGTGATGTGATATCTCATGGTTTTGATTACCATTTCTCTGATAACTAGCAAGGTTGAACATCTTTTCACGCAACTGTTGGCCATTGTATGTCTTCTTTGGAAAAAAATGTCTATTAAGGTCATCTTCCTATTTTTAATTGATTTTTTTTAAATTGAGTTTTATAAACTGTTGATATAGTTTGGATAATGACTCTTTTAAGTCATATAATTTGCAAATATATTCTTCCAGTCAGTAGGCTGTCTTTTCATTTTGGCTGTAGTTTCCTTTGCTGGGCAAAAGCTTTTATTGGGTCCCATTTTGTGTTTATTTTTGCTTTTGTTTCCTTTGCCTTAGGATACAGATTCCCCACCCCACCCCCCCAAATGCTATGATTTATGTCAAAGAGTGTTCTGCCTATGTTTTCTTCTAGGTGCTTTATTATTTCTAGTTTTACATTTAGGTTTTTAATCCAGTTTGAGTTTATTTTTGTATATGGTATGAGAAAATGTTCTAATTTCATTTTTTTACATGTAGTTGTCCAGTTTTCCCAGCACTACTTACTTATATTCTTGCCTCTTTTTTTTTTTTTTTTTTTTTAATGGCCGCAACTGTGGCATATGGAAGTTCCCTGGCCAGGGACTGCACCTGAGCTGCAGCTGTGCCCTACACCTCAGCTGTGGCAATGCCAGATCCTTTAACCCACTGCACCAGGCCAGGGATCAAATATGCACCTCTGCAGACCTGAGCTATTGCGTGCAGATTCTTAACGCAGTGGGAAGTCCTATTCTTGCCTCCTTTGTTATAGATTAATTGATAGTAAATATGCAGGTATATTTTGGGGCTCTCTATTCTGTTCCATTGATCTATGTGTCCGTTTTTGGGCCAGTCCCATGCTGTTTTGATTGCTGTAGCTTTGTAGTATAGTCTGAAACCAGAGGCTACGATAACTAATTCTCTTCTTCCTTCTCAAGATTGTTCGGACTTCAGGGTCTTTTGTGTTTCCATACACATTTTAATATTTTTTCTAGTTTTGTGAAAAATGTCATTGATATTTTTATGGGGATTGCATTGAATCTGTAGATTGCCTTGGATAGTCATTGTCATTTTAACAATATTAATTCTTCCAATCCAAGAACATGGTATATCTTTCCATCTGTTTGTATCATCTTCATTTTTTTCATCAGTGTACTATAGTTTTATGAGTCTTTTATCTCCTTAGGTGGGTTTATTCCCAGGTATTTTATTCTTTTTGATGTGATGGTAAGTGGAATTGTTAATGTCTCTTCCTGATAGTTCATTATTAGGGTATAGAAATAACAGATTTCTGTATATTAATTCTCTATCTTGCAGCTTTACCAAATTCATTGATGAGCTCTAATAGCTTTTAGTGGCTTCTTTAGAATTTTCTATGTATAGTATCATATCATCTGCAAACAGTGACAGATTTACATCTTCCTTTCCAATTTAAATTCCTTTTGTTTCTTTTTCTTGTCTGATTGCTATGGTGAGGACTTCCAATACTACGTAGGCTAAAAGTAGAGCATGGAGTCCTTGTCCTTTTCTTGATCCTAGAAGAAATTCTTCGTTTTTCACCATTGAGTATGACGTTAATTATGGGTTTGTTACATATGGCCTTTATTATGTTGAGGTATGCTGCCTGTATACCAACTTTGTTGAGCATTTTTATCATAAATGGGTGTTGAGTTTTGTCAAATGTTTCTCTGTACCTATTGAGGCAATCACGTGGTTTTTATTCTTCAGTTTGTTATTGTGTATCACATTGATTGATTTGTGGATATTGAAATGCTTTTGTATCTCTGGGATAAATCCCACTTGACTGTGGTATATGATCTTTTTATTGTATTGTTGAATTTGGTTTGCTAGTATTTTGTTGAGGGTTTTTGCATTTGTTCATCAGTATTATTGGCCTACAGTTTTCTTTTTTCCTTTGATATCTTGGTATGGTTTTAGAATAAAGGTAGCCTCACAGGACAAGTTTGGAAACATTCCTTCTCTGCAATTTTTTGGAATTGTTTGAGAAGCATAAGTGTTAACTCATCTTCAGCTGTTTGGTAAAATTTATTTGTGAAGCCATCTTGCCTTGTACTTTTGTTTTTTGTTGTATGTATGTATGTATGTATGTATGTATGTATGTATTTTGTCTTTTTAGGACCACACCTGTGGCATATGGAGGTTCCCCGGCTAGGGGTTAAATGGGAGCTTTAGCTGCTAGCCTATACCACAGTCACAGCAGTGCAGAATCTGAGCCACGTCTGCAACCAATACCACAGTTCACAGCAATGCCAGATCCTTAACCCACTGAGTGAGGCCAGGGATTGAACTTGCATCCTCATGGATCCTAGTCAGATTTCTTTCCGCTGAGCCACAATTGGAACTTCTTTTCTTTTTTTTTATTTCTGATTCAGTTTCATTACTAGTTAACTGCTTTGTTCATTTTTCTATATCCTTCTAGTTCAGTCTTGTGAGATTATACGTTTCTAGCAATTTTTCAATTTCTTCTAGGTTGTCCACCTTATTGAAATATAGTTGTTTATAGTAACTTCTTATAATCCTTTGTATATCTGTGCTGTCCATTGTAAGCTCTTTTTTATTTATTTCTTTTTATTTTTTGTCTTTTTGTCTTTTTGCCTTTATGTAGAGCTGCACCTGCGGCATATGGAGGTTCCCAGGCTAGGGGTCTAACAGGAGCTGTAGCTGCCGGCCTTTGCCACAGCCACAGCAACGTGGGATCCGAGCCATGTCTGCAGCCTTCACCACAGCTCACGGCAATGCCAGATCCTTAACCAATTGAGCAAGGCCAGGGATCGAACCCGCAACCTCATGGTTCTTAGTCGGATTCGTTAACCACTGAGCCATGAAGGGAACTCCTCTTTTTTATTTCTGATTGTACTAATTTGGGCCCTCTCTCTTTTTTTTTCTTGATGAGTCTGTCTAAAGGTTTATCAGTTTTATTTTTCTTCTCAAAGAACCAGCTCTTAGTTTCATTGGTCTTTTCTATATTTTAGTCTTTCTTTCATTTATTTTTGCTCTGATATTTGTAAATTATTTTCTTCTACTAATTTTGCGTTTGTTTGTTCTTCTTTTTCTAGTTCCTTTAGTTATAAGTTTAGGTTGTTTATTTGAGATTTTTTTTATATCCTGAGGTAATCTTGTATTACTATAAACTACTCTCTTAGAACTGCCTTTGCTGTGACTTATAGATTTTTTAATTTTTACTTCTATTTTTTGTCTTTTTAGGGCTGCACCTGTGGCATATGGTGGTTCCCAGGCTAGGGGTTGAATTGGAGTATAGCCTCCAGCCTACACCACAGCCACAGCAAAGCAGGATCTAAGCTGCATCTGCAACTTACACCACTACTCACAGCAATAGTGGATCCTTAACCCACTGAGTGAGGCCAGGGATCGAACCTGCGTCCTCATGGATCCTAGTCAGATTCATTTCCACTGAGCCACAACAGGAACTCCTGACTTACAGATTTTTTTTTTGGTCTCAAGCTATTATTTTTATTTCTTCAGTGATCCATTGATTAATGCCATATTGTTTAACCTCCGCATATTTGTGTTTTTGCAGTTTTTTTTCCCATGTAGTTGATTTCTAGCTTTATAGCATTAAAGTTGGAGAAAAAGATGCTTGATATGATTTCAGTTTTCTTATATTTGTCAAGGCTTGTTTTGTAACTTAGCATGAGATCTTCCCTAGAGAATGTTCCGTGTCCACTTGAAAAGAATATATTTGCTGCTGCTTTTGGATGGAATGTTCTATAAATATCTATTAAGTTCATCTGGTGTTTGAAGGCCACTGTTTCCTTGTCGATTTTTCTGTCTGGATAATCTGTCCATTGATGTAAGTGGGTGTTAAAAGTCCTCTGCTGCTATTGTGTTACTGTCAGTATATCCCTTTATATCTGTTGATACTTGCTATATTTATTTAGGTGCTCATATGTTGGATGCATATATATTTAAAATTGTTAAATCTTCTTGGATTGATCCCTTGTGCACTATGTAATGTCTTTTTTTGTCCTTGAAACAATCTTTGTTTTAAAGTCTATTTTGTTTGATGTAAGTATTGCTACCTTAGTTTCTTTTGATTTCCATTTGCATATAATACCTTTTTCCAACCTTTCATTTTCAGTCTCTGTGTGTTTTAGTTCTGAAGTGAGTCTCTTGTAGGCAGTATATATACAGGTCGCACTTTTATACCCATTCAGCTGTTATGTCTTTTGATTGAAGCATTTAGTCAATTTATATTTAAAGTAATTATTGATATGTATGTACCTATTGCCATTTTATTATTTGTTTTGAGGTTATTTTTGCAGTTCTTTTTCTTCTTTTTCTGTTCTCTTCCCTTGTGATTTGATGAATCTTGTTAGTGTTAGGTTTGGATTCCTTTTTTTTATGTTTATGTATTCCAGATTTTGGTTTGTGATGAAGTTTATATATAGCCATATATATATAATATATATATATACACACACACATGCACACATATATATACATATATCTATACATATATACACACACACGTATATATATATGATTGTTTTAAGTTGCTGATCTCTCAATTTCAAATGCATTTTCATAGCCCTGAATTTTTACTCTCCTCCTCTCATGATTACTGCGTTTGATATCATATTTTACATTTATTTTGTGTCTCACTTAAATTCTTATTGTGGATATTGATGATTTTGCTACTTTTGTCTTTTAACATTCCTACCGGCTTTGTATGTGCTTGATTAACTACCTTTACTGTGGGTTTGCCTTGACTGATGATTTTTTTTCCTTCCATAATTTTTATGTTTCTAGTTGTGTCATTAACATTTCTTATAAATTTGGTTTGGTGGTACTGAATGATTTTAGCTTTTGCTTCTCTGTAAAACTTTTGATCTCTCTGTCAAATCTAGGTGAGAGCCTTGCTTGGTTATAAGTTTTCTTCTTTTATCACTTTAAATATATTGTGCCACTCCCTTCTGGACTGCAGAGTTTCTGCCGAAAAGTCAGCTGATGGTCTTATGAGAGTTGCCTTGTATGTAACTTGTTACTTTTCCCTTGCTGCTTTTAAGATTCTCTCTTTACCTTTAATTTTTGCCATTTTAGTTACAATATGTTTTGGTATGTTCCTCTTAGGGTTGATCCTGTTTAGGACTCTGTGCTTTTTGAACTTGGATGTTTATTTTCCTTTCCAGATTAGAAAAGTTTTCAGCTACTATGTATTCAAATATGACTTCTGCCCCTTTCTCTCTTTTCTCCTCGGATCCCTATAATATGAATGTTAGTATGCTTGATGTTGTTCCAAAATCTCTTAAACTGTCCTTATTTCTTTTAATTCTTTTCTTTTTTATGTTAATCTTCAGTGATTTACACTACTCTGTCTTCTAGCTCACTGATTAATTCATGTATATCATTCAGTCTACTGTGGATTCCTTCTAGTGTATTTTTCATTTCAGTTATTGTATATTTCATCTGTTTTTTCTTTATATTTTCTAACTCTTTGTTAAAAGCTTTTAACTTCTCACTCTGTTCATCTACTCTTCTGTTTCCCAAGTTATTTGATCATCTTTATGATTATTATCTTGAACCTTTCCTCAAGTCAATTGCCTAGCTCCACTTCACTTAGTTCTTCTGGGGTTTTATCTTGTTCCTTCATTTGTAAAATATTCCTTTGTCACCTCATTTTGCCTAACTTGGTGGTTTTATTTCTATGTATCTGGTAGGTTTGTTACATCTCTTGATCTTGGAGAAACCACCTTTTGTAGGAGACATCCTATAATCCCAGCAGTGCTCTCTCCTCTGGTCACCAGAGCTGTGTGCTCTAGGTGTGCCTACTATGTGGGCTCTGTGGGTCCTTCTGTTTTGGTGGGCTGACTCCTGTGGGCAGTCTTGTATGCATGCCCAGGCTGGTTTGTTGCCAGGTCTTGCCTTGTGTGGAGGCTGCAGGCCACTACTTGGTGGTGCTGGGTCATGGGTTGGCTGGCTGCAGAAGCCTGAGGGGGCCTTGGGCTGGTATTGGCTCACTGGTGGGCAGAGCGGGGTCCAAGAGATCCCTGTGCTTGTGTCTTCCCCCTGGTGTGTGATGCCAGGTCCTGGGGCTAGTGCTAGCCCACTGGCAGGCAGAGTCATGTTCTGGGGTCTGGCTTCTGGACCCAGGGGTCCCAGAGCTAGTGCTGGACTGCTGGTAAATGGGACCAGTTTCTGCCACAGCTGTCTTTGGGGTTTGGGTTGTCCTGAAGCTTGTTTGGCCTGTTGGTAGGCAGGGCTGGGGCCCAGCTGTTCCCAAAATAGTGCTAGCCACTGGTGTGTGGTCTAGGTTCTGTTATGAGGCTACATTTGTCCTGGGTATGCTCTCTGCTAGCTGGTTGGTCAGGCTGGTTCTGAGGCTAGAGCAGGTTTATTGGTGTGTGGGTGTGTGACCAAAGAGATTCTGGGACTGGTGCCTGCCCCCTGGTGGATGAAGCTGGGTCCCAATGTCTCTGGCTGCAGGGCTTTAGGGATTTCATGTCTAGTGGCAGTGCATAGGTGTGTGGGGATGGGCCCACTAGAGGCTGGGTCCTCTAGGGGTATGGCCGTGTTCAGGAGCAAACGTGGGCTCAGGGGTTCTTACTGCAGCCTGTCTGCTGGTGGGTAGGTCTGTGTCACTGCCCAGTTAGTTGCTTAGCCTGCAGCATCCTAGTATTAGTGCCTACAGGTTGGTGGGAGGGATCGGGACTGGGTTCTCAGGCTAATAAGCTAGAAGAAGGATTCCAAAGTGGCAGTTGCCAGCACCATTGTCCATGTGGTAGAATGAGCAACCCAAAATGACTGTTGCCAGTGTCTGTGTCCCCAGGATGAGCTCCAGTTGCTATCTGCCACTCTGGAAGACTCCAAGATCAATAGGTGAGTCTGACCCAGGCGCCTTTCAAATTATTTCTTCTAACGGGGCCCTGGAGCACATGATATATTGTATGCACCACCCTTTAAGAGTGGAGTCTCTGGTTTTTTTTTTTTTTTTTTTTGTCTTTTATCTTTTTAGGGCCGCATCTATGGCATATGGAGGTTTCCAGGCTAGGAGTCAAATCAGAGCTGTAGCAGCTGGCCTATACCACAGCCACAGCAATGCTAGATCCAAGCTGTGTGTGCAATCTGCACCACAGCTCATGACAATGCTGGATTCTTAACCCACTGAGCAAGGCCAGGGATTGAACCCAGATCCTCATGGATAATAGTCAGGTTTATTAACCACTGAGCCATGACGGGTACTCCTGGACTCTCTGTTTTTATCAGCCCTCTGGGGCTCCAGAAAGCCCCACTGGCCTTCAAATCCAAACATTCTAAGTCTCATCTTTCACATGACCCCAGACCGGGGAGCCTAGTGTGGGGCTCAGACCCCTTATTCCTTGGGGAGAACTTCTGCAATTATAATTATTCTCCAGTTTTGAGTTGTATAACTGCGTGGTATAGGTCTCGATTGTACTGTAACTCTGCCTCTCTTACCCATCTCTTTGTTGTTCCATTTTTGTTTCTTTAGTTGTAGAAGATCTTTTCTGGTAGACTCTGATCTTTTTCATTGATGGCTATTTTGTAAATCATAATTCCAATGTGCCTGTGAAAGGAGGTGAGCTGAGGGTCTTTCTACTCCACCATCTTCCAATTACAATGATTTTAACTGGTATATTTTTAGAGTATTTCCTTGACTACGTTATCTGATTAAACCTTTGTTTCCCTTGTAGCTCTGTTTATCTCCTTTCCAGCATCTCTCAAAATCTGTAATTTTTGTATCTACACATTTATTTTCTTGCCTCCTGTCTGTCTGCTCCATTGGAATATGATCCTTATGAGGGCAAAGATCTTGTCTGTCTTGTTCAACTTTGTTTTTAGTTCTTAGCAAAGTGCTTGAGCTTGGATTTATGAAAAGAGAAGAATTGTCAGTTGATGAACAAATGTAAATCTTGTATATTTATACATTTAGTGGTATTATAAATGTTGGCAGGAAATTATTGGAAAGTTACCATTGTCTCAATGGTTTCAAGAAACCGACCTCTTGAAGCAAAATTGTTAGAGAGATTCTAAAGTTACTCTACTGGTGTACTTCCTTTCCAAATGAATTAGTCACCAGAAGGAACCTCACTTAGGTCCAGACATTTTTTTATTATCCTCCCTCCTTTAGTATTTGCTAATAATTTTAAAAAGATAGTAGTCTGTTTTAATGTTTGCCACCCCAGTGATTATTAAAATTTATTTATTTGGCTGGATGGGAGGGTAGCTGCTTACTTAGTAAAGGAGTAATTTTTACAGGTGAAGGAATTTTTTCTTTGTTTATAGGTAGTGGTTTCCTAATACTTATCCTAGTATTGTTTCAAAAATCTATTGAGAGATAATATGAGAGATAATTCCTCATGGAAATCTTGATTTCTGCCTGATTTGTATCCGTTTTTGTTCCCAGCTATTTCTTCAAGAATATTTTATGGCAAATCATTTTGGATTATAACAATAGTGTCTATCATGGGGTAATGGCAGATTTTTTTTTTTTTTTGCTTTTTAGGATAATAAAGATAATCTCTCCCTCTGGAGCAATGGTTGGGCAGATTGGTTAGCAGTGTCCTTTGAAAGTTTGGGATTTCCTAAGCTTGGGGCTCCTGAACTGGGACACAAACTCATTGTGTGCATGGCATCCAACGTTGGCCATTGGGAACTTGGGAGGAGGATTGCGGTACAGTGAACAGATGTGCACATGAACATCATACTTCCTGCTCTGCTATGAGTAATAAAGTCCTTTATCTTTTATCCATGGGGCTTATATCTTCTTATCTGGCTATATTCAGCTCTGTACTTGTCTTATCCTATGGAGGAGAAAGACTGGGAGGTACATTTTCTAGCTTGACAGCTGGTTTCCAGTTAGGTTCTTCTGATGGGAGGGAATCCTATGTGATGAGAAGGTGGAGGTAAGCAGAAACCCTTTGATATCTGGCTTTAACACCAAGGGTGACTTGCAGCTGTGAGTGCCTGCAGGGTGTCAGTGGCACCAGTAGTAGTTGCAGCAGCCCCAGTGAATGTGGTCCCAGTGCATAGGGAAGACTGGCATGGCTTGCTGTAGGTCTTAATCTCTGGATACTTCCTTCTCCTCTGGTCTCTTTAGGCCTTCCATTGATGTAGCCTAATTCCCTGAATTTGTTTCTTTTTTTCTTTTTTCTTTTTTTATTAACAATGAATTTTATTTCAGTTATAGGTGTACAAAGATCATAAGTCAATTCAATAGATTTTGTGTCCCAAACCCACAGTGCATCCCCCCACCCCCCAGATTGTCTTATTTGAAAAACCAAGGTTTTCCAAAATCTGTGAGGCATTGTCTGTTCTTCAAAGAAGTTCATTGTGTCTCTTTAGTTTCCACATGTAAGCGGTAGCATTGGGTGTTGCTGTCTAATTGTCTGACTGGTTTCACTTCGTATGATAATTTCTAGGTTCATCCATGTTGCTATAAATGTTGTTATTCTGTTCATTTTAATGGCTGAGTAATATTCCATTGTGTGTATGTACCATATCTTCCCTATCCACTTCTCTGTCGGTGGGCATTTAGGTTGTTTCCATGACCTGGCTTCTTCCCTCTCTAGCTGCTTTAGATGTAAAGTTAGGTTGTTTATGTGAGCTTTTTCTTGTGTCCTGAGGTAGGCTTGTATTGCTATATACTTTCCTCTTAGAACTGCTTTTGCTGCATCCCAGAGGTTTTGGAGTGTCATATCTTTGTTGTCATTTGCTTCTAGGTATTTTTTAATTTCCTCATTGATTTCTTCAGTGATCCATTGGTTGTTTTCTTGTTTTTGTATCCATTCGGCTGGTCTATGTCTTTCGGTTGGGGCATTCAGTCCATTAACATTTCAGGTAATTACTGAGATATATGTGTTCTCATTGCCATTGTAATAACTGTTTGGGGGTTTTGTTGCTCTTTTTTTTTTTTTTGTACCCTGAAGTTTTTTTTTTTTTTCATTTATTTATTTTTTTTCCCATATTAATAATGAATTTTATTTCAGTTATAGGTGTACAAAGATCATAAGTCAATATGATAGATTTTGTGTCCCAAACCCACAGTGCATCCCCCCACCCCCCAGATTGTCTTATTTGAAAAACCAAGGTTTTCCAAAGTCTGTGAGTCATTGTCTGTTCTTCAAAGAAGTTCATTGTGTCTCTTTAGTTTCCACATGTAAGCGGTAGC
>PVHT021183693.1:18955241-18980026 GCA_004024745.2 Catagonus wagneri
TTCTCTTCCGCATTAGTGATTTCCACTAATCTGTCCTCCACCTTGCTGATTCGTTCTTCTGCCTCCTGTATTCTACTGTTGGCTGCTTCTAATGAATTTTTTATTTCAGCTATTGTATTTTGCATCTCTTCTTGTTTAATTTTTACAGCTTGTATTTCTCTGCTCAGTGTTTCCTGTAAATGATCAATCTTTGCCTCCAGTTTATTTCCAATGCCTTGTATCATCTTCAGCATCAACAGTCTAAAATCTCTTTATGAGAGGCTGATAATCTCCTCATCACTGAGCTGTTTTTCTGGGCTTTTCTCTTTCTCCCTTATCTGGGTTAGAGTCTTCTGTCTTTTCTTTTTTGTAGGTGTTTGGTGTGGTGAACTTTTTGCCAACAATAGAGTGGTAGCCTCTCTTAGTTCTGGAGTTTGCCTCCCCCTGTGACTAAAGCTGGTATGGGCGGGGCTTGCTGTAGGCTTCCTGATGGAAGGGATTGACGCCTGCCCACTAGTAGGTGGGGTTGATTCCTAGCCCTCTGATGGGTGGGGCTTTGTCTCTGGATGAGATTAGAGGCTGGCTGTGTGCCTGAGTGGTCTTTAGGCAGCCTGTTTACTGATGGGTGGGGCTGTGATCCCACCTGGATTAATGTTTGGCCTGGGGCTTCTCAGCGCTGATGGGAGGGACCAGATTTTCCCAGAAATGGCCCCCTCCAGAGAAATGCAGGCTGATGAATGTTCCCGAGAGCTTCACCTCCAATGTCCTTCCCCTACAACAAGCCATAGTCACCCCTATTTTCCCAGGAGATCCTCCAAGAATTGCAGTCAGGTTCCATCCGGATTCCTCTGGAGACTGCTTTGCCCTGGGACCCAGTGCACGTGAAAGTCTGTGTGTGCCTTTCAAGAGTGGGGTCTTTGTTTCCCCCAGTCCTGTGGAGCTCCTGCACACAAGTCCCGCTGGCCTTCAATGCCAGATGCTCCGGGGGCTCTTTCTCCCTGTGCCCAATCCCCAGGCGTGGGGTTTTGACGTGAGGCTCAGAACTCTCAGTCCTGTAGCTAAGTCTCTGTGATGCAGTTACTTTCCAGTCTGTGGGGCTTCCCACCCGGGAGGTATGGGGTTGCTTTTATCGCGTAATCGCCCCTCCTACCTCTTGATGTGGTCTCCTCTTTGTCTTCTGGAGTAGAATATCTTTTTTGGAAGTTTACAGTCCATTTGGTTGAAGGTTGCTCGGCATTTGGTTGTAGTTTTGCTGTTATTTGGGAGAGAAGTTGAGCTCCAGTCCTTCTATTCCGCCATCTTAATCCAATCTCCTGAATTTGTTTCTTTTGTTTTAAGTGACTATAATGCTTTCTTTTTTTCTGACTGAACCCTTGTCTTATTATCCCCACCCCCACAACCCCATTTAAAGCTCTTCTGGCAAGCTCAGTGAGAGGACAGGAAAGCCCTCAAGGCCGGAAGGCTTTAATAAGCTTTTTTAGAAACTAAGATGGGTAGGTCTGAGGAGATTTTTTTTTTGTCTTTTTGTGTTATCTAGGGCTGCACCCGCGGCATATGGAGGTTCCCAGGCTAGGGGTCTAACAGGAGCTGTAGCTGCCGGCCTTTCCCACAGCCACAGCAACGCGGGATCTGAGCTGTGTCTGCAACCTACATCACAGCTTCGGCAACGCCAGATCCTTAACCCACTGAGCAAGGCTAGGGATCGAACCTGCAGCCTCATGGTTCCTAGTCGGATTCATTAACCACTGAGCCACAACGGGAACTCCCTGAGGAGAAAATTTTGACCAGACTTATCTTCCCAGCTTCAGGGGGTGCTGCTGGAACATGGAGAATGTTGTGGACTTACTCCAAAGGACCAGCACCACATCCATGTACTAATGAGAAATTAAATGGAAGTGAGGCACTCAGAACATGGCTACAAGGCTTAAAGAAAAAGCCACTTCGTCTGTTGATAATATGTGGGCCAATGGACAATTCTTAATTCTCTTCCCCTCCTTGTGGGGGGAAGGAGTGAGGGGAGTGCATGAAGCACCCAGACTGTGTGGGGAGCTGGACACATCTGCTGCTGCTGCAGTGTGGTGGACACCTGCTTCCCCACACAAAATTTGACTCACTTGAATGAGTGAGAAGGAGAGGCCCATGTTTTGTAATTGAGACATTAACGTGGGTAAAACAATGAGATGTCCATTTCACTTTTTTCTCCTTTTTATCTCCAACACAAAAGCTGGTGTGCGTCTTATGTGACTGAATTCTTGCTAGTGTGATCCTAAATCCAGCAAAACCAGAGGATACTGCATGTATGTCCATTTGCAAACTCATAGGAACATCTTAGGGAAGAGCCTTGGTTTGAAAAGGTTAGGATTTTATGAACACTTGGATTTGACCCCAGACAAAATTCTTGACTCTCACCAGAATGCTGATTGCACAAGAAAAGATAAGATGCTACATATATCCAGAGAGGAGTTAATGAAACCAGGGAATGGTTAAGTTGGGAGGAGCTTGGAGTCAGGGAGGGTAATTGAAGTAGCATCTGTCCTGAATTATATGACTCACTATGTAACTGTTGACATTTCTCCTGATATTTCACAGCTGATCATGGATCTGCCACCATTAGTTTCTTCAACAAAACGAGTGATGTTTTTCAGTGAAGATAGCTCCTATTTTCCATCTGTTACGTGCATGCTGATGCCATCAAAGAAAAGTCCAGCTTCTCTTTTGGAAACTGGAAAGGTTGTCAGCAGCTTCAAAATGGTGCAGTGTATCTTAGCCAAGCAAAACTTTGCCTGAAAGAAAAATCGTGATATCTTGTGTACAGATGGGCTCCCTGGATGCTTTGGCACTGCACTTGGCTTTCCTGCCTGGTGACATGTTGCAGTGATTCACTGCCTTTGACACAACATGTGTTGGCATCAAAACCTCATCAAAATTCCCAAAAGAAGTCATGCTTACTGCTTTGAGATGTGCTAAATTTATAACTAGCATCTTTCAAGGGGTTTTGTCAAGAAATGGGAACCAGATACAAAGTTCTTCTCTACTACACAATTTACTGGTTTCCCAAGAGCAAATCTTGAAACATGTGGTTGGATGTCAGATGGAAATTTCTTTTATTTGAGAGGAAAAAAAGTAAATCTACTCTCATTTTTGGTATAAGAGCAGCTTATTCATAGCTTGACTTACCTGGCAAATATTTTTGGTCACATACTTGAGTAAATCTTTTGATTCAGGATTCTGCAGTGACAATTATGGGTTCTATTGAAAAAAATAGCTGCTACTAGAGGTGGTCAAGTATGTGAGTTTTCTGGTACTGGATGAAATACTTTTGTATTCTGGAGATGGGCATACTCAGACGGTAGCATTATACGTAGACTCCTGGCGATAAAGTAGGGTTTGTTTGAAAATTATTTTGCCCAGATAACCTTAAAATAGGAGTATGAATTAGAAATTCCACCCCTGTTGACAAAGATAGCACCAATATTCAGACTTTGCTAAAGATACTGTGATGGTTAATTTTATGAGTCAACTTGATAGACCATGGGGTGCCCAGATATTTGGTCAAGTATTCTGAGTGTTTAGTCAAATATTCTGAGGGTGTTTTTGGATGAGTTTAATACAACAGGTACATAGAGTGATTCAGCTATACACACACACACACACACACACACACACACAAACACACACACTTTTTCAGATTATTTTTCCTTACAGGTTATTACAAAATATTGAATGTAATCCCCTGTGCTATACATTATGTCCTTGTTGGTTATGTATTTTATATTTAGGGGTGTGTATATTTTAATCCCAAACTCCTCATTTATCCCTCCTCCCCCATTCCTCCTTTGGTAATCATAAATTTGTATTCTTTGTCTGTGATTCTATTTCTAGATTTACATTTATATCATTTGTATCATTTTTTAAGATTCCACATATAAGCAATATTACATATTTGTCTTTCTTGGACATATATACAGAGAAAGCCATAATTTGAAAAGATACATGCACTCCAATGTTCATTATAGCACTATTCACAGTAGCCGAGACAGAGAAATAATTTAAATGTCCAGTGACAGATGAATGGTACACATATACAATGGAATACTACTCAGTCATAGAAAAGAATGAAGCAATACCATTTGCAACAACATGGATAGAACTAGAGATTATCATACTAAGTAAAGTAAGCCAGACTGAAATGAGTTTAACATTTAAATTTATAGGTTGAGTAAAGCAGATTTCCCTCCCTAATGTGGGTAGACTTCATCTAATCACTTGAAAGTCTGAATAGAACAAAAAGGTTGATCCCACCCCCCCCTCTTTTTTTTTGCTTTTTTGGGCTGCATCTGTGGCACATGGATATTCCCAGGCTAGGGGTCCAATCTGAGCTATGGCTGCCACCCTATGCCTCAGACAGAGCAAAGCAGGATTCGAGCCGCATCTGCAACCTACACCACATCCCACATCAATGCCAGATCCCCAATCTACTGAGTGAGGCCAGGGAGCAAACCCAGGGAGCAAACCCACAACCTCATAGTTCCTAGTCAGATTCATTTCCACTGTGCCATGATGGGAACTCTAACGTTGACCCTTTTTTGAGTAAGACAAAATTCTTCCTGCTTTTAAACTGGGATATTGATTTTTTTTTTCTTGCCTTTGTATTCAAATTGAAACACTGCTTCCTGGGTTTCAAACCTGCCAGCCTTTAGATTGGAACTACACGGTTGGAACTCCTGGGACTTGCAAGCCTCCATAATCATGTGAGCCAGTTTCTTATTATCTCTGTATCATCTATATATCTATGTCATCTATATATCTATATCTATATATCTACATCTATATCGGTATCTATATCCTCTTGGTGCATTCCTTTGGAGAATCCTGACTATTACAAATACCATCTTTGATGTGAGGTCGAAAGAGTTGACTTATGATTAGTTCAGACACCTGGAGAATCCTAGTGTTGCTTGGCACAAGAGTATTTTAGTCTGGCAAATCAAGTGATGGTATTTTTTAATTTCATTTACTGCAGAGAAATTGTACCTTAAGAGCTGTTCCTCAAATTCCTCCTTGAGAGAACAGTCTGTGTTGGAAACCATACTCTATTACATGTGTAACTGGGTTAGATTTTGTCACTGCTCCGTTTTGCCCCAATGCTGGAACTGTCAGTTGTCTCTACAGACCTCTAACTCCCTCTCCAGGGGACTTTTGCAAATCTTGGACTTTTGAAAAATGTAGTGCTATATGATACATTTTGTGTGTGGTAGAGTCCAGATAAATGTCCTTCTGGTGGATAATCCATGGGTGAAAAGCCCTCTACCATTGGCAATGGAAAGTTATCATAGCCCTTCAGGGCAGTTACTGAGCTGTGACTAACTGCAGTGGCCAAGGGCATTGGCACAGTTTCCATCAGGTTCCTTGCAGAAGGTATTTTAGGAGTCTAGCGGTCCTTGGTGATGACTCTACTCTTTCATTTGCTGCCTCCCACCCCCATCTTTGTGACTTAGCTTCCCCCCAACCCCACCTCGGGTGATGCACTCTGCTCCCCGTCACCTCCTTGCTCAGATAACCCTCACTTTGTTCCCTGGAGATTTGAGGGTGAAACTATCTGCCTTTCCTTCAGTTTTCTTTCTAATAAATTATTGTGATTAAATTCTATGCCCCATTTCCCTCAAGACCTTTTCTATTTGCCCCTTAACAGCCCATTGTAGATGTAAAACAGAAATCAAAAGATGAACAAAGCCTAGAAATCCAACAAAGCCCTACACTTATGTCCTTGGTTTTTTATATGCCTCCTTTTTTTGCATTCAATCCCTTTCAAGGCAATGTGGCTGCCTATTACAGACTAGAGAAGGGCAGTACAAAGAAGTGGTACAAGAACAACAAAAAGCAGATACACCATTAACGGGAGCCCTCTTGGTGTCTGGATATCAATGAGCACCAAAACTTCAGAGAATGGTCACAATATTTGTCTAATAGAAATATTTAGAGTCAATAAAATGGTACATTACTTGATGTGACCCACCTCTCCCCAAAAGATATTCACTCAAATCTATCAGTATCATCAAAGCTTGTGTGGGAGAAGGGGCTGAGATGGAGTCAGTGTTGAATGGAATAAGGCAGGATGTAAGGACATCAGAGCTTAGAAGTGAGGCCAGGAAAATGCCAGTTGGTGCAGGATTAGCAGAAACCTTGAGATGGAGCTTTGGATTCCTGAGCCGTGAAATTACTGAGTACAAGAAAATTTTACCTAAAGATCAAGGGGGCAGCAAGGTCTCTGACTGTCTTGAAGGTTATAATAATTTACATCTTTGTGATTAAGCACTTATTAGAAACCAGAAATGGAAATAAGTTGGATATTAAAGCTGACAAGTATGTTATGTCAAAGATCACTGTAATTTAACTTCTCATTCTTGCCAAATAACTTCAGAATTCTCATTTCTGAGCAGTCATCAAGCTAATTTTCATTTCATTTGAATAATTTGATTTATTTCACATTTCCAGGAAGTTGCCGCTAATTTCTGCAAGGGCAAAAAATGTACCAGTCAGGGTCGATAAAGCAGAAAAGTGTTTCATTGAAAGAATATGGGACTGCTCCCAGAGTTTCAGGGAGGGCTGGCAGACAAGCCTTGTGAAGCCAGCAGGAGCACTGGCAAATGAGACAGCCAGAGCCACGGCCGAATTTGCACAGTAGAACCAAACACAGGGAGGCACATAGCTACCTCTAGAGGGCCCTGGACACCTTCATTTTCACCACTGTTGCCAAAGGCACTGAACATCACACCCAGCTGCTGCTGGTCGCACCACCATAATGGATTTTGTGCTAGTCTTGCTTCTTTGTCCAAATTGAGAATGCCAAGCTTCTGTATTTAACTGGCCACATCTAAATGTCAGGGGTGCTGGGAATAAGTATCTGGGTTTTGTGGCTTCCATGGTGGGAAGTAAACTTGAATTGTGATTGAGGTTAATATAGAGATAATATGCCAGGAAGTCATAAGAAACATAGAAATTACAATCATACAATATTGAGGGAATTTTTTTTGGTAATAAAAAGTGTTTCTTTTTCTATATTGCCTATGTGAAAGTAATAAACATTTAAAGCAATAATATAAATTGTGTATAAAGGTGCCTGTGGGTATTTTTAGATAAAATTATTTTGGGGAGCAGATCCATAGATTTTATGAACTTTCCAAAAAATCAGTGCCTTCTTATATTTTCCCTAAAGCCAAATTTTCGTTCTTATCTCCAACATCTAGAGAGTGTGAATGCATTACACTCAAAGCTCATTAAGAATATCCCTTAATCATATGAGAAAATGCTTAAATTCTCTCATAATAAGAATAGTACAAATTTAAATTACAGTAAGATACCATTTGTTACCAAATAGATTGGCAAAACCAAAAAGCTGGACATCATACTCTGTTAGTGAAGCTGTGGGGAAACCAGATTTTTCTCACATTGCTGATTGAAATGCAGAGTTGTCCAACCCCTGTGGAGGAAACTTTGGCAATATAGAAAAAAATTATATATGCATAATCTTTCTTCTAGGAATCTATCTCAAAGATATACTGGAAAAAATACAAAATAATATATACACAGAGCTTTTATTGAGGCTGTATTTGTAATGCTAAATGTGGTAGACAGAATTCTAAGATTGACCTACCTCTTCTCAAGCACCCCTTCTCTCCCCAGTATATATTTTGTATAGCCCCCTCCTCTTAAGTACAAGTAGAAGCTGTGACTACAATAGGATAGCTCTCTCAGGATTAGGCTATATTATGTGGCAAAGGTAAAGGAGTTTTCAGATATAATTAAGGTCCCTAATCAGTTGACTTTGAGTTACTCAAAAGGATTATACTGAGTGGGCCTGACTTAATCAGGTGAATCCTTAAAACGGAGATTATCTTGATGGCTTCAGAAAATAAAACTCCACATGTGAGAGGAGAGGACCTCTGGAGAGGGTCCTGTGGTTAGAACCTGAGGGAAGCTTCTAGGTTTTGAGAGTCATCCCAGAATACAGTAGCAAAGAAAATGGGGATTTCATTTTATAACCATAAGGAACCAACTTCTACCAATACTAGTGAACTTGAAAGAGAACTCTAAACTTCACAATGAGATCAAAGCTTTGGCCAATATTTGTTTTCAGCCTGGTGGGATGCTGAGCAGAGAGACCAGACAACCTGTGTGCAGACTCCTGACCCACAGAAACTGTGAGGTAATACATTTGTGTTGTTTTAAGTCACTAAATTTGTTATGTAGTAGTAGAAAACTAATATACTGACAAACAAAACACTACCAAAACATTCATCAGGAGGGGACAGATTGAGTAGACTCTGGTATATTCACACAATTGAGTACTCTGTAGTTGTAAAAAGGATAAAAAAAGATCTAGCTGGGCAATGATGTTCTCATGTGTAGTCTTTTGTATTAGAAAAGGGGAACATATACACCAATGTGTCTATTTACAAAAAGAAACAGGGAAATGATTAGCCAAAATAAAGAACTATGGTTACTTGGAGGGGGATTTGGGGACCAAGGAGGAGGGAATGGGACTCATGAAAAGCTTTTGTGAATATACCTTATTGTATTTTTTGACCTTGTTACTTTGCTTTACATAATTAAAACCAAAATTAAAGAATAAAAAGGAGCTATTAAACATTAAAAGCTAACAGAAATAAACAAATCTAGCTGTATATCAACTTGGTAGCACACACATAAACGAATTGTTTAACTCTAAAGCACGGCATTTTGACTGTTGCTTCCTAGTAGAATGTACCTAAGGATAGATTTATATTATGTGTTTTAGGAAACCACTCACCTCTTCAAAGATGGTAAACACAAGGGGTCCATACTTAGTAAAGGGGTCTGTACTTACTTGTAGTAAAAAGAGGAAAAGCCAAAGACAAAGAGAAAATCTCAAAAGGAGTGACAGAAAATTGACTCTTCACAAACTTCAGTAATATTAATAGGCGACTACTTATCAGAAGCAATGTAGGCCAGAAAATAGTGAGATGACATATTCAAAGATCTGAAAGAAAAAACTGTCAACTAAGAATCTTAAATTCTGCAAAAAAGGTGAAATAGAGATATTCCCATATAAACAAAAATTGAGAGAATTAGTTGCTAGAGTATCACCTTATCTGATATACTAAATCATTATTCAGGCTAAAAGAAAGTGACCCCCGGACTTTAATTCAATTGCACACCCAAACCAAAAAGTAGTGGTAAAGGTAATTATGTAATTACAAAAGATGCATAATTCTTCTCTAAACTGCAATTTAAAAGCAATTGTATGCAATTATGTATATACACAAATTTTTGGTCCTATAAAACGTAGCAATGCAACATATTTGAATAGCACAAAGGAAGTTGATAGGAGAAAAGCTAGGCTGGAATAAAGAAATGACACCAGATGGTTACCCGAATCTATGGGAATGAAGGGAGGGAACCAGAAATAGTAATTAAGGAAGTTAATTTACTAAAGATACATAACTTCTTTAAAAGAGAAAATTATATAAAGTAATAATTAGAACAATGTATTATTGGATTTGTAACACATATATATGTAATAGTATATATTATAATTATAGCTCAGAAAAAGAAAGAAAAAAGAGAGCTATACCTAAAAAATTGAAAACGTATGTCCACACAAAAACTTGTACACAAATGTACACAGCAGCATTATTTCATAAATACCCCCAAATTGGAATCAACTCAAATGTACATCAACTAGTCAGTGGACAAATGAAATGTGGTATAGCCATACAGCAGAATATTATTCTGCCATTAAAAGGAATAAAGTACTGATAAATGCTACAATAGGGATGAACCTTGAAAACATGTTAAGTGAAAGAAGGCGGACAGAAAAGACTTCATACTATATGATTCATTTTATATAAAATATCCTTGAAAGGCAATTCTATAGATTAGAAATTGCCTAGGGCAGGGGATGGACTGGGGGTGGGAGAAATAGGGAGTTACTATTGATATGTGTGGAATTTTTTCGTGGGAGAATGAAATGTTCTAAAATTCACTGTAGTGATGATTGCACAATTTTGTGAACAAACTAAAAACAATGGATTTATGTACCTTAAATGGGTGAATTGTATAGTATGTGAATAATATATTAATAAAGCTATTTAAAAATGTCTAATAAAATCATGCCAACAGTGCAGAACAGCTAAGAGGAAAGGAGCTTGCAGTGCACGGGACATGTGAGCTTCAAAAGGACTGGCTGTCATGGGGGAGGGGGGAGTGTAATGGACAGGAGTTTGGGGTTAGTAGATGCAAACTATTACATTTAGAATGGATAAGCAGCGGGATCCTAGTGAACAGCACAGGGAATTATGTCCAATTTCTTGGGTTAGAACATGATGGAAGATAGTATAAAAAAAAGAATGTATGTGTATGTGTGACTAGGTCACTTTGCTGCACAGCAGAAATTGAAGGGAAACTGTAAATCAACTATACTTTAATAAAAAATTAAAAAAACATATTAATAGCAACAAAAAAAGACTGGCTGCATTGAACTGAAACACAGTGTGTGCTATATGTATGTAACTTATAGGTATGTAAGTTTGTAGACAGCAAAACAAAGGAAATATCTCACCATTCACCACTGGAGGTTGCCAAAACACCAGTCATTTCTGTGAAAAACTGCAAAAGGAAAAGAACCAAGCTTATCTTGCCTTACCTGTATGAATTGTATATTTATGTCACTGAAGAGTTGATGAAGGAAAAATCTTTAAAAAATTCAGCTAGAAGGGGCAGAGAGAATGGTAGAATTAGAAAATCACTCTTCTGCAACATCTAATGAAATAATATTTATGGCTAACCCTCAAGTATAAATGATAAAAATATGAGGTAAAATGTTGATGGGGGAATCTTATAATGGAGGGATCAGGGCAACATAACCTGAACCCTCTGATTACATCCTTAAAAAAAAAAACAAAACAAATAATCAACATACAATAAAATTCACCCTTTAAAGTATACAGTTCACCCCCCCCCTCCCCCGCTTTTTAGGGCAGTTTTGAGTATAGTCAGAGTGGTACAACCAGCGCCACTATCTAATTCCAAAACATTTTTTTAACATTTAGAAAAGATATTTGATACCTATTAGCAGTAATTCCCCACTCCTTCCTCCCACCAGTCTTCGGCAAGCACAATGAAATTGCTTATTCTGGACATTTCATTTAAACAGAATCATATAATATGGCTTTCTTGCTCACCATAATGTTTTTATGGTCACCTATGTAGTAGCATGTATCAGTACTTTGTTCCTTTTTTCTTTTTCTTCTTTTTAGATTTTTATTTGTTTTATTCACTAATGTGCCCCCCAAATCGAACAGTTCTAGTATAAAGAACGTGGTTAATAAATATTTTAGAATAAACTAATCCTAATTTATTTTTGGTTGTGTTCAGTGAAATCAAGAGTAAAAGTGCCAATTGGTTCCAATATTAAAATTAACTTGGGAGTTCCCGTCGTGGCTCAGTGGTTAATGAACCCGATTTGCATCCATGAAGATGAGGGTTCAATCCCTGGCCTCACTCAGTGGGTTAAGGATCCAGCGTTGCCTTGAGCTGTGGTGTAGGTCACAGATGTGGCTCAGATCCCGTGTTGCTGTGGCTGTGACCTGAGCCACAGCTACAGCTCCGATTCGACCCCTAGCCTGGGAACCTCCATGTGCCATGAGTGTGGCCCTAAAAAGACAAAAAAAAAAAAATTGCGTAGATGGTTAGTATATTCTTTGCTAAATCTTGTAAAGGAATTCCTGAACCATTAGAGATTTTTTTCTTATTTTTGAATTTACCATATTGAAAAGCCTAGAATGTTGAACAATACAACCCTACAGTTGTATATATACCAAAACTGCTATAATTTGAAACAATTAAAAAAAGGAAAGAAAACACATATATCTTGTGCTGACAACCAAGATAAGTATTCCAGAAATTTAAAATAAATTCTTTGTAGTCATTATAGAAATCATAACCTTTTTAGATAACAGATTAATCGTTAAGTGCTTAAGTGTATGACTACAGAACAGTGGAACAAATTATTACAAATTATTGCTGGTGGTGTGCATTCAACTCTATCAATTAGCATAGGTATGGGTGTGTGTCATATATTCCTTACCAAGCATAATAAATGATACAGAGACCATAACTAAAGCAGTATATCCAGATAACCGCACAATATTGTTTCAGAATACTACCACAATTATCTTTTAAACCAGGTCTGCAACTTAGAAAGTGTTTTATTCTCTCTTAAATATTTTTTAATAACTTAGAAAGTGTTTTATTCTCTCTTAAATATTTTTTAATAATAGTTGATTTACATTGTTCTGTCAACTTTTGCTGTACAGCAAAGTGACCCAGTCATACATCTATTCACACTCTGTTTCTCATATTATCTTTCCTTATGTTTCATCACAAGTGATTGAACATAGTTCCCTGTGCTCTACAGAAGGACCTCATTGTCTATCCATTCTAAATGTAACAGTTTGCATCTGTTAAGGCAAACTCCCAGTCCACCACACTCCCTCCTCCTCCCCTGCTGGCAACCACAAGTCTGTTCTCCATGTCTGTGAGTCTGTTTCTGTTCTGTAGATAGGTTCACTTGTGCCATATTTTAGACTCCACATATAAGTGATATCATGTGGTATCTTTCTCCTTCTGACTTACTTCACTTAGTATGAGAATCTCTAGTTCCATCCATGTTGCTGCAAATGGCATTATTTTGTTCTTTTTTATGGCTGAGTAGTATTCCATTGTGTATGTGTACCACATCTTCTTTATCCATTCATCTGTCGTTGGACATTAAGGTTGTGTCCACATCTTGGCTATTGTGAACAGTGCTGTAATGAATACAGCGGTGCATGTATCTTTTTCAATGAAAGTTATGTCTGGATATATGCCCAGTGGGATTGCTGGATCATATGGTAGTTCTATGCTTAGTTTTCTTAGGAACCTCCATACAGTTTTCCATAGTGGTTGTACCAATTTACATTCCCACCAACAGTGTAGGAGGATTCCCTTTTCTCCACACCCTCTCCAGCATTTGTTATTTGTAGTCTTATTAACAATAGTCATTCTGACTGGTGTGAGGTGGTACATCATTGTAGTTTTGATTTGCATTTCTCTAATACTTAGTGATGTTGAACATTTTTTCACGTGTCTGTTAGCCATCTGTATTTCTTCTTTAGAGAAATGTCTGTTTAGGTCTTCTGCCCATTTTTCAATTGGTTTGTTTATTTTTTTGCTGTTGAGTTGTATGAGCTGTTCGTATATTTTAGAGATCAAGCCCTTGTTGGTTGCATCATTTGAAACTATTTTCTCCTACTCCATAGGTTGTCTTTTCCATTTTTTTTATAATGGTTTCTTTTACTGTGCAAAACTTGTAAGTCTGGTTATGTTCTATTGGTTTATTTTGTTTTTATTTCTATCACCTTGGGTGACTGACCTAAGAAAACATTTGTAGGGTTGATGTCAGAGAATGTTTTGCCTATATTCTCTTCTAGGAGTTTTATGGTGTCTTGTCTTATGTTTAAGTCTTTAAGCCATATTGACTTTAATTTTGTGCATGGTGAGAGATTGTGTTCTAGTGCTATTGATAGAACTTTGTTCCTTTTAATGGTTGAATAGCATTCCATTGTATGGATGTACCACATTTATTTATTCATTCATTAGTTGATTGAAATTAGGCTGTTTCTGCTTCTGGCTGTTGTGAGTGAGATTGCTAAGAGCATTTATGTACAAATCTTTGGAAATATGTTTTCAGTTCATTTTGTTATATACCTAGGATTAAAACTGCTGGGTCATACAGTCACTTATGTTTAACTTTTTGAGGTAATTCCATCTTATCACTAAAAGTAGGAGCATAAAGTATTATGTACCTCATAACATGATGCAAAAAATTATATAACATACATATAAAGTATTCTGGTCTAAACAATTGAATCTAAATGTAATCACACATCCAGATCAGGAATATGTAAATTTTTCTATAAAGGGGCAAGACAATAAATATTTTAGGCTTGTGGACCTACAATCTCTGTCACAGCTTCTCAGCTCTACTCTTGTAGCACAAAAGATGCAGACAATATGTAAATAAATCATATGGCTTTGTTCCAATAAAAATTTATTTCAGAGCTGGCAGCAGGTCACATTTGACCCACAAGCCATAATTATAGTTTGAGGTTTTATAGAAAACCTGGCAGAGATAGAAACCCATTAAACCAGCCAAACCTGGGAGGGAGACAAATGACTTGGTTTTTTCAAAAAAAAAAAAATTAATGGCAAGAAAAAGGCTTACATTCTATTTTTTCCCATAAATGTTCTCTTTTTGATCTCATGCCCCATGTTTCTTGAGTGAGTAATAATAAGAAGCATGGATGTGTGAGAAAGAGCTCACTGGCTTACGATTTATCTTCCAGTGACCTTTTTGCACTGCTCCTCTCCTAGTTGGTAAAAGTACCCTCTGAAGAACTACTTACAGTTCTCCATTCCTATGGTGACAATCATCTCTCCAAGATGTGAACATTTAATCTAAGGCAGACCAATCAGGAATTTCCCCTCATTCTTTGTTTTTTCAAAGTGAGGCTGGGAGAGAAGAGCTATCTCTTCTCTTTGGTTGTGAGAGTTCAAGGATGCAAACCCCAAGATGACTCTAGTCAGAATTTCAGGTTTGAGTAGACGTTGATATTTAGGGAATGAAACCAGCCTGAAAGGGTCAGGAAAAGTGAGTATGTGTGTGTGTGTGTGTGTGACAGATAGACAGAGACAGAGGCAGAGACACGGGGATAGAGAGAATGACAAGGGAAGGGATTATTTGAAATTGAAGAATTCTGTGTAATACACTCATCCTGAAAGATTTTCGAGAGAATTAGACATAATATGTGTAAAATTGCTGACACAGTAGACCTTTATAAATGGCATCATTTTTAAGAACTAAATCTCGATCTTCTTATATATTCCACATTATTACTTAATTTCCTGTACTTTATGCCTTATCTTCCAACCAGCTTGTCAGTTCCATGAAGGCAGGAAAGGTGTATTATACTTCCTTGCTTTCCAGAGGGTCTAACATGAGCTAAGTTAATTTCTGTAAAAAAGATAAATAAGAATTTGATAAATAAGAATATGAAATTGTATTATTTGGTTATAGCAGTGGAATGACCTTTATATCTTCCAATGAAAGTTGACTTGTTTTCTGCGAATCTGTCCCAGGTTGGAAGTGGAATTTTAGTGAAAGTCTCTTTGCAGGTATATTATTGTTTTTTTCAGGTAGTAGAAGAAGTATGGTTAGTTGGTTAAATTATAAAAATATTTTTTCTTAGAAATTCATGGATGAGATGTTATTGCTCATGTAATTTAGGTTTTAATGTTGAATATTTAAGGAACATTTTAGCCTAATTGATGGGAAAGAATATCACCACACAAGTTGAAATAGTTTTAAGATACAGAAAGATTTAAAATTACAGTGAACATGGCATTTAGAATAATTGGCATTCTAAACAAAGTCTGAAAGAAGTCATTAGAAATATTCATAGCAATTAGCTGATGGTTCTTAAAAGACTCATATAAGTTGAATCTATTTACCTTATACATTTAAAGGCTTTATATATATACTATTAAAATTGCTGTCCTAGTTTTAAATAAATGAAATTCTTTATTTTTTCTAAAAACCAAATCATTTAGAACCCTAAAATTATCTATTGCTGTTCTGAATATAAAGCTTACTTACTAACCAAATATGATATCAGTCCCACATTTCAAAAATTTTAAATAAATATGAATATGTCCTAGTTATAACATCCAGATGAGGCGTATCCTATAGCTTCCTTTTTAAAGCTAGTCATAATTCTTAACAGCCTTCTCATTCTCAGGAGATAGTAAAGAGTTTGTCATTTCAATAATAATAGATATTTCCTTATTTATACTTACATATGAAATTTCTTTTCCAAAGCTTTTGTCCTGAGAAAATATTTTCCTCTTGTGGTTCATGTAATATATGAGCATAATTTGATTTACAAAGGTTATGGGAAAAAATAAACTGTGATGCTTTCGCTTGAGACTGAATCAATATTTAATTTTATGTAAACATATATTTAAAAATTGCATTCTTGGAATTTATTGTTATGGTGCAACAGAAAGGAATCTGACTAGGAACCATGAAGTTGCAAGTTCGATACTTGGCCTTGCTCAGTGGGTTAAGGATCCGGTGTTGCCGTGAGCTGTGGTGTAGGTCACAGACACAGCTTGGATCCAGCATTGCTGTGCTGCTGGCATAGGCCAGCGGTTAGAGCTCCGATTCGACCTCCAGCTGGGAGCCTCTATATGCCATGGGTGCGGCCCTAAAAAGACAAAAAAAAAATTGCATTCTTAACTGCCATTTCTGCCCAGGATTAGCAGGCACAGAATTTATTGTAAACAACTAAATAACTGCACATAGTATATGAAATAATCATTTTCAGATTGTTGACAATAGGCAGTACCTGAGAGTGATCTCTGAGAAAAGGGACAAGGTGAACCCTGTGGTTGCTCAGGCTACAGGCTAAAGGGATTTCTGTGTTCAGTGCATGGTGGAGGAGTCCATGCAGAATTTGGCAGTCTCCTTTAGCTGAGGAGACAGAATGCGGTGTTCATGGAGGTGTATGGAGATGCTTATGATGGAAAGAGCAGAGTAATAGAGAGGAAAGAGCTGCAGAGCTAGAGAGTTCCGGACACCTGGCTCTCAAATGTTTATATTAGTTTTTGTTTCTGCCAGCCAGAGTGGAAAGGCCTCTCTCTTTGTTCATACGGTATTGAGAAAAGCATCAAATAGCCCTAGGTGAAGGACAGAAAATTCTGAAATGTAGATCAAATATGGCCTCTTTTGGGTACAACTCTCAAGCTAGGAATGGTTTTTATTATTTTATTTTATTTATCTTATTGCTTTTTAGGGCCGCACTTGTGGCATATGGAGGTTCCCAGGCTAGGGGTTGAATCAGAGCTACAGCTGCTGGCCTGCACCACAGCCACAGCAATGCAGAATCTGAGCCATGTCTGAGACCTATACCACAGCTCACAGCAATGCCAGATCCTTAACCCACTGAGCGAGGCCAGGGATCAAACCTGCAACCTCATGGTTCCTAGTTGGCCTCATTTCCATTGCACCACAATAGGAACTCCTGGTTTTTATATTTTTAAAGGGTTATTGAAAGCAAATAAAGAAGAGTATGCAATGGATTATATGTGCCCCACAATGCCTAACTATTAACTATCTAGTCCTTTCCAAAAAAAAAAAAAAGTTTTCCAAGTCCTACCCTAGACTAACAGCTGTCCAAAACATGCCTAATAAAAGTTAAAAGCAAGTCTCAGATGAATCTGTTTCCAAGTAATTTAAACACATTCTAAAACATAGCCTAAAATATTTAAAGGGAAAACATTAGTATCTGTGTCCGAGAAAATTTCTGCATCCCTGAACAATGTTCTAAAATAGTTAAAGGAATACAAAGCACCCAGTATTTAGCAATTTAAAAGTCACAATGTCTGGGCAGTTCCCATTATGGTGCAACGGAAGTGAATCAAACTAGTATCCATGAGGATGCCAGTTAGATCCCTGCCTTGCTCAGTGGGTTAAGGATCTGCCATTGCTGTGACCTGTGGTGCACACTGCAGATGTGGCTTGGATCCTGCATTGCTACGCCTGTGGCATAAGCTGGGAGCTACAGCACCAATTTGAACCCTAGCCTGGGAACTTCCGTATGCCATGTGTGCAGCCCTGAAAAATAACACACAATGTCTGGCATCTAGTAAAAAATTACCAGGGTCAAATAGGTAGTAAAATATGACCCATAATGAAGAAAAAAGTCAATTAATAGAAATAAATGGCATTGATAGTAGAATTAATAAGAAAGGACAATAAAGCAGCTCTTAGGAGCATAAAGAAGAGAGAAATGGAAGGTATAAATGACACCTACACTGAGTTAGTAGGGATGAAACATATGAAGTTTGAGATAAAAATATACTGAATGAAATTAATAGGTGATAAGACAGTATAGGAGGAAATATTAGTGAATTTGAAGACATAGTAATGGAAACTATCTTAAAGGAAATAGAAAGAAGACAGAAAAATTAATGGAACATCAGTGCACTGTGGGAAACCTTCATGTATCCTCATATACATGTCACAGGAGTCTTAGAAGGAGTGGAGAAAGATGGGATGAGGGCAGGAAAAATGTCTAAAGAAATAATGGCAGAAATATTACCACCTTTGATGAAGACTATAAATCCCAAAGATATGAGAAGCTCAACAAACCCCAGTCAGAAGATATATGAATAAAACAACACAAGGCAGATAATCAAATTGCTTAAAAGCAGGAATAAAGAGAAAATAATTAAATCAGTCAAAGGAAAATGACATATTACATACAGAGGAATAAAGATGAGAATGACAAAGAAAGAATACAAGCTAGAACATAGTAGAGCAACAGAGTTAAAGTACCAAAAGACATGATACCCCACCATTCTAGAAATCTATACCCAACTAAATAAATTCATAAAATGAAGGTGAAATAAAGATTTTTTAAAAGGCATACAAAAGCTTGTTGAATTTATTAGCAGCAGAGTAGTGCCACAAGAAATGCCACAGGAAGTTCTTTCAAGGAAAAGGATAATGATGTCAGATGGAAATTTGTACCTACTTGAAGAGATGAGAGTCAGAAGTAGAAAAACTGTGTAAAAATGAGATTGTTCCTTATCTTAAAAAAAGCTTGTTAAAGTTGATAATTGACTGTTTAAAGCAAAAATAGTAACAATGTATTGAACAGTTTTTAACATAACTTTATGACAAAAGTAGCAATAAGTCCAGGATGGTGAAATGGAAGTAGATTGCTATGGGAGTCTAATGCTCTATGTAAAGTGATATAATATTAGTTGAAGGTAGACTTTAATATCTTAAATAGTTAGACTGTTATTCTAGGGCAAATCCTACAGATATCAAAAGGATATTTATTATTGGTGTCCCATGAACAACTTTATGCTAATTCAGTAACTTTGATAAACAAACTCTTTGAAAGATATAAACTGCTGAGGCTCAACTAAAAAGAAACAGATGACTTGAGTAACTTATATCTATTAAGTAAATTGAATTTATAGTTATGAATCTCCTCACAAAGAGAACTCCAGGCCCAGAAGTTTTCATGGTGACTTCTACCACATATTGGAGGGAGAAATGTCGATCTTATACATTTTTTTTCCTAGAAAATAGGTGAGAGAAAAATTTTCACTTCTTTTTGTAACTACAGAATACGATCAAAGCTAGAGAGAGGCATGGTAAGAAAACTAGAGACTAATATATCTAATAAACACTAATGCAAATATTCATTTAAAAATTAGCGATTTGAATCTAGCAATAGAGTAAAAGGATACTGTATCGACCAAGTGTTCCTAACATTTCAGATATTTATTGGATAAATCATTGAACTATTTTTATTGTGGTAAAAAAAATCAGATAACATGAAATCTTTCTTCACAAATTTTTAAATGTACAGCAGAGTACAGTTAACCCTAAGCACAAGGTTGTACAGTAGATCTCTAGAACTTTTCCATTTGGCATGACCTGCACTCTACACCCATTGAACAGCCATTCTGCATTTCCTCCACACTCTGGCCCCTGGAAACTATCATTCTTCTTTCTGTTTCTATGAGTTTTACTACTTTAGATACCGCATACATCCTTTGTCCTTTTTTAACTGGCTTATTTCATTTGGCTCAATGTCCTTAAGGGTTCATCCTTAATGTGTCATATACAGAACTTCTTTCTTCTTTATGCTTGAATAATATTCCATTGTTTGCTTTTGTATGCATCTACCACATTTTATTTATTTATTGATGCACATTTAGGTTGCTTCTACCTCTTGGCTCTTGTGAATAATGCTGTATTGAACATAGGTGTGCAAATATCTCTTTGAGAACCTGATTTCAATCCTTTTAGATAAATAACCATAAAAAGAATTTCTGAATCATATGATAGTTCTATTTTGAACTTTCTTTTTGGAATATGCATACTGTTTTCCATAGTGGTTGCTCCATTTTATATTCCTACCAGCAATGTACAAGGGTTCCAATTTCTCCACATCCTCTGCCTCACTTATTTTCTTACTTTTTTTCTGGATAAGTTACCTTAACAGATGAGAGATGATAGCTCAGTGTAGTTTTTATTTTCATTTCTCTCATGATTAGTAAAGTTGAGCATCTTTTCATATATTTGTGGGCCATCTGTATGTCATTGGAGAAATGTCTGTTCAAGTCATTCACCCATTTCTTAAATGGACTATTTATTTATTTTTGCTATTGAGTTTTAGGACTTACATGTTTTAGATATTGAACCCCTTATCAGATATATGATTTGCAACTGTTTTCTCCCATTCCATAAGTTATCTTTTTACTTTGTTGGAGTGAGGAATTATAGAAGGACACAAGGAAACTTTTGGGAGAAAATGTTATTATCTTGAGTGTTGTAAAGATTTTATGGGTATATTCATATGTTAAAACTCCTCAAATTATACACTTTAAATATGTGCAGTTTGTCCATATGTCAACTATCTTTCAATGAGTTGTTAAGAAAGAAAATAATAAACAAGAGAATAAAAATAATAAAAACAACCCAATCACAGAAGTTTACATTTTTACCTAGTTTTTTGGGGTGGTTAGAATTACATAAACAATTTATATATTATGTATAAAATTATAAAACAGTTGATTTCATCTAAAAATTTTGTTAAATAGATATATAGGTTAAAAATATTCAAAATTACTAGTACTTTCTTATTCATTGCATAACACACCATAATTAAATATATACCATCCAAATTCTGGGTAAGTGAAATAGAGTAATTCAAATTAGAAAGCAATCCTATTGAACAATCTTTGGCTTAACATTTTAAAATGTGCTTAAGTATTATCAGATTTCACAACTGAAGAATTTTTACACATTTTGAGTTCCAGCCTAATCAGTGTCTCCCTTCATCCCTTTATGGAAGGAGGAGATTGAATGCCCTGGGAAAGCTGGCTATGAGCAGAAAGGAGCCAGTTTGTTTTGTGCAGAGGAAACCAGGCTTTGAGACTTTAGTATTCTGACTTTTACCCTAAACCCCAATTGAAAAGTAAAGGACCGATACAGACATTGGAAGATAACCAGCAAAAGCAGTGGATATAATACTTAATATTGACAGAGACTGAAAAGATAAATCATCTAAGATAATAGGAAAAATAGCTAATGCTTATCTCACTAGTTTTAAAAATTCCTTCCCATATGTTATTTCCTTTAATGGACACCAATCGTGGTCCCTGGAATAAAGCAAGTGCTCAATAAAAGCTTGATGAATAAATGGACTGAAATTCCTACCAGTGCAGATTGTAGGCACTGTATATTTGGAGCTAATTCCCATAATCTCTTGTATCTGCACATCTTGAGAGTGGAGGAACTGACTACCTTTGTTATGAACTATCTCTTAGAGGATATTTATGTAGTAAACAGCTTTGGAAGATGGAGATAGTATCTTTTTCCAGATCAAAGGGCAGGTTTGCTTACTGTCCAGTATAATAAAGATGTCTTTTTTTTTTTTTTTAGCAAAATTGAGACAATTTACTTCCCACTATAGAAGGTTTAGGATCCTTATGTGGAGGCTTCCTCTCCTATAATACATCATGTTTCACATACAAGTATCATTTCATCTTGTGGATGTCACATTGTGGGAACCGAAGCTTGGGGACTGGCACAAATGGCTGTTGCTATTGTTCTGAGGGATAAACTGTCATTTGTTTCTGACCCATGAATCTCATGTTTTATACTAACATCTGTCCCACTGTGGGGGGCTAAGTTAGTTTGCAATTTGGTTAAAATCTCAAACCCATCGTAGCTCTTGACGCTATGCATGCCTTTTGCACTAAATTATATAATCTCAGGAAAGCTTAAAAACAAACCAGAATAAGTAGCCAGCTGTATTGGATGAAGAAAACAAATAAAGCAAAATCTAACCAAAAATACAATTTTTCCACTTTGCAGAACAAAGCTGCTATTAAAGGGCAAAACATCCACCATCTTGCGCTGGGGAAGAATCAGTGCGAGAACTACTTGATGATAAAGTTAAAATAATTATAGGGGCCAGATAGTACAGAAGTTGGAACGCAATGGAATTCTAACATATGGAAAGTTGAAAATCAAGGAGAAGCTGACTCAGGAAGCTTCCAATAGGTGTTATGCCATTATGCTAGCATCAATTCTTCTGCAACCTCTGGCAAGAATAAATATCACCTGAGAGTGGTTGTTTCTGAAGGGGCAAAGAGGGCAGGAGAGGGATCTAATTTGTATATTTTGAATTTTGTACCATCTTCACGTAGTACTTATTTAGGGAAGAAAGCATCAATTATTTTTAAGAAAAAAAACCCTACTTAAACAGCAGGTATTTTACCTTTTAAAATATTTACTGAGGAAACTTTTTTTTTTCTCTTCAGGTTGGGGGACAATTTGGTTTTATAGAGATAAAAATGTCTACCTTTGGAACACTACCTTTGTTAAGGAAATTCTTCAGAATAAGCTCTTTCATTTTAGGTTTGTAAGAAAAAAAAATAGCCACTCATTGCTCTCGGATACGGTATGAAGTTACCTTGAATCTAAGAATGCACACATTGTGTTCTGTTTAGTAATGTCAATTAGATGTACATATTTTAGTTCTGAAAGAGGGAACAGGAATAGTTTTCCTAAAAGATCTTCAGTTGGGACTATTAGTGCCCTCTGTTTGGTTTTTTAAGGACTGAATAGCTAAGAATTTGAGATGGTCTTTTTAGGAGATTAGAGCTTGCTTTTTAGCTATTCTTCTGGGAAGTCAAGAGGGTCTATTGGCCAACCTTGGAGCAATTGTGAGAGAGGCTACTTTTGGCCAGAAAGTGTGGTTCCTGCTTGAATTTCTCTGGCCCAGCACCAGCAGGACAACTGCAGTAGCAATGCAGATGGGGCACTTGTCTGGGTGATTCCACTGTCAGTGGCAGAAAGTGCCGGGAAGGTTGGGCTGTCTATGGAAGCTCAGATAGCTATAACTGGGAATCCACTCTTTAGATTAGATTAAGTAAACAATGCTGGAGATCCTTGGACATATCTCAGGAATAGATCCCTGGGATAAAGATGGGGTCTCTTGCAATCGTAGAATAAGGCATGGAATTATACTAGTTGTGAAAAGACCTCCTTTAAAGTGTTGAAATGGAGATTTTTTTCCTTTGCTTTTTAGGGCCTCACTTGTGGCATATAGAAGCTCCCAGGCTAGGGATCGAATTGGAGCTGTAGCTACCGGCCTACGCCACAACCACAGCAATGCAGGATCTGAGCTCCATCTGCATCCTACACCACAGCTCACGGCAATACCAGATCCTTAACCCCTGAGTGAGGCCAGTGATTGAACCCGCATCCTCATGGATACTAGTCAGATACTTTTCCGCTGCATCACAACGAGAACTCCTGAAATGGAGAATTTTGATTTGATTGTTTACTTAAACATACTTAGGTATACTCAACCTTTAGTAATTTAATCATCTAAAATATTCAGAAAGTGGGAACTCCAGTTTGGGTCTAAGTGGGATTTGCCTAGATTAAAATTAAGTGTTGGGCCCACTGCAGATCTATTTGCAGGAAGCCTGGGGAATCTTACTTGGGGAAGAATGAACCAGTTTTGCTGAAAACACTCCATGAAAAAAAACTTAATCATCAGTCAGGAGAACATACTCTATGTGTAGTTGCCATTGGATTCACGTTTGAATTCCATTTACTTCAGAAAGGCTGTGAGAAATGTAGGAAAAGTGGTTTCAGTGAAAGCTTCTTATAACATTGAGGCCAATAGCAGGAGTGCTTTGGAATCCTGCTAACAAAGGCAAACAGCAAGGAGAGGCTCTTTCTGTCTCACTTTGCCATAGATCCCTGTGTAGATTAAGTCTCTGAGAAGCTGGGCAGCTTTTTCACTACGCCTCACCAACAAGTTGGATTTTGTGCGGTCCTCCTCCTCCAGCTGCTCACTTCCAAACTGAAGCCTCGCTGAGTGCACCTTATTGGCAGTTTCTAGGTCACATGCCTGAGTTTCCTGGGTTCTACCTTGAAGATGCAGAACACTTAAGTTTAAAAATTTGCCAAAAAAAAAAAGAGAGAGAGAGAAACTTGTTGGAAAACCTGCAATTGTCCACTACAGCATAAGCCTCTAAAATTAAGCTATGAGAGTTGGATATTCTTATTTTAATATGCAAAATAGAAATCATTTTGAAAATGTTTTTGTGATAGCTGCACACCTGAATTGGGGTCTTAAAATTAAAATGAGATCCAGATATTTCTGGGATTGTGTGGAAAATGTTGAGCTAGCATTAAGGAATGGAAAGCTGATATGTGTAAGGACTAAGAATTCTCCCAGGAGAGGAATTTATTCTTGAGATATAAGTTGTCATCGATCACATATCCAGAGTAAACTCTAATTCAAAAAGATACATGTGCCCAATGTTCACTGAAGCACTATTTATGATAGCAAGACATGTAAGCATCCTAAGTGTCTATTGACAGATGAATGGATTAAGAAGGTGTGGGGTATGGAGTTCCCGTCATGACTCAGTGGTTAACGAATCCAACTACGAACCATGAGGATGCGGGTTCCATCCCTAGCCTTGCTCAGTGGGTTAAGGATTCCGCGTTGCCGTGAGCTGTGGTGTAGGCTGCAGACGTGGCTCGGATCCCGTGTTGCTGTGGCTGTGGCGAAGGCCGGCGGCTACAGCTCCTGTTAGACCCCTAGCCTGGGAAC
>PVHT021183693.1:18980126-19032882 GCA_004024745.2 Catagonus wagneri
ATCACTTATATGTGGAATAATCTGAACAAGTGATACAAACGAACTTATTAACAAAACAGAAATAGACTCACAGACATAGAAAATAAACATGGTTACCAAAGGAGGAAGCAGAAGGAGGTGGGGTAGATGAATTAGGAGTTTGGGACTGACATATACATACTACTATATATAAAATAGATAAGAACAAGGACCCACTATAGAGCCCAGGGAAGTGTACTCAATATCTTTAAAAAATTTTATTGAGGTATAATTGATTCACGCTCTATATCTTGTAATAACCTATAATGGAAAAGAATCTGAAAGAGAATATGTATATATGTATAACTGAATCACTGTGCTGTATAATTGAAATTAGCACAACATTATAAATCAACTTTATTTCAATAAAAAAGAAATAGTTGCCACACAGAAAGGAGAATTCTGATGCAACATATCCATGTTATTTAGATTTATCCCCCAGGTTAGCCGTCTTTGATCTCATGTTTTAGTTCTATGTGAAGCAGTAGAAAGAGGAAATGGTCTACCTACATTTCTCTAAGACATCAAGAGACTAAGCCAATATCCAAGTGGGGGTACACAGTGTGGAGCGGTATCTCCCTGGCCTCACAGTGCATGTCAGCCCCATTGCTGCAGGAGAAGGGATGGGATCCTGGAGAATCTTGGGGAGGGTGGGGCACAGGGGGCCATGCAGGGCCTGGGGGGCCACTTGGCAACATACCCGTGAGGAAACTTAGAAATACTTACCAGAGGCCCTTGGAACATAGGTGTGAAAGTAAGTAAAATTCGAGTAGTTACTTTTTTAGGTGGCCTGGAACCTGGAGAAAAATCAGGTTGTATACATATTTCATTTTTGATCCATTGATACATTGTTGGGGTTGTTTTGTGGCTGACTAGGACTGTGTTCATATGCACAGTCACTGCTCTGATGGAATGCAAATAATGGAAAAAGGTTTTAATTGTCACCTTTCCATGTATTTATTTGCTTTTTGTTTTTGTTTTTGTCTGCACCCATGGAATATGGAAATTCCTAGGGCAGGGACTGAACCTGCCCCATAGCACCGACCGAAGCCAATGCAATGACAATGCTGGATCCTTAACCCACTACACCAAAGCGAACTTCTTTCCTTGTTTTAAAATCAACACTTTCATTAAGTGTTGATTTTAAAACACTTATTATTTAAGTGTTATTTAAAATCAACACTTAGGGAGTTCCTGTTGTAGCTCAGTGGAAATGAATCCGACTACTATCCATCAAGATGAGGGTTTGATCCCTGGCCCTGCTCAGTGGGTTAAGAATCCAGCATTGCCGTGAGCTGTGGTGTAGGTTGCAGATGTGACTCAGATCCCATATTGCTGTGGCTGTGGTGTAGGCTGGCAGCTGTAGCTCTGATTCTACCCTTAGCCTGGGAACTTCCATATGCTGTGGGTGCAGCCCTAATAAATAAATAAATAAATAAATAAATAAACACTTAGATATTAATGTAAATTAGTGACGCATGAGTATTAGTAAATGTTGATTGGTTTTATGGAAGAACAATATACATCTGTCAGACCTTAAGAAAATGCATGATATAAAAGAAACTATTTTTAGTGTTTAAATTGATTTCTGGTGTATTGCAATATTTCAAAAGTCCCTGGTGAAAGATTTGCCTATATTCTTGAACTCTACTTTATTGAAAAAAATCCCAGTGTTATAAAACTTGAATATTTTCAAGAAGCAAAAAGCATTTTCAAATATAAGTTGTTCAAGGAACATTAGGTCTCTTATTGCTTGAATCAATGAGAAAGAAGCTAAATGGTTTTAGAAAAAGGTTTGAAGCAACCAAAAAGATAATCTTTCTTTTTTCCTGGTATCAATTTGAATGATTAACAAGTGTAGTGAAATGTCTAGCTGTTAAAGTTTGACTTTATTTACACATTAAATTACAAAATAGAAGGAAGCTCTCTGCCATTTACATTTTCCACTATAAAGTTTATAATTTTACCGGAGTTTAAAATAAATGAATATTTTTGCAATGAGATTTTCAATGAGAGGGAGGGTGAAACAAAACTTTATAGCAATGAATATCTTATCAAGTATAAGTTTAACTTCTACTTGTTTGAGACTTTCAGACCTCCATGCTACCGATGAAATTTTAAAATTTAAATGAGTTTAAGGAAAAATTATGTTATTAAAAAGGCTCTGAAATAGGGAGATTTTCTGCTGTCCACTACGAAGGGAGGCTTTCTCCTTGAAATCTTTTTTCTTTTGTGTTCTATCAAAGGAATTGGGTGAAGTGTACAGATCTGTTACACGAGATACACATCTGAGAAAAAAAGGTCAGAAATGCAGTGAGTTAAGCCGAGAGGCTTTCTGGACTGAAGCCCAACAGGGCTGATTTACTTGGAAAGAAAGAAAGCTGACAAGCTCCTTCAGGACGGGGTTGGGAATATAATCTGCATGGTGATGTAGCTGTTTTATAAAAGGAGCTTTATTCTGGACTTTCATTGTTTTCCTCCTAATAAAATATCTTGAGTACAAATGTACCCTGAAGAGGAACATAAAACATTTTATGAAGTCACTTGGTTTTATGTATACCTATAGACAATGCCTGTATTATAAAAATGTATGGTGGTATGTATCATATATAGATATGTGTGTACAATATACAACTACATTTATATATTTGTTTTCCTATTGCTCACAATTTAAATTCCACCTTGACACATTTTATTTTGCAAAACTTAGTACGTGAGTAGACTCCTTTAAGTGACTGTGATGGCCGTTAAAGAGAAGTTAGTCTTTAGAGACTAGTATGAGTGTAAAAATGCCAATTCTTAGATTAAGATGCTTGGTTACAGGGAAAGTGCAGTTTATTGTGAAATTGGTAAGAAGTCAAAGGCACAGGTCAGGGCTGAAATTTATTCCTGCTTTCCTCATGGGTATATGGCTGTAGGGACGGTGAATTAGGGTGGACACCGGACTTTGAATGGCTGTAAAGCTGGTGGTATTCGGGGAGACACCTCCTTGTGAGAAATCACTTACTTCACTAACATACCCTATCATTGAACACAGTGAAAAAGAGTGTTTATACATCTTAATGCCTCTATGTGCTTCATAACATGATTTCTTTAGTGAGGCTTCCTTTCATTTCTTACATTGACTTTGAAAAATTAACTGTTATGTTGTGTTGGATATAATTACTCTTTTTTTTTTCCCCCCTCTAACGTTTGTCCCCATAAATCCTTCGGATACTGATGAAATATTTCCCCTGTGTTAGACTGTATTGTCAACAATTCCTCCTTTCCCCCCACACTTGTTATATTTACTGTGGGTATAATATACCTTCTAAGCCTACCGACCACGTGGGTTGCTTTGACTGGTGAAATATAGAAAGAAATGACTGTACTGATTCCAGTCTGAAGAGACATTGTTGGTTTCTCTTGCCCTCTTTGGACCCTGCCGTCTGCTATAAGATGAGCACACACTGGGTAGCAACTGGTCTCAGTATAAGGAATAAGTAGAGCAGAAATAAACCTGACCTACAGCTTGAAGCAGAGCTACCTAGCCCATTTGCAAACCTGTGAATGAGAAACAAATTAAATAATAAACTGATATTTATTTACTAAATAAATTTTTGTTGTAAGCCCCTGAGATTTTAGGGAGGTTTGTTGTATAACAGGATCACAGCTGAATCTTTGTACACCTTCAGCTTTTCATTTTTCAAAATTTGAAAATGACATAAAAACAAAAGAAAGGTAGAATGAGTACTGTATGCTCTTTACTTAGACTCAACAATTGTTAACATTTTATCATTTCTGTTTTATCTTTCTCTCTACAAGTTTTTGGGGATCATGGAAACTAAGTTGTAGTCATCATGATACTTCACTAGAGCTAAACACTTTAACTCAGAGCTCTAGAATAAGGACATTCTTACCTTCTACTAAATTTGAACTAGGTTCAAATTAAAAAATCCTGTTAATTTTACCTTAAAAGAAATGCATAAAAATGACCTAAAGTAATCCAGTACTATTGTCTCGGTCAGTTTGGACTGTCATACAATATCATGGACTAGGTAGCTTAAACAACAGAAATTAATTTTCTCACAGTTCTGGAGGTTGAAAGTCTTGAGAATAGGGTGTCAGAGGATGGCAGGATTCTGTGGAGAGCTCTTTCCTTCATTTGCAGAACAGCTGCCTTCTTGCTGGGTCTTCATGGGACAGAAGAGAGAAAGCTCTCAGGAAATTTTTTCTTATATGGGCACTAGCCCCATCACGAGGGCCCCACCTGCATGACCTCGTCTGACCTAATTACTTCCCAAAAGTCTTGCCTCCAAATATCATCACATTGAGGGGTAGAGCTTCAGTATAGGAATTTTGGGGGGAGGAGCATAATTCAGTTCACAGTAACTACATAAAAGGTGATAATAATATAGAGGTTATGGTGCCTACGATGCAATCATAGCCAAACTGTAGTGAGTTGAAACTGTCCAACAACTTCTTGGAAAATGTTATGTTCAATTTTTAAAATGTAAGTAAATGTAATGATTTATAAATGCGGCTGCATATTTTATCAGCACTCCTGAGGGCTTAGGCAATGAGGTATTTTAAGCTACCTACATTTAGTGGTACATAAATCCATCCAGTACCAGCATGTCAGAGAGGGCAAAGAATTATAGGCTGGCATGAATTCCTAATGTGACTTGGCATAATGTGTGATGTCTGCTGAATATTTTCAAATGAATTGATGAAGTTTCTGTGGTCCATGCTCTTTTAAACTTCATGCTCAAGGTTGTTTCCTGTACGTCAACAATGATGTCCTACATAGATGCCCAGAAAATAGGAAGGAAAAACTTCAGACGTGTGGACTGGACATGGAAAATGGTATAAAACAGGCTTATGATCTGGGTTCTGGCACCAGACCTGGGTTTGAATGCTGGGTCTGCCTCTTCCCTCGTTAGTTCTCTTGGGCACATGTCTTATCTTCTCTGTGCTCTGTTTTCTCGTATGTAAAATGGGGGTTATGACAAATATCTCACAAAATTTCAGTTACTAGCATGTTAATAATTAAATATAATTATTAATATGTTAATATTTGCAGCTTTCTCTGTAACTTTTTTTAACCACAGTGAATATGGGTATATTTTAATAGACAAAAATCAGGATTGGAATCTGGATTTAACTGCAGCCCAGCTCTGGACTGTGGGAGTTATGATTCAAAGGAAGCGTGTGTAAAGGTCTTAATGCAGTGTCTTACACATAGAGGTGGTTGCTAGAAGGAAATTTTAGTATATTTTTAGAAACCTGAGAGCCACCTACGATACTAGTTCTCTAACTTCACTGTGAAAAACTACCTAAAATGTTTATATAAGACATAGGTCCTGGTTCCCATACCCAAGGTTTCTGGCTCAAGGTCTGCAGTAGGACCAAGAAAGCTGCCTTCTTCTTTCAGTCTCATGCATTTCTTTATTTTTAGTAAACACACCTATGATCCAGGTGGTCTACAGGCTGTACCATGAACCCAGACCCAGAAGCTGTCATTTGGTAGTTCCCCTTCCTGGAGCCCTTATAAGCCCTCTTTTATAGGCACAATGAAGAATGTACAAGGACATTTATTGTGAAATTTTGTGGAGGTTAAAAATTGGAATAAGTCTAAGTAGCTCCCAGTTGATGAATAGTGCAGCAAAGTGTATCGTACTCATATAATGGAATGTTATGCAGCAATTGAAGAGACTAAAGGAGAGCCATGTGTTCTCATGTGGAAATATCTAAGTTTACATTTACTTCATATATTTTGTGAAGAAAATATTTACTTCTTTTTCTGTCTAGGAAATCTAAACAAAACTGTTACAATTTTGTTAGGTAATATGTTTTTAACTCCAAGCAGCATAATTGTTTTAGGTATTTAGAGAGAAAAGGAAATGTAGGTAACCTGAGAAATGACATTTGTGAAGGTCCTGGAACCCTTACTTCGACTTTAAACCATCTTCCTCTGTTATTCGCACACTGCCTGTGAAGATGAGTCCAATTCCAAGATATATTGCTTGATGAAAGCAAGTTACAGAGAAAGATGTACTATGTGGAAGTATGTATTACGTATAAAGCAAATGATACTGCTCTGTACGGGTAGATATATGTATGTAGATATAGGATGGAAATGGTTAAAAAGGCCTGGAAGAATTCATAGGTGATAACAGTGCTCCTCCTGGGATGGTGGGAATAGCAGATAGCAACTGGGGTGTTGTTCCCTGTAATGTTTTATGCATTTGCAAGGCAAATGTATTTATATATTACTTGTGTGTTTAAAAATCTATGAAAAAAACCTGGAGGAGAGCAACTCTTCCATTTTACTGAGAGGAAACATAATTTGCTTGCCAAGGATCTCAGAGAGCATAGTAAATTCAAAGGGAGACGTGAATGTGCTTGATTGCTTATTTCATGGGAGTAGCCTTCTTCCTCGTGCCCAGCTGAGCTCATCAGGTGTTTTAGATGATGTGGTAGCCCTAGACACATATTCCTCAGCACCAGAAAGCAGTGGCTACTAAGGGAAGGCGAGCTGGGGCTGGACTGGGATTCTCTAGGTTGTGACTTAATTAAACTTGTATTTGTCATGTCCAGCACTCATTAGGACCTCAGAAACACTAACATTAGGAGGAGCCAGGTAGCTTTCAGACTTATTTTATAATGAGAAATATAACTTCATGGGCTGGAGTTCCCATTGTGGTTCAGCAGCTTAAGGACCCAACATAGTCTCTGTAAGGTTATGGATTCAATCCCTGGCCTCACTCAGTGGGTTAAGGAGCTGGCATTGCTGCAAGCTGTGACATAGGTTGCAGATGTGGATAGGATCCAGCATTGCTATGTGTGACGCAGGCCTGTAGCTGCAGCTCTGATTCCACCCCTAGCCTGGAAACTTCCATATGCTGTTGGTGTGGTTGTAAAAAGAAAAAAAAGAAAAGAGTAAAAAGAAAAAAACTAAACAAATGAAAACGACACATTGGTTACTATATTTGTATCAGCTTGACCACAGTATCCTTTCTGAGCCAGCAAGCTATAGGGGAAGCCAAATGTTAAATAGACACCCACTTTGGAACTTACTGCAAGCAATAACTGTGTCGAATTTGTTGAAGTATTATGATCAGCACATTCTCTCTGAGGTCAGAATGAGGAAGCACTTGGTGAGTGTGAAATCAGAACAAGAGGATTTACATTAACCAAATAGTCCATGGTTTCTGGGTAGGTTAATTAGCTGCATCCAACTCATAATGAGGATCAGGTTACTTCTGGGACTGGAATATTGAAGTCCCATTGGCTCAGGCTCCTTGGGCCTGTCTGCTTTGCTTCTAAACGTGCTTGTACCTTACAAACTCCTTTTTCTATGTTCTGATGGTTGATCAGTCCTCTTCTAGAGCCCGTGTCCTATATATGTTAATATATTCAATCATACCACCATTTCGCTAGACTGGGATTTGGTTTGGTTTTCTTTGTATTTCTATTCTGATTCATTTTACATTGCTTTTACTGTCTAATGCTTCTTGCCATCTCAGAGTCTCTGCACTTGGCATGCTCTTGCATTGTCCTTGGATTTCCTCCTTTTCCATAGTTCCTTTGTCATTCAAATTGCAGCAGCTTAACAGTCAGCTCCTTAAAAAGGCCTTCCCTGAACACCCAATACCAAGACCCACCCATCAGTTCTCTTTATCATAATTTTTGTGTGATGCTCACTAGGTTATTAAAATGTGATATTTACTGTTAGCATCTTTGTGTTTTAAGTTTTGGTTGTCTTGCCCATTAAACTCCATGAAAGTAGGGACTTTGTCAGTTTTTCTCCTTTTCTATTCCCAGCATCTAGAATAGGGTGTGGCACCTCATAGGTTCTCATGAGTGCCTGCTTGCTTGTTTGCTAAATGAATGAATGCTCTAATAAAAGACCAATAGTGCTTTTGTAATTTATAAGTTTTTGGGAACATCTTATTGAAGTTCCAGAAAATATGACAAAACTATTTTCTTAGAAATGAACTTGGCCAAGAATCTACAAGTCCTGGTCAATGCTCAATGGGTGTCAGACTCATGCAGTAAAGGGGAAGGTGAGGGGGAACGTGTTTGTTCAGAATTGTCACCCAAGTGACCTTGTCCTGCAGTGAGGGCTTCACTCAACATCAGAAGCAGATGCCTCTGGACACCGAAATGCTGCCTGAATAACAGACTCCAGTGGAGATCATCCAGAAAGCTATGGTGTTTATTTGTTTGTTTGTTTATTTATTTATTGTCTTTTTTGGGGTTGCATCCATGGCAAATGGAGCTTCCCAGGCTAGGGGTCAAATCGGAGCTGCAGCTGCTGGCCTACACCACAGCTCACAGCAATGCCGGATCTTTAACCCACTGAGTGAGGCCAGGGATTGAACCTGCATCCTCATGGATGCTAGTCAGATTCATTTCCACTGCACCACCACGGAAATTCCACATGGCATCTATTAAACAGGAAAATTGTTTTGCACATCGGTGCCATGGCCTTAAAAGTATCAGGATGAAAGATAATCCTGTAAACCAAGGGGAATGGCAGGCCAGTGAAGAACTAAGGCTTTAATAGTCCCAACATATTTGCATTTCATCAGATTTCAGAGCCTTTCTTTAGAATCAGAAAAAGCCACCACTCCCCTCATCAGAGGGTACTCACCTCTCATTGGGTAGGGCCAGATCTTGAAAGGCATAAAGCAGACCCCTGTGTAATGGGCAATGAGTTTAAATTTTCCAGTGTGCGTCCAGGAGAGAGATTACTGCTAAGGAAACATCCATAAGGTAGGTGACCATTACAAACATTGACCTATTTTACCTTCCATCAGGCTTTTTGTAGTAAAAAAAGTCCTGTTGATGTAATTTTCCTCAAGGAAATAAGAATATGAATAGACATGATAAAAGCATGAAATTGATAGAAGACAACTTTCCCTCTGCTGTATTAAATCTGTGTTTTTGCATTGATTCTTGAAATGTAGAATGTTGTGGCATGGAATATAGAATCTTTCTGAAAGTCACTAAGTTAGTGAATACCTGTGAGATAAGTAGAATAAATAAATTCTAAAGAGAGATGATAATATATTGATATTACTGGGGTGGAGCTACCTATTTTCAAAGATGAAGGTTTTAAAAACCAGGTTTTGTTTAGGTTATAATACTGTGGTGTGTCTTCAGTTAAGATGATGCACGTAGTTGTATCAAAAATGTGGTTTCCATCATAATAATTATGGATAGTTAAGGAGGAAAGATAGTTTGCTTTTAAAAATATGTTATGGCTGTGGTATTTTAGGGAACAATCATGAATAATAATAAAAATTTAATATGCATTTAGCTTATTCTGAGGGAATTAGTGGAACATTATATTTATAGATCTATTGGTCATTTTATTTTCACTCTCCTATAAAGTATTTATAATTCATGAATAAAAATTAGCTGCTGGCTTAAACTTGAAGGCTTTTAGAATGGAAACTCATTTTTATGTATTATGTTCTTTTTATCAGTGTTTAGAGCAAATCATTGTGGCTATCTATTTGGATGCTAACTATTATTTGCCCTTTTGAAATTTCATAAAGAATTTTGTCATCTATTTTTCTCTTTTGAAGAAGTCAGTTTTTCTAATAACATAGCTACACTTAAAGAAATGGTGTGCTTCTGTGAGAATGAAGTCAGGCAACTCATTAAACAGAAGAAATCTTATCTAAAGATATTTCTAAGAAATAGTTTTCTTCCTGAAGTTCACATTTTATTCATTCCTCTTCTCTTCTTCCACCTTAAATCCACTGGCAGAAATCCAAAATGAAATTGTTATTTTTTTTTTAATCTTTAAAAAACAATTAACTAGAGGAGTTCCCGTTGTGGTGCAGTGGAAATGAATCTGACTAGTGTTCATGAGAACGTGGGTTCGATCCCTGGCCCCACTCAGCGGGTTAAGTATCTGGTCACTGATCTGGTGAGCTGTGGTGTAGGTCAAAGATGCAGTTTGGATGTTTCATTGCTGCTGTGACTGTGGTGTAATCTGACAGCTACAGCTTTGATTCAACCTCTAGCCTGGGAACTTCCACATGCTGCAGGTGCAGCACTAAAGAGAAAAAAATATAAAATAAAATAAACAATTAGCTAGAAATATACAAAATATTAGAAATTATTTATAAATATACAAAATAATACTTAATTAATATACCTTAATTAGGTCAAAAGTAGGAAAGAAGAAATGCAATTAAAAATAACATCTTTTATCCCATAACCTTAATTGTTAAATGAAAACTAGACACTTGGCTGTTGTTTTCAATTCCTGGGATGGATGAGATGTTAAGAGTCCATACTAGAAAATAAAGTTTATTTTCATTTATGTGATACCTATTATAGTGATGTGACATTTACTATAATTTAGTCTTATTGGGTAGCTTATAAGATTTGAAATCTAAGGGCTTTGCATAATCTCCTTCCAAGTGTTTTAATTGACATTCTGCTATAATGAACCCCACAGACCATTACCTGGCTAATTGCTTGAGTTACAGTGCTTATACAATGCCATTCTTTGTCCTTGGTCTTTTGGGGTATTAAATAGCTCAGTTGTCCTGAAGGAGGAAGTGACTGCTGGTTATCATGTGAAGCATTAACCTCTTGGACAGACTTTTCAAAATGGACAGACTCCCTTCTGTTCTTCTCTGGGCTGATACCAAACATGATGCTTATCAGAGATCCCTATTATTCTGGGATTCTCAGAGCTCCCTAGGAGAGCTCTTGACCTCTAAAAGCTCTTTCCATGACCTGATTCTCAAGGAAAGAATGAAGCCCCATATCAGGTGACAGAATGAGGGCATAACAATATTTAATTCTTGAGGGGTATGATTAGCCAAGATTTGTTGGGAAAAGAGTCTTCATACTTTAGAATTAGAGAAGGATCTATTGCTGGCTCATCTGGTCCAAACTCCCTGTTTTTAATGTGAAGACATTAAACCCTAGTGGTGAATTGATTTGCCCAGGTCTCTTGCAGCTGTCGGTGACCCAGGCTCTTGGTTCCCTTTTCATGAAGTTACCAGAAGCCAGATCCGTGATGAAATCTTGGAAGTAATGCCAAATTATAGAGCAAAGCAGGAAGGTGCTAGAATCAGCATATCAGTAGATCCAGAAAAATGCAGTGTGGCTGATATCCTTGTTTATTGCCTTTTTTTTCTTTTTTCTTTTTCTTTCTTGTCTTTTTGCCATTTTAGGGCTGCACCTGCGGCATGTGGAGGTTCTCAGGCTAGGGGTCTAACAGGAGCTACAGCTGCTGGCCTGCGCCACAGCCACAGCAACACGGGATCCAAGCCGCGTCTGCAAACTACACCACAGCTCATGGCAACGCTGGATACTTAACCCACTGAGCAAGGCCAGGGATTGAACCCGCAACCTCATGGTTCCTAGTTGGATTTGTTTCCACTGCGCCATGATGGGAACTCCCGCCCTTTTTTTTCTTTGTTTGGTCAATGGTCTGGGTCAGTGACCGTGGCCTTACTAGTGATGAGGAGTACCTGAGCGTTTTTCAAGAAATTTTTGAACTGTTTTAGGGGCAGTGTAGAAGCCAACTCCATTTCTTGTAGCCCTAGATTGATTTCTCTTGCTAACTTGTGATTGAAATGTTTCTATGGGGTCTGCCCTAGCCTTGATCTATGATGCTAGAGAGCTCTGATGCTAGTTCAGATTCCATTGGGCAGGGTAGGGATACATGTAATGTCTGTTGACAGCCTCAAACTTCTGACTTTCTTAATGTTTGTTTATACAACATTCAGAGCACAGGAATAGGTTTGGAACTGGATTTTACCAAAGGGAGTTCTTAAAACCCTGCAGTAATTTAAGACACATGGAAATTTGGAAACTGTAAATATTTTTTATAATAAAGCATTTTTTTATGCCTTACCTTTAGTAGCTTTGCTTCATACCTAAGTTCCTTATGTATGCAGGGTAAGCTGATAAAAGGATCAATACAGATCTTTCAACACTGAGAAGCAAGACTCAGAAGATTAACTACTAGTGATAAAAATTGTCATCTATCATGTTATCTGAAAAATACTGTTTGCTTCACACACTCCTTTTCTTTATTATTTTTATTTTTTTAATTGAAGTATAGTTGATTTACAAAGTTGTGTTAGTTTCAGGTATATAGCAAAGTGATTCAGTTATATATACTTACATATTATTTTCCAGATTCTTCTCTATTATAGGCTATTACAAACTTCTTTTCTTTAAAACCCTCCAATCTGCTAGATTCTGTATCCTGAAGCTAATCTAGAACCTCCCCAACAGAGAGCCTCTGGCTAATTTTGGGTCGACCTGATGGAGCAGGAGGGAGCTGGCTCTTACGCCCTTCCATAATAATTCCCCACCGAGGAACATCTCATATCAGGCATTCTGCCTGGTCTCTAGAAAGATGAAACGATTTGTTTAGGTTTAGGTATATTTATTTTGATGGATACATAAATAATTTATGTCAAGGAAGTCGAAAATTCTCAGTGAAATCTCTGCTTCTTGAAGACAGTTTCTAACATGGAATCCAGTTTGGCTCCACCATGGATTTTTGTTAATATGCCAGCACTTAACAAAAATGTATTATGGTATAGACAAATTTTCTTTTCTTTCCTTTTTTTTTTCTTTTTAGGGTGGCACCTGCAGCATATGGAAATTCCCAGGCTAGGGGTTGAATCGGAGCCACAGCTGCTGGCCTACACCACAGCCACAGCAACACCAGATCTGAGCCACATTTGTGACCTATGTTGCAGCTTGTGGCAATGATGCTGGATCCTTAATGCACCGAGCGAGGCCAGGGACCAAACCCACATCCTCATGGATACTAGGTGGGTTCTTAACCCTCTGAGCCATAAATGGGAACTCCCAAGTAGAGGTAAATTTTAAATTCAATTTTTAATAGCAATTTTGATAGATTATTTACTGCCACTGGGAAATAAACAAGCAAGTGAACAAATCAATCGTGCTAGGACCCCACTGCTTTCTTTCTTTTTTTAATTAATGGACTTTATGTCCATTTTAGAGAGATTTTAGCTTTATAGGAAACTGAGCAGAAAGTACAGGGGGTTCCCATTTACTCCATCCCCTACCTCTTATACACAGTTATCCTCTGCCTTTTACAATCAGTGGAAGGTATCAGCCTGCAAAGCTGGCTCCTCGTCCACCTACTCATTCACACCGTCCCTTTCCCCATTTCCTCTCTCCCTCCCCCTGAAATAGGAAACTGCTACGGCAGACATGCTCTGAATCTCTGTGAGGGAAATAAAGATGAAACAGACTAGTAATAATTTAATTCTTGTCTTTGCCTAATCCCATCCTTAAAGGTTTCCTTTAGATTTTGGAAATGTGGAGTCAGGGTTTATTTTCACACCTAAATTTAATGTACATTTATAACTGGTCTACTGAACTCATCCATGTGGTTGCGTTTGCTTTCCTACCAACCAGTCACCTAAGTGATTGTTTTGTCCTGCCTTAGCTTGATTGCTTCCAGCTCTTCTGAGTGTGATTCCTTCTTGGCACCCAATTCTGTGCTGGGGACCTTACCTGCCACTCTGCTTCTTGTCACACTACCTGGATTTAAGAAAAGAGTAGGAGGAGGAGAGAGGAGTAAAGAGATATAATGCATAGAGGGGAAAAATATCCACATTTGCTGCTGGACTTTTTTTTTTTTAAAGGTGTTAAACTGAACCAAAGCTAATCCCTTTTATCTAACTGAAAAATGCTGAGATTATGTTTTTATGTTACTTGCACACTTGTTAAATACAAGAAGCATTTAACTTGGTACAATGTAATGTTGTATTCAGTGTGCTTAATAAAATTGTAATGGATTCACTTATTTCAACACTCTGGCAGAAATAGCCTCCCACTGGATAATGGAAATTATGATGCTTTTGCTGCATTTCTCAACACAAAGGGGTGAGTGAGCCTTATCAGAGCTGATTATAGTCCCTCTGGAGTTGCCCTTAAAAACTAAAGTGGAAAATAGGAATCTGAAGTTACAGAGTTTCTCTTCCTTCCTTTTGATGGGGTTATATTTGCATACAAACTCCAGCTCTGAGCTCGAGAACTTTTTTTTCCCAGTTTGCTAGAAGCATAGAACAGGGGAAAACAGCTTCTCAGAAATTCTCCTTAATTCACCCTTGTGGGTATATAGCACTGAGAGTTCAAGATCAGGTACTTTGTAAAGGAAAAGACGAGATTGTTTGATGGATGTGGCCCTCGGGGAAGAAGAAGGAAGTGGCAGCAACTGGCTCTCCCCATTTCCCTTTTCCTGACATCCTTATATATTATGGTCTTTCTACCTTGGGATAAACATGCCTGAAATGAGTGTGATGTTAATGATCCCTCTTGCCTGCCATTCCCGACTCTCACCTCCACTCTTGGTTACTTGTTTAAGTGGGAAGGTCACAGGGGACATCCTGGGGAAAAGCCCGGGGCTCAGCCTTCTTATAAGACTTGCTCTTTTCTTCTATTCCTCAACACAGGGGAAGCCCCTCAGACCAACTTCTCAAGCTATTATATCTGAGATTGGGACTAAGATCTCACTTTGCTCTGCAAATCCACTCCAAGAAGCTGGGGATTAATTGCTTTGGTCAGGGTGACAAAATTTAGCAAGCATCATTTCCATGAAAACATGTCTATGTCTAGGTTGTGCTGCCTATATGCAAACTTATCTCTCATTAGTTATATATTTTAAACTCAAACCTTGACTGATGACTAAACCCCACCTGGTATTTAAAGGAAAATAATTATTAATCGTATTCTTCAGGGGTTTACCCTCACATAGACTCATACTTTGCTTTCTTCTTATCCTCATTTTCTCAAAATAATGTTTTAAAATCACAATGCTAAGAAACCTCCTAGAGTCAAAATATAGAGTTAAATTCTAACTGAACTAAGTTGAAGATGCACTCTTCAGAGAGAAAGTAAAGTAGCGATTGTCTTCCAGAAGGGATTCATCTTTTTGTTGTGAGTTAATGTCAACCAGTTGCTGTAAGCCACCGTCATCCCTTATTGCCTGGACTAGAGCAGCTTCCATGTCCTTTCACTGCCCGTTCTGTCCCACCTGCAGCCACCACTATACCATGGCCAGGAGCTCTCCTCTTCTTTCACTTTCAGTGACTTCTTACAGCTTGTAGAATAAACCCCACATCCTCACAGTGGTCCACAGCATCCTGCAGATTGCATCTTGGGTGACCATGTTAGTTTCTCTCTCAGTCCCTACAGTCAGGGCTTCCTGGCTTCCTTCCTTCTCTTGTACAAAGGCACAGCTGGTTCCTGCTGCCTGGAAAGCCCTTCTCCTTGCTCTTCCTGACACTGGCTGCTCCTTCCGCAGGCCTTCCTGTTGGCTTAAGTACCACTTTCTCCAGATACCTGTCTGAAACTATCTTTCTGCGTCACACTTTATCAACTACCCATTTATTTCTCCACAGTGCTTATTACAGTCTGAAATGTCGATTTTTCTTTTTTTTTTTACCATCAGATGTTTGCTACTCTCAATGGAATGTAAGTTATATGACAGCAGATATTTTGTTCCATGAGTCCTGCATATGATATCATGTCTATATGAAATAGGTGTTTAATAAGCATTTCTTGACCAAATGAAAGAACAAGTGAATGTGAAACAGGTACAAGAAGGAGCACGACATGGAATATTGGTCATAATGAAATGTGAGAAATTAAAAGTAACTATGTGCATTGGAAAGGAATGCTATATATGTAAAAATTCATCTTATAATCTTATATAACCATACAAGTGTCTGGGGGAGAATGCTTTACATAAGGTCAAAGAAGTTCATTGCTGTTGCAGCCCAACAACATATTCACACCTATCCATGTGCTTTCAATTGTTTCAAAAGTCTCTATACTGGAATTAGCATTCAGGAATGCAACCGAGCTATAACACTGGGGTGGATGATATATTTGCAGGCTCAGAATACTGTGAGCGGGTCTTTTGACAAAACTTTTTGGGATATAATTGGATCCAGCTAGTTTCTAAAAGATTACGATGCTGTGGCTAGATGAGGGTTAAGAAAAAAGAGAATGTAGGATTGGATATAAGACAGGCTAAAGCAGGCAGCCTGGGAGTTTATAATAAGTTAAGTGGATGTAAAAGTAAATGGAGAAGAAGGATTTAGCAAGATTTAGTCTGGGACCACTGTAGGTATGTCAGGCAGAGAGGGATTGATACAGGTAATTGAGTGCTTATGCAGTCATTGAAGGGAAAGGAGCACATGGCAGAAAGGGCTATGACTAGCTGTCAGATTTGCAACCAGCCTTCAGAGAATCTGGACTTTGCTACTGATGGTCACAGCCACCTACACAAGAAAGACAGGAAATCATGTTGTTGTGCCAGAGAACACCGCAAAACTTTTAATCTGCCAAAGTCCAGGCAGTCACCAGCTGCTTCTCACAGAACTATAATGGCTTCTTATTTCTTTCTGATCTTCTATATCCCATGCAACTGTTTCTCACCAGCAAAAACTAAACTGGAGACCTGATGGCAAGAGATTCTGGGAAAAGTAGTTCTCAAGCTTTGAGTCTGTAAAATGAAGGGGAGAGCATTACAAAGGATGGAAGTGGTGCCAAATGCCAATCTGACACAATATGAGAATAGGAAATACTTGTCACTGCTTTAAAATACTATTTTTGGCTAGTTAATTTCATTAGCTCTAATCCTTACTAAAAATAATAGCCAACAGTTACTAAGGGCATTGTGTTAAGAGCTTTTCATGCATTATGTCATTAAATTTCACAACCCTACAAATGTATCTCCTATTATTACCTCCATTTCAGAAATAAGGAACCAAGACTTTGAAAGGTACAGTAACTTGCTCCCAATCAAATAACTCATAAATAGAAGTTCTGAATCTTTTACTCAGGACTCACTGACTTCAAAGCCAATGGCTTTTAGTTCTAATACTATATTGCTTGCTAGTCAGTCATTAAATTTATTTATGATCCATGGCCCTAGCCTCAACATAAAACTTGCCAGTCATCTGACAAGTATACATTATTATACCTCATTTGTTTTGGGAAAAGAACCAATAATTCTTTAAAGAACATTCTCTTAAGCAGGGGAACTAACTTGATAAGAGAGAGGAGTACAGAATTAGAAGAAATATAATTTGGCCAGTGTTTAGAATATGATTTTAGGGTGTGAACTCATTTACATATATTGATAAAATATCTGCTGTTATAGAACCACATCATAGACTTTCAAGGTTAGAAGGGCCATTCAAGTTTGAAGGATCTTCAAGATCCTTTATAATAGCATCTCAAGAAGGGGTTGCTCAGCTTCTGCTTAAGAACTTTCAGTGAGTGCAACTTCCAGGACTTTGGGGGGCTGATTGATGAGTGGGAGGGGCACATAGAGTGCTGCAGCTGCAGGGTAGAGATAAGACTGGGGTGCGTGGAAGCTGCTTAGTCACTTTTGTCTCAATGGCAGCAGATACAGTGTTAGGCTAGAGGCTGGAATTACTGCTAATAGTTAGTTTTTGCTGCCTAATCTTTCCCAAACTCACTCCACGACTTATGAACTATAGTTTGAGTATCTGCAGTGGATTCAAGATGGCCAAAGAGTATTGGGATCCTCCACTGAGATATGGGGTGTGTACCCCTTCCCTTGGAGTCTGGCTGGACTCTGTGACTGCTGTGGCTAATAGATTTTAATAAAAGTATTGCTGTTCCAGTTCTCGGGTATAGCCTAAACAGATTGGTAGTTTCCATGTTCTTGGAACAATCTCTTTGGGAAACCCCGTGTCCGACTGAAGAAATTTGACAGTCTTGAGACTAGTGTGCTAGGCAGACTTGAGAATTGATGAGCTCAGCTTTTTTTCCACTTTTATCAAGGCACTGGAATTTGTAGTGAAGCCTCTTCAGACTAGCCCACGCGCCAACTGAATACTGCTGAATGACCTTAGTTGATACCTCACGGAGCAGAACAATCACCTAAATAATCCAGGCCCAAATTCCTGACTTGTGACATTATGGCTATATATTTATTTTCTGGCCATGCTCAGAGCATGCAGAAGTTCCTTCCTGGGCCAGGGATGGCACCTGCATCGTAGCAGCAACCCAAGCCACTGCAGTGACAATACCAGATCCTTAACTGCTGAGCCACATGGGAAGTCCTAAAATGGTTATTTTAAGTCATTGAGTTTGAGGTAATAGATAACTGGAATATGTCTGTGGGGATTGGTGAGGGCTGTCTGATCTAGATTGGCCTCAGCTGGTCTCACCAGGGCTCACTCATGTGTCTGTGGGTCAGTTGGGGACTTTCATCTAGATTGTTTTGGGCTAGGGCAACTTATCTGGGGCTGCTCTGCTACATGCATCTCTCAGCCTCTTCTGTGACCGGAAGCTTGGCCATGCATATCCTTCTCCTGGCAATGGCCAAAATGCAAGAGAGCAAGTGAAAACACAGAAGTACTCTCGAGACCTAGACACTCTGTCACTTCCATTTCTTTCTATTGGCTAAAGTCACACGGCTGAACTTAAAGTCAAGGGTTTGGGGTATAGACTTCATTTCTTTTGTGGAAGACAAGGCGAACCCCACATATCAAAGAGTGTGAGTACAGGGAAGGGTGGAAAAGTGGAGACAATAATGCAGTCTACTACATTTACTTCATTTCAGTTTGGCATCCCATTTATGGGATGCATATTACTCTAGGTACTGGAAACAGAACAAAAGCATTTCTGTTCTTGAAATGCTTACTGTCTTTCAGGATGGATAAAAGCGCTTTTGCTGTATTTAGTTGACTGGGGACCTCAACCTCCTTTTAGATCTTTACTTCTAACCCCTCTGTTAACATTTATACTGTGTAAAACTTCACACTTAGCATATGAGTTATGCTTTATTGTTCTAGTGACTTAAAATTTGGTCAGAAGCCCTTTCTTGCCTGACCCATTGTTGAGATTTTGTTCGGCTAGGTTTTTATGTTTTTACATAAACCTTAAAAAATCTAATTAAAAAGAAATAATATTTATACACCGTAAGTCAGGTTGCTATCAACTCTCAAGCCACTGTTTTTCAAAGGGCTTCCTGTTTTCCTCATCTCAAGTTCTTGGGGAGCCTCATCATAGTCTTCAAGTTCTGACTGTTATTCTTTAAATTTTTTTTTTTTTTTGGCCACACTGTGGCATATGGAGATTCCCAGTCTTGGGGTCCAGCTGGAGCTGCAGCTGCCAGCCTATGCCACAGCCACAACAACGCAGGATCCTAGCCGCATCTACGACCTACACCAAAGCTCATGGCAGCACCAGATCCTTAATCCGCTGAGAGAGGCCAGGGATCAAACCGGCAACCTCATGGTTCCTAGTCAGATTTGTTTCCGCTGTGCCACAATGGGAACTCCATATCCTTTAACATCTGTATTTAAATTGGGAGCAAGAAGTCACAATGCAAGGAAGACATTTATGAGGACAATTCACATTCTCAAATAGGGACACTGAGCATTTTCCTAATAATGGCTAGATCTCATTTCTTTCTGCAGTCCTTTCACCTCTTGTCAGATGAGCTTTGTTTCCCTCTGTAACTTTGCCCACACTAATATGTTCCAGTGTCAGAGCCAGACTTCTTACCTCTCCTCTTCCTCGTTTCTCCCATTAAGTTCCCATTTTCTGTCTGTGGGAAACCCCCTTTCTTCCACTGAAGGGCCAAGGGTTGAGCTCTGTGAAGGGTCTAGCTCAGTTTGTTCTGCAGCATCTCTGATCGCTCATTAACCCCCAGCAGCAAGGCACAGGGGCTGACTTAAGAGTCAAATGGATTTTGATTTTTAATCCCTGCTCCATAGTTTATTAATATTGTGATCTTGGGAAGACACCTCTCTGTGTCTTAGTTTTACAATCCATTAAGTGGGCATAGTAAATCTTAACATGCGTGATTCATGGGTGATGTAATTGCAGTTGACAATTATAAAATGCCTGGGCAGTGCCTGTCATGATCTCAGTGTCAGTTCCCTTCCCCTCCTTGTCTCAACAGCTATTTCTTATTTGTCATGTCAGGACTGATTTACCAAAGGGCTATCACAACAAGTTTTCTGGGTGAAAATTACCTTGTATGCATAGAAGAACAACCCAGGTATGTTTAGGAGAAAAAAAGGATTATTTTCCAATATGACTTCATGTCAACATTAGCAATGTTTTAGAGCATTAACACTGTGCATTCTGCAAACTCAAATTATTTTTATAGCAAAATGGTAAGAAAATTGAAAGTTACCAATAGTTCAGTTTATATACTTTTGCACTTTGGATAGTTGCCATAATTGTGTGTTTATGGCAGACAAGATCCTTAGGGATGGGCTTGGGTTTTACTTGTCTTTATATGCTGTGACTCAGCACAGGATCTGACACTTCTTAGATGCTCAAATAAATGTTGAAAAAAATGAATGTTTCACTGACTGCAATAGTATGAACTAATGAAAGCTGATTTATTTTATATTTAAACAGAATATTTCTGTTGTCTGGTTTTGCTAGGGCTGAATTTAGTGGGCTGATGCATAGTAACCATATTTATGTGCTCAGTCCTGCAGGGGTGGAGGGAGTGGGAGGACAGGATCTGTGTTTGGAGGGCTGCATTATAGTCATTTTTCCTTCACACCTTTTTTTTTTCCTTTTATTTTATTTTTGCCTTTGTCATTTCTCATCTTTCCTACTAGATTGTCAGTTCCCTGAGGACAGAAACTGTGACTTATTACACATTATTATATGTCACCACATATAATTTCTCAGGGCTTGTGACACTGTTGATATCCAGTAAATATCAGTTGAATGGATGAATATGGTAGCAAAGGCAGCTTGAAGTGAGGTTAGCATTTTGGGATCTTTATAGGATTTTGGAAATGTAGCAACCTTTGTCCCTTCTCGTCTGCTTTGATTTATATGTAGCTTTTCCACTGATCCTATCCTTGAATTTATTGTTCTTTAATCTCATCCTTATAAATGCCACATGATTTGTGGGAAAGTGTTGAGGCTTTGAAATTAAGCAGACATGGGTTTAAGTTCTGAATTAATAACTTATAGGTTGTGTGATCTTGAACAAGGTTTCTGATCACTTAGCTCCTGTTTCCTCATCTGTGAAGGTGAATAAGAGTGTGTCACTCCCTGGCAGAGCTGTTTTGAGAGCAGATTGGATTGATGAATCTAAGTCACTTAGTGTGGGAATTCTATAAATAATGGGTGTTATTACTATCCTTATTTCCATTCTCTTTATGCTCTTACTATTTATCCTAATTGCTCCTTCCTTTCCAATGAGAAATCATGCATTTCTAACCCTGGCTATCTTTTAGCAGCTACTGGACTGCTAGGAGTTACTAGAGAATGGAATACTGTGGGCTATCAAAATTTTACTTCATCGGAAAGCTCATTTCATATATCCCTTTGAACACTGATAAAGGCCTTAATAAGAATAACTACTATTTGGCTCACTAAAATGCCACAAAGATAAATGTCAGTTTTAAGAAAAACCCCCTCAAATTATAAAGCAAAGAATTAGAGAGTTAAATGACATGGGAAGAATCTAAAGACATAGCATATATTTAAATTTATGATTTTTTATTCTCTCTCAGTCTCCATTTATTGCAACAGATTCTCAAAGATTGCTTTCACAACAAGACCATTATCCTGAAGAGATTTTAAGACTCTTTTACTAGTGTTTTTTCTTGAAATAATTGAGTTTGCTGAAATAAACTATTCAGCTCAATATTTTTCATCTCCCTCTCATACAGATGTATTTGATTCCTATAAATCCTCATGAGGTCAGTCAGGATTTTCTACATATTTTTTTTTCCTCAGGGTAAATGAAATATTAAGTCATGTTGCATTTATTATAGATCATGTTTGCTATTTTGCAAGATAATCTGAAATGATGGAGAACAATATCTTAGCACATGTAACACTACAAAAACAACCAGAAAGGAGAAATGAAGCAAAATTTTCCTTAAAAGAAATACTTTAATAAAATATTATGTTGTGATTCAAGTTACACTTACATGTAGAATACATTAAAGGGTCATTCAATATCATGCATAGTGTTCATTCTTGTGGTTCATATATTTCATATATTTCTCTCATATAAGTATATATCTATATCACTTAGTCTTTCTGCTTGGTTCTCCTGTAACATGTGTATGTATTCCTTTTATATCTTTCTTCTAGGCTCAAATATGTGGATGTTTTCTTGGCTTTGTGCCATTTTAATTATTCTGGCTATCGCTGGTATGGACACAGTAGCAAAGACCACACCTTTTACCAGATTCACGAAGAAATCTGAGGGAAAAGAGATGCTGAAGGGTCCAAAGCCATCCAGGGGCCTACCTTCAGAAGAAGACAAAAGCCCTGTCACGAAAGTGGCCAAAATGGCAGAACCAACCCCTAGCCCTTCAGCCCTCGGTTCTGCCTTTGGCACTGCCACCCTCTTTCCCTTTGAAAACCTCACTCTGGACACGGCTGATTTCTTCTTGAACTGCTGTGATTGTTGTTCATCTGGACCAGGGCAAAAAGGAGAACCCGGAGAGACTGGAAAGCCAGGTATTTAAAAATACACAAAGTCCTCTATTTCTCACTTGTGAGTCTTTAGAGTGAGAGGTGGTGGATTGGCAGTGGAATTGCCTCAAATGTTTCTACACTGTCATATGAATGGGACAAGCCTAAGTGTAAGGCTGTGATGATTACAAATGGGTTCTCTTGCCCAGCGTGGTAGCCAAGGCCACATGTGTGGCTAGTAATATGAAAATTAAATGAGATGAGACATTCAGTCCCTCAGTCACACTGGCCCCATTTTAAGTGCTCAGTAACCACTTGTGACCGATGGCTCCCATACTGGGCAACACAGATACAGAGCATTTCCATCATTGCAGAAAGTCCTACTGGATGGTGCTGGTTAGAGCAGAGACTGCACCTACAAGCCCAGCCCTGGTGTGGAGACTTTCCAGTTACACAGTCTTTTCATTAGTGGCTGATGAAAATGAAAATTCTGTGGTCTGGTAAGAATGTGTACTGATGGATTTTTGGAGTGCTGTTTGTAGTGAGGATTAGAGATGGAATGACTGAGATGGAGAATAAAGGCAGGATTCAGTTTGCTTTTCATTGAAATTCTGAGGCAGCACTGTATCCTTGCCCAGCAATTTTCTCTATTGAACATTGTGGTTAGATATTTCAAAATTTCAGATTTCTTTAATGTATTACAGTATGAATATACTTTTACTTTTATTGTAATACATTTCAGCTTTTCCACGTCCTACAGCAGAGAATTCAAGACTGTCGATTGCAAATCTACCATTCCCTGAAAAAATTACATGTAAATAATTGTCTTGCCTGAAGAATTTAAAGTTGTAAAGTCAGGAATTCTGCATCCTCATAGAGCTTTTCATTCATTTCATCCCATTGTAGGAAACCTTGGGGAAATGTGACCGGTGTTGATGCGTAAGTGGGACTGAAGGGTAAAGGAGGTGGGCAGGGATCTGGGGCACGAAGATTTCAGAGTTGTCAAAACATGACTGGAAACCTAATGAGACTGAGAAAATCATACTTACTAGCATTTCTCTTAGTATCATGCCTGGCTGGCAAGCTGCTTGGGGTAGCGGGAGGGGGTCAAGTAAACACAGCTGGTGGGTAAACTGTCTTCTAGGGCTGTGGGCCTGTAGGATCAGGGCTTTTGTTTTATCAAGTGGTGGGTTTAGCTGGGCTGTTCTCAGAGCTCAGGCTCTCCCCTAAATACACAGACACATATTTTGAAGGTGTGCCAAGTTATTAGCCTGCCTGGGACGCTCGTATATCTTTGTCTGACTGAGTCTGCCACAGAGCAAAGTGTTTGAGAGTTCAGAATGTCAAGTCTATCATGGTCTGACCTTGGGGAAGCTCCATTACCTCTCCAAGTCTCAGTTTCCAAAATAATCACATGGGGTAAGAAATAATACCAGCTTCATGGAGCTGTCAAGAGAACTGAATGAGATCGTACATATAAAGTCTCAGTGGGTGCCTGGAGTAGAATAAATGCTCAGTAAACTCTGTGTATTTTCCCAGTTAGCTGGAGTAGGAGTCTTTCCCTATCTCTTCTGGAATACTCTAAACTTGAAAGGATCCTATTTTTAAGATTCAAAGATACTTGTTCTAGCTTTACCAGTGTTTCAAAAACATTGCTGTATTTCATCTTTTATTTATTAACTTTTAAACTGAAGTGTACTTGATTTACAACATTACGTTAGTTTCTGGTGTACAGCAATATGATTCAGATATATGTGTGTGTGTGTATATATATTTTTTATATTATTTTTCTATTATGGTTTATAACAAGATATTGAATATAGTTCCCTGTACTATACAGTAGGGCCTTTTTGTTTATCTATTTTATATGGTTTATTTGTTATCCCAAGCTCCTAATTTATCCCTCTCCCATCCCCTTTTCCCTTTGGTAACTACAAGTTTGTCAAAAATATTATTTTAAGTTAAAAGTCTAGTATAAGAGCGACATTAAACACATTTTAAAACAAAAAACAAACCTGCTCAAAGTCAACTCTTTAAATTTTTCTTTGTTTTCTGTTAGTTCTTGGCCATATGAACACACATACACATTACATACATCACATTTGTATTATCTACTTAAGGTAAATAATAAATATAGACTTTAAAAGTCATGAGTCATTTTATAGAGTTTCTGAATGAAAGTGTTTTGGAGTATATAGCTGTATCTAATAGCTCGCAAGGTAAAATTCCATTTGAAATTTTATTTCCAGCTTCTCTGATTAGTTCAGTTATAATAATAGCCACTTACTATGTTCCAAGAGCTGTTAAACACTTGATGTTGTTTCTAATCTTTGTAGAAAATGTTTAAAATATTATCATATTTCAGTGGATGATTTAATCACATTTCAGAGAGTTTTAGGTAACTCTAGAGGCTATACCACCTGAGTGTAAGACCTGGAGTCAAACTGGGTTTGTATACTTTCAAGTCCCTGCTATTCTCTTCTGCCCAGGCTTCCGGTATTTACGGTAAATTCACCAAGGTGTAGGCCTCACCTGGACAGAAGGGGCAGTCTTACAGGCAATGGCTATGTGCCCCCTATGCCAACCTGGGCACTGCCCTTTAACATTTCCCTCACATCCACATCAGGCCTTTTGGGGGTCAAGAGGAAGGGGAGATATAACAGTGAACTGTAATTGACCATTGTGCTTGCTTCTGTTTCCTCTACCTGTTTGTTCTCCATTCCTTTCCTCTCTGCTTTTCTTTCCTTCCTAGACATAGGAGCTTCACTACCACCTTTGCCTACTAAAGCTTACCTTCAGCCTTAATCTCCACTGCAAGCAATTTATTAAAGTTTTTTGCCCAAATACTGTGTTCTTTCCAAAAGGAAATTCAACAGATTAAATATAATTTTCTCCTTAATTGTAAAAACTATTATGAAATATTACAGTTTAATCGAGTGCACATATCTATATGGTTAACTTTCAAAGAATCTGGCTATAAATTATTCCAGTCCGGGTTTCTAAAGCAATTCCTATGCTTGAGCAGGGCTAGGGTTGCAGGAAGGGTAATTCTTCTTAGGCTTGGGTCTCTGGGTGGCCCAGGTAAGTGGACAGGACTGGACATCTGGGCTGGGTGAGGACACCCACTGAGGTCTAAGCCCTGAACCATCTGCCCCTCTCCTGCCCCTCAGCCTCCTTTGGCTAGTTCCACCTACAGTGCTCTTTTTCCAGTTTCTTAAAAACGCCATGGTCTTTTCTACTCTTGTTTTTCCCTGAAATCCTCACCTATGGTTTTTGTTTGTTTGTTTGTTTTTGTCTCGGAAAATTCTAATTTTTTCATTGGGTCTTAGGGTCTAAGCTTAATTCCATCCCCCCCCATTAGGTCTCCTCTGATCTCATAAATTAGTTTTTTGTTGCTTTTTTTTTAACCACAATCTAGAATAGGAACTTCCTCTTTTCCTTTACGTCACCAACGACAGCATGGACATTTCTATTTATTTGTGTGGTCATTTGTTCAATGTTTCTCTTTCATGGACTCTCAGCTCCATGGTGGGGGGGAATGACAGAATGTTGGTGGCTGATTCCTGACACCTGGCAGGATGCTTGTTGTGTCAGAGGCCTCAGCAGTAGTTCCTAAATGAACACCTTAAGTGAAGGAATGGGAAAACCCAAAGTCCTAGGTATCATGGTTTTACTTCCAATTTGAAAGTGTGGTTCACCTAAGGTGAAGAGCCAGGTAATCATTTTATTCTTGTTGTTTAATATAGCAATGCTTCTCAGAATCCTTTGATCACTGCCATGAATTCAGTGACAAATACTAATGGACTCAATTTATCTATTCAGGTAGTGCAAAACTGCAAATAAGACAAAAATATTGTCCTTAGAACTTTGTAATAGTTTATTCTTACCCAAATTTTATCACTAGGACACTGTGACAGTCACTGGTCTCAATAAAATGACTGCTTTTTTTTTTGAACTAATGAATTTCAAAAGAGAATTTTTCTACCCTGATGGTTTTTAAATCTCATTTCCAGGTTTTAAGGGAGAGACTGGTGTTACAGGGATCCCAGGGCCACAAGGAGTTGTTGGACCCCAAGGTCCAAAAGGCCAGAAAGGAGAGAAGGGTAGGTAATTATGTTCATTTCATGTCAAAACTCAAAGAGAAGTTCTACATCATTTTTAAGAAGGACAGCTTGCTAAGTAAATACAAGATTCTTACAGGTGAATCAATTTATTAGAATGTAAAAACTTGGTAAACCACATTGTGCATTATATTTGACATAAAGATGTTAACTTAGACAGGTCAGGGTGGGGGTTTGGGGATGGAAATGTTATAAAATCGAGTTGTGATGATCATTGTACAAATATAAATGTAATAAAATTTATTGAGTAATTAGAAAAAAATGTTAACTCTATAAATAGCCAATTGAGAAATTTTGAACTTGTCTTTAAACTTGCGTTGTAATCTCTCTCTGTCTCTGTCTCTGTCTCTGTCTCTCTCTCTCACACACACACACACACACACACACACACACCCCTGGTAACCTCTCTCTGTCTCTGTCTCTGTCTCTCTCTCTCACATACACACACACACGCACACACACCCCATACCTCTTTTATATTTCTCGTAGGCCACCCAGCTGACCTGGTGACTGGGAGCCTCAGGGCATAGACTCTGGGGACGCCCCTTCCTATATACTCCAGTTTGAGTTCTTCCTGATGATGTGAATTATTTTCATGCTATATAACACTAACCAGAGCAGCTGTTCCTCTAGAATCTTCCCTCTAGGCGGATAGCCTACTGGCTAAGGAAAATATGACATATTCTTTAGCTCACTCTCAAATCAGGGGCAGTGTCCACGGTGGGATGAGAGCTGAGTTAAAATGAAAGAAATCAAGCTTATTCCAGTGAACTGGACCATTCACTTGATCTCATCTGGAAACTGAGGGAAATGGACTATATAGACTATAGTCTATTTATACTTTGTTTGAAGAAGATTTGCAGTTATGTGTGCTTTCATAGATCTTTTCCAGTTCAGAAATTCTCTAATTCCATAAGTATATGAGCAAAGAGGTTGTTCTACTCTGGAAAATCCCTGATTCTGTTAAGTGCTTCAAGGTACTGGGGGAAGGTTACAGATTCACTGGGATATTTAGAAATTCCTCGGTGAATACCACCAGCCTGTAGAAATACCATCTATCCATCAAGTTAAATGTTGTAGCCTCAGTGTCACATGTCAAAAGACCTAATATCATCTATACATCACCCTCCACATAGCTCAGGAACTGCCTAACTCATTTTTAGTAGAACATTCAGTGAAGTAATTACTCAAAAAAAGATGCTAAGGTAAGAGTGAGCTACTTCACACTTGTCAGTTATGCGATTTTCATTCTCGGAAACATTTAATCCTTTTGTGGCTGAATTATGTTAGCAGAAAGCCCTGTGAAGTAAAGATGAGTGATGAACCTCCCCAGTGACTCATACATTTTGGAAGTTAGACTTCTGGAAGTAGAAGAAGAAAAAAAAAAACAGGGAAGTATTATAAAATTCTTAAGAATATGCTTTGATGAAGGTTCAAAAGTAGAAATCCATTTAGACAGTCTCTATAAAGTGGCAGGTGTACTTTCCTTTTCCTTCCTCTTAGCTTAGACTCTTGGTTAAGACTGGACGTTAAAAAAAATGAGTCAAATGACTGCATTCTGGATCATCATTAAGTTAATTATAACCAGTTAAATTCTTGAAATGAATTTGGGTCGGAATCACTGTGCAGTGAAGGTCAGTATATGAATACTGCCTAGGACTAGGACTAGAATTGATCCTTCAGTACCATTCACAGTTGAGTTCTCTTCAAAGGCCTACAGACATTTTCCTGATGGCTTATAGGTTAACTCCCAAAACTTAAATTTTATTTGGAATGATAATAGAGGAGCTAGCTACTTAGAAAACTCTGCTGAGCTGCTTGTGGTAGGATTTCTCTAGCTGGTCCTGTGAAATCTGGCTGAGTCTCTCATGACTTTGAATTTGATTTGGGGTTTCCTTTTCCCTGGCAAAAGTAAACAAAATATGTTTGTTATATTGTAAGTAATATGATGGCATATTAATGCCAACCAATATTATATGAAGTCCTGTTTTTACAGCTTTCTAAATTTTTTCTTTTTGGTCTTTTTTTAGGGCCACAACTGCGGCATATGAAAGTTCCCAGGCTAGAGGTCAAATCGGAGTACAGCTGCGGGCCTACACACAGCCACAGCAACTCAGCATCCAAGCTGTGTCTGCAACCTACACCACAGCTCACAGCAACGCCGGATCCTTAACCCACTGAGCAAGGCCAGGGATCGAACCCATATCCTATAGATACTAGCCGTGTTTGTTACTGCTGAGCTATGGCAGGAATTCCTCTAAACATTTTCATACCTCAGTTATGTCTGTGATAAAAGTGGTGACAAAAATACCTGCTCTGCCTTTCTTGATGGGAGATACTACAAACTTTTGTAAATGAAAAATGTTGTAATTAATGAAATGTGTTCTGTTATGTGGGCCTCCCTGCTATGTTAGAGGCTACTTTAATATCAAATACAAATTAATATTAAATAAAAATATTGATTAAATTAAAAATTCATGTTAAGAGCTTGGAACATTAGCTAGTGCAAAGTAAATGCTCAAAAAGAATGAACTATTATCATTATCGTTATTTTTGCTATCATTACTTATAATTAAAGTGAATATAGAGTGTCTGCACTGTATAAAAATCCCAATATAAAAATCCGTTTTCTGGTAATATGACAAACATCTGAAAGCCCAGATATTTTTAATTTTTTTCAAACATGAATTTTCACAGTTTTATTTGTCCAAAGACAAAAATTCCAAACAAAATGAAAATTAGCTTCGTCGATGCTATAGGTATGTCAAGGACAATATATTTTTTTCCTGGGTAGGTTTTTATTATGAATAGTTTTAGCTAACTGTGGTGGTGTGCTCTGTTTCAACTTATCCAGTGATGGCACTATTTCTCAGACGTTTTGGGGAATATGAAAAAGAAGACTTTGAACTATCATTCAAAAATTCACAATAGAAAAAGCACAAACACAGACATGTATAACATGAGGGAGAACGTCATGAGTTTTGTAAGAGATTTGAAGAGCTACGGGCTTGCTGAGGGAGATGCTGAATTCTGTTTGAAGATATTGGCTCTACCCCCAAAAGTCCTTTAAATGGTTTACCATAAGTTATAATAAAATATTCCTAATGATGTTCAATAAATTCTTTTTCCAGATTGTTTTACCCTTACACATTTTAGTAAAGGAAGCATTGGAATGGGACACAGTATGAAATGGGTGTTGGTTATATCATAGCTAATATAGTTGGAAAAAAAGTTAATTTTGATATTGTTTTAGGACTTAAGGGAGAACATGGGGATCAAGGAACAAGTGGAGTTCCAGGGTACCCAGGAAAACCTGGAGAACCAGGTAGAGTTTGACATATATCTATTGTATATAGTCACATGTGCAGTATAGCCTTGATTTTCTGTTTGTATTTAAAGTTATCAGGGGGTGTACGATAGAAAATATAAATGTATTTAAAGTTATCCTGGATATAAATTGCTATTAATCTTCTAATAATTCAGTGTTCTGATTGGATGGAGTGTCTAGGAGTCTGGAGGTGGTAAGATATCTGAGCTCTGCTCCTCCCTAGCTGTCCGTGGGGGAAAAGATCCCTAAATCTTTCTGGATTGCAGTTTCTTTGCCTGTAAGATTTTGGGTTTGGATGGACAATATACAGATTTAGGAGAATAGCTAGGTTGGGCTATTGGAATGGAATACAATGGGCAACTATAGTTCTAATACTTTTTATCATCTTAAAAATGAAACAAACTAGCTATATGAGATACAAGCTATCGCTTTCAGGGAGCATTATCTCTTCTCCTTATTACCGACTAGCTTAGTATGAGTGGCTCAGTTAAGAATCTCCTACGCACAGCCATTGCTGAGGCAAAAACCAAGCTTCCAGCACTGGTTAGGAGGTTTTGTTTGATTCTATGAGCTCTCTGATAATAGCCTACTGGTCCTGCTCTATGCAAGCTTTAAGTATTATTTTAATTTTCCTTTTCAGGTGGACTTGGTCCCAAGGGGGATAGAGGAAACATCGGACTGGCAGGAGTGAAAGGACAGAAAGGCTCAAAGGGGGACACGTGTGCTAACGGTACTAAAGGAGATAAAGGAGATCGAGGGGCTATGGGCGCACCAGGCTTGAGCGGAGAGCCTGGGGCCAAGGGGGAGAAAGGCGAGATGGGGGATAAGGGCTACTGTGGAGATTCTGGGGAGAGGGGAGGGAAAGGAGAAAAAGGTGAAGCGGGCATGAAAGGAGAAAAAGGTAGTAAAGGAGATACTGGAACAGAAGGCAAAAGAGGCCCAGAGGGCCTGCCTGGGGCCCAAGGTGATCCAGGAGTTAAGGGAGAAAAGGGAGAGCTGGGTCCTCCTGGCCTCGTGGGACCTGTGGGACCGAAGGGCGAGCTCGGGAGCAAAGGTGTCCGAGGGTCTGTTGGGAAGAAGGGCTCTCGGGGGCTCAAGGGCTCCAAGGGGGATGTGACCAGAGTTCCCAGGTCGGCTTTCAGTGCCGCTTTATCCAAGCCTTTCCCTCCTCCCAACACCCCTATCAAATTTGACAGGGTTCTCTATAACGACCAAGGGAATTACAGCCCTGTTACTGGGAAATTTAACTGTAGTGTTCCTGGGGCATATGTTTTTTCCTACCATGTCACTGTGAGAGGCCGACCGGCTCGTATCAGCCTGGTAGCTTGGAACAGGAAGCAGTTCAAGTCCAGAGAAACGCTCTATGGTCACGAGATAGACCAGGCCTCTCTCCTTATCATCCTGAAATTAAGAGCAGGGGACCAAGTCTGGCTGGAAGTTTCAAAAGATTGGAATGGGGTGTATGTCAGCGCTGAGGATGACAGCATTTTTACTGGGTTTCTTTTGTACCCAGAGGAAAATCCTGGAATTTCACCATAAACTTGTATCTTCAACACCGTAGTTTGGGTTCAGTGGAATGAGTCAGGTAACACTGGGTCAAGCTATTGAAAAAAAAATTCATTTTTCTCATGATTATAAAAATAATACAGAAAAACTGGGAGTTCCCTTCATGACTCAGTGGTTAACGAATCCGACTAAGAACCATGAGGTTGCAGGTTCGATCCCTGGCCTTGCTCAGTGGGTTAAGGATCCGGCGTTGCTGTGAGCTGTGGTGTAGGCTGCAGATGCAGCTCGGATCCCACGTTGCTGTGGCTGTGGCGAAGGCCAGCAGCTACAGCTCCTGTTAGACCTCTAGCCTGGGAACCTCCATATGCCGCAGGTGCGGCTCTACATTAAGGCAAAAAGACCAAAAAAAAAATAATAACAGTAATACAGAAAAATGAAAAATATCACCTAGAGTCAAAAATTCCTGTTTAATCACCTTTAAAAATATTTATATGTATTCAAGGGCACATGCCTATTAATTTTGCAGCCAGCTTTTTTTCATTTAGCGTTATGACGACATTTCTCATACCTTTTAAATAATATTTGTATACAAAATATGAATGAGAGATTTGTAATAAATATGTTCTTACTAAATATTTTCTGTATGCCATGAAATTGTGTGCAACTCAATTCATGTGAATGTGAGGCTAACAGTTAATATGATTGGCAAGTGTTTCTCAAAAGTTTCTAATTCTGTTAGGAGGGTTGCTTCTATTCCCATGTTTGTTTAATTCAGGGAGAACACACAGAAAGAATAGTAAAGACCAGCTAAAATATCTTTAAAATTAATCATTGTGTAAGGGTTTGCTCATAAAAAAACCCTGTATTATATGGACTTGTGTGTTGAATAAAAGGTGGAAAGTTGATGGATACTGCTTCATCACAGCAAAGATCCAGCCATTCATCTAATTATTGTGCTTAGAACTGAATGTCCCCCGAAGATTCAAGAGTAAAATTAAATCACTATGGATCTAAAATTTTAGCCCTTTCTTAATGGAAAAACATTTAATTTGGATAAATTCTTTGGCTTCATTATCATCATCTCTAAATTAATTATAATTATTCAGTGATAACACTGCTGGAACAGGTGGGTATTTGGGAATTCACTGGCAACTTGAATATTTAAAACTGTGAATATAGAACAACTCGGCAGCCTCATTTTTAAAGAAGTGAATTTATTGATTCTAAATTGAATTTAGTTTAATGAAGGCATATAGTTATGCAGATTTGCAAATCTTGTTGAGTCAAATCAGAGAACGGATGATGGGGAACTGGTCTTGCTCTGCTGGATAAACTCTGAAAAACATAACTCATTTTTGATCTCCATATATATATTAAAATAGTGTTTCTCAAACTGTGTTCAGAGGAAAACCATTACTGCAAGTTGTTATTATGAGCTACTACAAAGAGTGGGTTCTGTGTCGAACAAATTTTGGAAATGCTATATTCTGTCTCCCTCTTAAAGATTTATAAAGCATGTTAGTGTAGTCTTGACATTCCCACAGATAAGAAATTTGCTTAATTTTCTCTTATCCAATGATCCTATATTTATTTTTAAGTATAGAACACATCAAACAACATCCCCTGGAACAGCTTTCTGTAAGATGCCAGTTTGGGAAATGCTTCATTAGTTTCTCATCCAAAGATTACCCAGCAGGCTAGGGTAAAGTTTACTTGACATTTCCCTTTCCTTCAGCAGTTCTTCTCTATTTAGGTGGTAATACTGCTTTAACCATGGCTTTGCATGTATTCGTCAGAGGGAGAGTTAAGAATTTGCAAGTGATTAAAATAGTGATGCTTGCACTTAGAGTTTTCTTTTCCAGTTTGAGGATGGGATAGTGAAGAAATTCCAGGAACTTTGAGTTTTGTCTCTCTGTATGCTCTTATAGATATATTTTTTAATTGATGCCTTCTCCATCATTGGGTTAGAGGGATTTGGGGAGGCTGAGAGCCAACTAATCTAAGAAGATGGAGGAGAAACCACACCGAAAGATGTGATATAAAATGCAGTTGGCAGAAAGCCAGTAAGTAAGGAACAATTCACATGAAAGATTTATGATATCTAACAGTGTCTTACATATGTTTGTGGTAAGTGTTTTATTTAATTTAATTTTAATTTTATTTTATTGAGTATAGTTGACTAACAATGTTGTGTTCGTTTCGGGAAGCAACCTAAATGTTCACCAACAGAGGAATGGATGAAAAAAGATGTGATACATATATACAATGAAATATTATTCAGCCATAAAAAAGAATGTGGTAAATGCTTTATAGGAAGTCTGAAGTTAAGAGTTTTGGTTTAGGATCCAGGAATGGTGATTAATTAGGAGCTTTTTCAAGGGTATCCAAACTGAGGAAGTTCTTCGCCTTTGGGATGGCTTTTGGAGGTGGCTTCTGGGTTCTTTTGCCACTTTCTGCTACGAGGGTGGAGAAGTGATGCCAACTGTGTCCCCTTCTTTCAACTATACCATGTCTTCCATCATGGGTTAAAATCACAAAAACAAAGAGTAGATCTCTTTCATCCCAAGGATTTGAATGCAAGCCCTACCCTGCTGCTACCCTAATGATTGTCACATATGCTGACCTCTCCCTTGAATGCCTGCCCAGAGTATTGAACAGCTGAGCAGTAAACTACATCTCAAGCTTCACGTGACAAAACAAATTTCTAAAATTATCCCCAAGCATCTCCTCCCATGTCTTTCCCTAACTCACGTAATAACAACTTTTTCTGAAGTTTTGCTCAGGCCAAAAACTTTGTGTCACTTGATTTTTCCCTTTCATACTAAAATCCAATGTGTCAGGATGTCTCTTTGGTTCTTCCTTCAGAATGTAGCCAGAAATGATGACTTCTCACATCTCTATTGCCAACACACTGATCAAGCCACCATCATTTATTGCCTGGATTTTTTTGATTGCATTTACTTCCATACTGCATTTCCATAATGACCAAGAGGTTCAGGACCAAAATACAAGTAGAAACCAAATAATGAATATCTAAATATTTAAAACTTATGAATCAGTCTAACAAAATTAAATATGTTCTCTCCTCCTACTTTAATGTATACTTTTATGTTGAACAAGTAAAAGCAAATTAATGATTTCTGTATGACTAACAGTAAACAAAATATCACAGATGATTAAATTACTATTATGTGTGTCTGGGTGTTTTATTAATGGGTAGGTGGTATTTTGATGAATTAAGAAAGACTTTAACTTATGAATTACCGTATGTTTATCCTATAGATGTTATTTTTAAAACAATTTCAGCAAAACAGATTTTTCATACTCAAGATTTCCACATAATTCATGTTCTATTGGCAGTTTTCTCAGATTAGACCACTTTTGTTTCATCATTGGATTTTAACACATTTAAAAAAATTAATTTCAATTCAATTTGGAGAAACTTTGCCCAGCTGAACTAGCAACAAGGTTTAGAAATGAACCATGACTTCTACATTCATGTTCAAATATTGTAATTGGGGTAGCATATGATATGTTATCACTGTTGTAAACAGTATTTCAAAATATTTAAATTTCTTTGTAAAAACTGTGATCACTTATATTGCCATTTTCATCATCTCTTGAAACAACATTCTAGTATCTAGCTCCAACATGAATTTTCTGTTTGGACCTGCGTAGATACAAATTTAAAGAGATATGGGTTATTTAATATTTCTAGCCATAAGTATGCAACTGTTGCAAACTATGGGCAATTTGTATCTCGACTTGAACACAAAGAGAATCAGGGAAATGGATGCTCAGCACAGTTGAGACATAATACTTTGTTATCTATGGCATTTATGCTCTTCTTTCTTAATTAGGCACATCCATTGCTCAAATCCTCCCCACACAACTAAGCAATGTCCATCTCCCATGTTTGCAGTGGTTCATGTTTGATGGCATTTGGGGGCAGTCACCTTTTGTTGATGCACATATAGCAAGATGTATGGTAAAGAATCTAAAAAGGTCTAAAAGATGGTAGGTATAGGAGAACATATTTATGACTGCAGGCTGTGCTGTGCCAGAATTGAGCCTGATCTCTCAGAAAGATGTCCTGGGTACTATCATAAATATTCATGTTGTGTGTTTGTTTTATGCAGGACCCTGTACAATATGGGGCCCAGGGCAGGGGGCCCTCCTGCTTGAGTTTAAAGGCAGTAATACTGTTTTTGCCCCCAGCTCCTTCAATCAAAGCAATCCTGTTAAAAAGGAAATGGGATCATATTATTCCTCCACTCAAAGCCTCTTGAAGCTCCCTTCTCATTGGGAATAGAAAGCTGAATTTTTACCGTGATCTGGGAGTCCCCGAGTGATCTGGTCCCCACTTTCCCTCTGACTCCGTCTCTTGCTGTCTCCTCCACGCTCATTCTGGGCACTGCCCTCAACGTTCTTCCTCAAATTCACCAAGCATTATTTCCACTTAGGGCTTTGCATATACTACTCTACCTATTTAAATGGCTCTTCTCCCTGGTAACTGTATGATTGACCCCTTCTTTTCTCTCAAGGCTTTATTCAATTATCACCTTTTTAGTGAGGACTTCTTTGACCATTTGATTTATTTTATTTTTTTATTTTTATTTATTTTTTGTCTTATCTAGGGCCACACCTGCAACATATGGATTTTCCCAGACTAGGGGTCTAACAGGAGCTGTAGCTGCCGGTCTACGTCACAGCCACAGCAACGCGGGATCCGAGCCGCATCTGCAACCACAGCTAACGGCAACGCTGGATCATTTACCCACTGATCGAACCCGCAACCTCATGGTTCCTAGTCAGATTCGTTAACCACTGAGCCACGACGGGAACTCCTGACCATTTGATTTAAAATTGCAATCCCAGACCCTGACCCTCTTCCTTGCTTTACTTTTCTCCAAAGCACTCACTACATTTAATATGGTATATATTTCACTTACTGATCTTGTTTGTCTTCCCACGAGAAAGAAAGTTCCAGGAGGCCACGGCATTTTGTCTGTTTATCGCTCTCTCCCCGGCACAAGCACATGAAACCTGTTCAGTGGATAAAGATTGATGGGGTCCAAACCAATGTGGTTGTTATAGAACTCTCCACAAGGTGGTGCTCACAGATTATCTTGCTTTTGGTTTTCCATATTAATTTAAAACAACAATGACAAACTACTAGTTTGTTGTGAAGTAAATAAAATGTTGACTTAGATTTCATGATTAAGAAATTGACTTTATGAAATTCCATGTTTTATGTTTTATTGTGTTTCAAAGAGCTACATAGTCTCCCTGTCCCTATAGGGTCCGAGGACTACTGAGCAGTTCCCCAGGATTGCAGGGAGAACCTTACAACTATGGCAGGGGAATGTGTCTCCTGTTGCTGGACATGATGCTTCTTCTGAGTGGGGACCCAATACATTTTTATCTCTCACCCCAGCCCCAAATGGGGCATCCTGAGACCTGGGAATTACAACTATATTCTCTAGCTGTAAACTCACTTACAAAAAGATTTTAAAATGAGGCAAGAAGACTGTGAAACTTCAAGATTTAAGAATGCTATAAGACTTGGAAGAAGAACTTAGGGAGAAGGAAAAATTGAGAACAATCCAGTTGCCAATGACAAAGATGGGGGTGAGGCAGGCAGGAGAGATCTTGGGAATTATGGAGTCAAAATAATTATTATCTTCTAGGTCTCAACAGTGTTCAGGGCACAGAGCTTTATGTCTAAAGTGCTTTAAGTGGTGGATCAGAGGAGGAGACTGAAGCATGGGGCAATTAGGCAGTGTGCCAAAGGACATCCTGCTGGTGGGTGGGGGAGCCATGAACTCATACTCCTAACCAGCGCAACAATGCAGACTTTACTAAAAAGCTTGGCTGGTTAAACCTGGTATAATGGGAAAAAGAATGGTAGTAGCCCAGTTTCTCAAGTCCATCACCCCAAGTGGGAAAGGGAATGATAAAGGGATAAGAATCCACTAATACCTCAGCAAGAGGTGCAAGCGTGGGTTACATGTAGAACTGCAGCTGAAATCCATGGGGTTTACTGATAATGGAGTCTGTAGTTGGGTGCTCTGATCAGTTTAGCACATGATTCATGTGAATTTGGTGGCAGCATTTAGCAGGGATGCTTGATTGTTCTATAAACTAGAATTAAAGCATATTTATTGTTGGTTGAATTATAAGAATTACCTTGCCTCTCATAGAGATGACATGAGAGATTTACATGTTCAGGGTTCCTTTCCTCTGAGGTAGGAAATGCATGGAAGTCATCTCTCTATCTCTCTCTGTTCTCTTTTTTTTTTTTTTTTCTGCTTTTCTAGGTCCACACCTGCAGCATATGGAAGTTCCCAGGCTAGGGGTCAAATTGGAGTTGTAGCTGCCAGCCTACACCACAGCCACAGCAGTGCATGATCCAAGCAAAGTCTGTGACCCTACACCAAAGCTCATGGAAATGCTGGATCCTTAACCCACTGAATGAGGTCAGGGATCGAATTTGAATCCTCATGGATACTGGTCGGGTTCATTACTGCTCAACCACAATGGGTACTCTGGAAGAGATGTCTTCTTGAGCTTGTGGAGGGAGCTGAGGAGGCAGAACCTTCCTTCTTTTACTTTCTGTGTAATCATTCGTTGCTTTAGGGTTACTGTATGCCAGCCATTGTTCTTGGTGCTGAGGATGAATCAGTCAGCAATAGCAGGGGAAAAGAAATCCTCTGTCTTCAAAGATCTTATGAAAAGAAAGAAAAAAACATTAATTACATAGTATGTCAGAAGGTGCTAAATGGTATGGGGAGAAATAGAGCAGGAAGGAGAATTGGGGGTAACAGTGTAGCATTGTAGGTGTGGGGAGAGGGATTTAAAATAGTGTTCAGAAAAGGTTTTATTGAGATGTAATATCTGAGCCAAGATGTGAAGAAGGCAAAAGAGCAAATCGTGTGGACACTTGAGCAAACAGAGGGAACACGAGGACAAAAATCCCTCAGGGAAGAGGTTGCCTGACAAGGAGATCAGGGGGACTGCAGGAAGAGAGGGTGAGGACAGAGAGGCAATGGGGTCACAGACTGTATAGGACTTTGGGGCTACTGTGAAACCCAGACTTTTCTCTGAGTTTGGTAGGCTCAGAGGTGTGGCACCCAGACCCCTTTCCAGGAAAAAAATCTAGATGCAAAAGAATGGTAGTAGGCCAATTCCTTCAAGGGTTGCCTCAGCTGGAGAGCTGACTTTTTTGAGCTTATGCCCTTCCCAGGACAGCCCTAAACTGGTAACCCAGCAAGGTGAGTGGATGAAGGCCCGGCCGCCTCAGCCCCTTGTGGTCACCTGGATGGGCCATAGGCATTCCAGACTCTCTGCTGCCTGCCTGAGGCTTTGCCGGCCTTCCTTGCAGTTAGGCTCTTCCCTGCCCAGTCCTACCTCCTTTCCTGCCCCTTCGTTCTCTCTGAATATCTGCTTTTGGAGTCCCAACTAGTGGCTGTGAGATAGAAAATGTGAGAGATGGTGGTAGAAGCACAATTTTGTGGGCCACTTGTTCATTGTGCACTCACACATGTGCACAATGGGCCTGACATTTGGGTTGAAGGACACTCTGTTGTCTGGCTGTAGTGATTAAGTGCGTGGACTCAGAAACAGGATGCACTGGGTCAGAGTTTCATTTACTAGCCATCCAACCTTGGGCAAGACACTTAGTCTACCTGTGTCTTAGTTTCCTCATCCATAAAGTGAGATTTTGGTGTTATAAATGAGTCTACGTATTTGCAAAACTCTTAGAATTGTATCTGGCGTATAGTAAACGCTAGACAGATGTTTGTTAAAGAGGAAAGCCAACTCTTGGGAGTTTCTGCTGTGGCTCAGTGTATTAAGATACTGACATAGTCTCCATGAGGGTGTAGGTTCTATCCCTGGCCTCGCTCAGTGGGCTAAAGATCTGGTGTTGCTATGCCTGTGGCATAGGCTGGCAGGTACAGCTCCAATTCGACCCTTAGCCTGAGAACTTCTATGTAACTCAGGGGTGGCTGTTAAAAAAAAAAATGGAAAAGAAAAGCCAGCTCTATTCCAGTCAAATATGAGAGGATGCATTTGCATGTGGTTCAGACTCCTTTTGGGGGTTAGGTATTATTAGTTTTTCAGCTTATTGAGGGGAGGAGATAACATCAGGACTGGTGTGAGTGCAGTGCAGGACCCCAGATGACAGCAATGGCTGAATTGGACCTTTACATTTAATCAAGTTCTTTTCATAGAATGCGTCATTGAAAAAAAGCAAAAATGTGTGTTTTATAAAGGACAACATAAAAATAAAATGCTACTCCTTTTAAATGAGACTGAGGTTCACCCTTTCCTTAAAATCAATATTAATAGAGTTAATATATCAAAGTGCATGAATCCATCTTCATATTGAGGCACCGAGGACCCCTGTCCTGGATTTCGGTGCTCACCATGAGTTTTCTATACACCTGAAAAAGGCAATGAAGGAGGGCCCAACTGAATACGGATGTTTTGCTGATCTGAAATGTAACGACAGTGACAAATGAGACCTCCCAGTGGACCATAGCGGGGGTTACCGGCAGGAAATTGCATCGGCTCAGTGATTAAGGCAACATCAGCAGTTAGAAGACAGCAGGGCAGGTGGCCTTGGTCTTGCTGCTGCCTCATCTGAGCTGTCACGCAGGGTGATGCGTTTGAGATGTGTCTACTGGGCCCACAAACACAATCCTCCCCTGCTTCCTTTTTTTTTTTTTCCCCTGAGGATAAATGAGCAACAAGAAATTTGGAACATCCAGATTATTCAATGTCAGAGCTGGTGCCAGAGCAGCATGCCCACTCTCCTTCGATGTTGAATGCAAGTTAAAATTGCCTCTGGCAAAAGGTTTTGTGAAGGTCTTATTCATTTATTTTAATTCAAGAAAATTAATGAGCACCTACTATGTACCAGGCACCAGGCTTGATGCCAGGGATACGAAGATGAATGAGATAATTTCTTGTCTTCAAGGAAGTCACAGTCTAATAGAAGAGGCAACTGAGTAAAGACAGTGGTTTTACCATCTTTTTTTTTTTTTTTGTCTCGGGGATGACCAAGGACCAAAATGCCATAACTATTCTATGAGAACTTGAGAAAATGCTTAATCCAGCAAGTTGGTTGATTGATGTTCTTAGTTAACTACCCCATGAAGCACTAGGTAAGCAATTTATTTCAAAAGGTTCAGTCTCAGCAAAAGAAAAATGTTAAACAAAATATCCAAGGACAACATTTTCATATTTGGGTATTAAGTTGTATTTGGGATCCTAAATCTGTTTCTAAGACCTTGGATTGACAAGCAGGAGAGGGCTCAAGAACTCTGTGGGAAAATCAGAAGTTGACTTGGCAAAGTCAAGGACCAAAGGAGGCAGAAGCTTTCACCTGGGTCTGCAAAGGATCTCCATGGTTACCTCCTCACCAGCAACTCTGCAGGGAACAGTCCAACTCCTGGATTCTGTAACTCAAAACACGTGACCAAGGACCCACAATATTCACAGTCTAACCATAGGATTTTGATTTGAAAAAGAAAACAAAAATTTAGGATGTGATATTCCTACAGAAAAGTGCAGATATGTTGAATATACAGCTTGGTGGCTTTAAACAGATGGTGATATCCATGAAATCATCACCACATCATGACATGAACTGTTTCCAGTAACTGGAAGGCTTCCTTGTGCCCACTTCCAGGCAAATCACCCCACCTCACAAATGTGATCACTACTTTAATGTCTAAACATGGATTTATTTTGCATGTTCTTGAACTTCGTATAAATGGAATCATGCAGTGTATAATCTTTCATGTGTCCTTAACATCTGTCTGGAATATCATCCATGTTCTTGTGTGCATCAGTTGTACTTAAAATGTTGAACATCTTTTCATATAATGATTAACCATTTGGGAGTTTTCCTGTGGTGCAGCAGGTTAAGGATCTGGTGTTGTCATTGTGGCAGCTGGGGTTGCTGCTGTGGCATGCATTTGATCCCTGGCCTGGGAACTTCCCCATAATGCAGATGTGGTCAAAAAAAAAAAAAAGCATCTCTTTTGCAAAGTGCCTGTTTCAATTTTTTGACCAAATTTTCATGGGTTGTCTTTTTTGTATTGATTTATAGGAGTTCTTTAGACTGTTTGCATGCAAGACTCTTGAGTTTTAACCCACTTCTCTTTTTCAACAAGTGGGTCATTTTGTTTTCTGAGTCTCTTCCTTCTTTTCATTCCTTCCTCTTAGATTTATAAGACTCTCAAATGTAAGTTCCCCTGATGGTTCTCTATCTTTATAGAAGTAAAGTTGCTTCCAAAAAGTGAATTAATGCTTATGTAAGTGACTGAAAATCCTTTCTTACTTTAACCCCTAGATATTTACGTTTTAAAAGGAAATGAAACAAAATAATAATATCTTTTGGTGGAATTTCAGAAACTGGGAAAATGATGGGAGCTTTTTGAGGAAGATCTGGAGAACGACCAATGAGAGGCAATTTTTTATATCTCTGAAATACAACATTGCTGTCATTTCTTAAACTTTTCTTGGAATTTGGCCAATTCAGTGTTGGACAAAGGAAAAAGAAACCTATTCATCAATAAATAATTGCTTCATTTAAAAAAATGGAAAGGAGGAGTTCCCTTTGTGACTCAGTGGTTAACAAACTCAACTAGGATCCATGAGGATGAGGGTTTGATCCCCGGCCCCGATTAGTAGGTTAAGCATCCGGAGTTGCTGCGGTGTAGGTTAAAAACGAGGCTCAGATCCCACATTGCTGTGGCTGTGGCATAGGCCAGCAGCTGTAGCTCCAATTTGATCCCTAGCCTGGGAACTTCCAGGCCCTAAAAAAAAAAAAAAAGAAAGAAAGAAAGAAAAGGAAAGGATTAAGACATACAGCGCTATAACTGGATCACTGATTTCAGGGCTATTTTCAAAGACTGCCCATCAGTGGTTAATGCCAGCCTGGGAACATTATGCTGTGATCTTCCAGGGAGGCTTGTTGTCTTAAAAACTAGGGTTCATGTTGCAGTGGTGACTTGCCAGGAGATTACAAAGCATGCTTATGGAGTTAGCGGTGTTACATTTTGAAGTGGAGTCTCATATCTTATAGGCAAGAAAATGATTTAAGATGATTTTAAAATGAGGGCAAAATGTTAAAAAACAAGTATCACTGAAGGCAATTTAAGTGATGACAAAGAGGGCCAAAATAGTGAAAAAAATTAAAATAGGTGTGTGAGTGTGCCTAGCAAGACCCAAGCAGTCTCTGCTCATCCTCAAATTGAGACTGTGCCAGAAAAGAAAACATGGTTCAGAGATGACCTAAGCACTGGGTTGTTTAATCTCTTAGTATAAAACCAGTTCTCAGTTATATGCGCTAAAAAACCCCACAGGCAGGGATTTGAAAATCCCAGTTTTTTTCTGTCATAAATACTCCACTCCTCAAACACTTATCGGTCACTTACTGTTGGATACTGTGATAGATAACATCATACAATTTTGTACATTTTTTCATTATGGTATTTATTAATTATAAGAGGAGAACAGAAGAGAGGTTGAAAGCAGTCTGGGAGGATTAGGGGAGTTTTTGAATTAATTTATTTCTTTTCAAGTATTCATTTAATAAATATTCATTGGGATCTACCTCATACCAGGCATCGTGCTAGATGCTGAAGATTTGTTTTTATGGAGCTGGCAGTTTAGTGGGAAAGAGGAGATGACATTAAACTCTATCTGGAAGTGCTTTTCTGGTGAAGAGGAAGAAGGCTGTTCCTGGCAGGGGCTCCTGTAGATGGAATTACAATTTGGAAAGAGGTGGGTGAATTTGCAGAACTGCAAATAGTGAGATGTGGCTGGCATCATGTGGGATGCATCTGGTGAGACTCCAATGAAGCAGATTCTTTCAAAAATGTTGTAGTTTACCCTGGGCTGGAATAGCTAGATCCATCTATCTGTCTATCTGTTTATTCCTATCTATGTAAGCTCTACTCTGTGGCTGGTACTGATAAACATTGGGGGAATTAATACAAAAATGAATATGACAGGATCCCTATCTTACCCTTTAAAGTTCTTAGAAAGTAGGAATGTCATAAGCCAATGACATGAGGGTGAGAGAAACTGAGAGGTGGATTAAAATGGAAGGAGCCATGTTCAGGGTTCAATTTAGCTCCATTTCTCCTCATCAAGGTAGAATTTTATGCTCCTTAATAGGGATTTCCCATCCTGTACCCTCAGGTGTTCAAAGACTTGTCAAGCAGTTTTGGGCTATTCAGCTCTATGGAGAAGTGTCAGAACAAACAAAAGATAAGCCTATTAAAGTGTCGAGAAGAAAATGTCCCTTTGGGTTTCCAGTTGACTGTATTCTGGTCAAATAATTTTTAAGTATTAGATTTAAAAGGATCAGTTTTGGGTTACACTTATCATATCTTCTTAAATGCCCTTTGGAAGCACAGGGTATATATTAGCTTTTTCTGTAGTAATAAACCTCCAAATTTCAATAGCTTATAACATTTGTTTCTCACTCTTGTGTTTACAGGTTGGTTGTAGCTTTAATCAGCTCTGCCTGGCTCTTCTGGACTGGGCTCTGGGCTGTAGATGGGGTTCAAGACTGTTTCATATATCCTTTCATTCTGGAATCTAAGTGGAAAGAGCAGGCATTATCTGGGTGAAAGGCTGAAGCACAATGAATGATAGCAACTTGCACTAAGAGTTTCTGCTTGCACACAGTGTAAGTCAAATTCACTCAGTTTCCATTTGCAAAGGAAAATCTTCTAACCACACACCTAACTGGGCTGAGAAGTACAGCAGAACAAGGGAGAGAGAAGTTGGTGTGAATGTTTGCTGATCAGTACACTCTACCATGATGTACTTATGCATTCATGTGCTTGTTTTACAAAATAACATCTGCAGATAAACTGAAATCTCTCTCAGAAGTGTTGTGATCAGAAGCTGTTAGAAAACACTACAGTTCAAAGGAAATGTTGTAAGATTTTCTACCATGCTTTATCGGGAGAGTTGATGTCAGAAGAGGATACACGGTAATAATCTGAAATATTTGACTGTGTAGGATTGCTGTAAGAAAAAAATTCAAAGTCAGGCGACCATTTGTGAGAAGTATCTGAGCAGTTATTCTTGAATTTAGAACTGATAATACTAATCACCTAGCCAGGATTAGAGTGGCTCAAAGGTCTTTAAACACAAGAACATGTTTTTGAGGTGGGGGGAGCTGGGATGGAGTGAGGGAGGTGGTGAATGTTTTATCATGTAGATTAAGCTACATATAATTGCAATGCTACTGATACAGTCTTTGAGAATATGCCTTACAACTGATTTCCCCCTGCAAAACCACTTGGCATATTGCCATGATTTCTGCTCCACCAAATGACAGAAGTAGTCATTTTCCCTATGTGTGGGAAAAGCATAAATTAGTTCTTGCAATGGGACTGTAAATATGGCTTTGGCTGAGGTATGAATTTATGAGTTAAACTTAGTTATAGAATTACGGATTAAAACTTAGAATAGCTTAACTGCTGTGTATTTTGGGTAGATCTTTAAGTAACTGAAGGACACTCCATAGCACGATGAAAACACATTTTCTGTTCCTTCTTGTACTTTTATGCATTATGCTGATATTAGGTGTTGTTCTTGGTGTACAATGAGGATGATTTTAGATGATTATTCACGCTTCTGCAGCTTCACTGAACACTACTTACAGTGGAGCCGTTGGGCAATTTCAGTTGACTTAGACATCACAATGAACCTCTCTAATTAAGACATATCACCTGGAGTTCTCTTCGTGGCTTAGTGGTTAACAAATTTGACTAAGAACCATGAGGTTGAGGGTTCGATCCCTGGCCTTGCTCATTGGGTTAAGGATCAGGTTTGCTGTGAGCTGTGGTGAAGGTTGCAGAGGCAGCTCGGATCCCGCGTTGCTGTGGCTGTGGCGAAGGCCGGCGGCTACAGCTCCTGTTAGACCCCTAGCCTGGGAACCTCCATATGCCGCAGGTGCGGCTCTAGATAAAGGCAAAAAGACAAAAAAAAAAAAAAAGGCATATCACCATGTACCACACCTAGAAACTTGCAGTTCAGCACAAGGAAGCCCATCCTACCAGATGCATCGAATTAGTTCTGTTTTTAAATACAGATGACGTAAAGCCTTCCCATAGAAAATGAAAAATTTACTCTGAGGATAGAGTAAAAAGCAGTAAGGAAGTTTGATCCCGATCTTCTATCTAAAGAGAGAAATTAAAGCCTTCATTGATTATGATGAGGTCATTGGGTTCAGATGCTTCTTTCTTTCCCTTCTTTTGTTTGTGTTTTGGCCATTGTTGTACTTAGGCTCCTTTCAGCTGCAATTAATAGGAAACCTAATTCAACCAATCAAGAAATTCATCATCTCACCTAACAGGTGCTTCAGAGGTCGCATGGGCCCCGGTCACAAGGAATTCAGGACGCTTGCTCTGTTTCTCTGCCGTTCTCTTGGCTTTTTACTCTTCTCTGAATTGCCTTTATTCTCAGGCTGACTTCTCCCTTGTGTTAACATGGTTGCCAGCCATGTCCAAGGAGGCTTGCTTTCCTTGGGCATGTGCAGAAGAAAATAGCTCTTCCTCAATATGTCAGACTCCTAAGCATTACCCGATATCTATTCTTCCTTGTGGTGGCTAATTTTATGTGCCAGCTTGGCTAGGCTAAGTGATACCCAGGTATCTGGGAAAATGTGTGTCTTGAGGCTGTTTCTAGAAGAGACTGGCATTTGAATTAGTAGAATGAGTGAAGCAGAGCCTCCTCATCCATGCAGGTGGGCATCATTCAATCTGAGAAAGGCCTGAATAGAATAAAAGCAGGAAGAAGGGTGAATTAGCTTTCTGCCTGAGCTGAGGTGCCCGCGGACATCAGTTCTCCTGGTTCTTGGGCTTTAAAACTTGGACCAGTGCTTACAGTTCTGCTACCAGCTTCCTTTCTTGGGCCTTTGGACCCCAATGGGATTATACCACTGACTCCCCTGGTCCTCAGGCCTTTGGACTTGTACTCAAACGCTTGGCTTTCCTTGCTCTCCGGCCTGCAGATGGCAGATTGTGGGACTTCGGGGCTTCCATAATCACGTGAGCCAGTTACTATAATTCTCAGTCTCTCTCTGTCTATGTATATATGTATTTGTATGATGGAACGAGGGGTTGTTTGTGGCTTAGTCCTTGAGTTGGAAGTCTGGTATAGAAAAGGGAAAAGCCGTAAGGTGAAAATAGCTGGAACATCTCTCAGTTTTGTGGAGGACAGCTACCTTACCAGCTTGAATTTTATATTAAAGAATGATAAACTATTGGCTTATTCTTGTTCTCTGAATAAGTTGTTTTCTAAACAAGTTTATTCTTTCCGTTTTTTTTTTATATGTCTTTAGGTCATGTGCTCATCCTTGGGATGGAATTGGTTTCTAAGGGTATCTATAGAGTGTTTTAATTTGCTTAAATATAGGTTGCTGAAATGATCACTGGCAAGAAGGGTGACATCGTAAATACTGGTTAAGATTATCCAGTACCCACTGCTGCAGCAGGAGCCCATGGGGATCAGTGGAGGTTGGGTCATGTTGGAGTTTTTATTAGGAGGAGGTGAGGAATGGTTTATCCAACAATGACCATTAGAAGCCTGTCTCTCAGGAGTTCCCTCTGTGGCTCAGTGGTTAACAAACCCAACTAGGATCCATGAGGATGCAGGTTTGATACCTGCCGTTGCTCAGTGGGTTAAGGATCTGGCATTGCCATGAGCTGTGGTGTAGGTCCAAGATTCGGCTAGGATCCCACTTTGCTGTGGCTATGGCATAGGCCAGTAGCTGTAGTTCCGATTAGATTCCTTGCCTGGGAACTTCCATATGCCTTGGGTGCAACCCTAAAAATTAAAAAAAAAAAAAAAAAGAAGCCTGCCTCTCCTCATTGGCAGAGATAAGAGATAACTATCTTCAGTCTGAGAAAACACAAGCTGACAGATTCAGTCCACTCTTATGACAGAATCCTGGGGCCATTCCACTTCTTGGGTTGCCTAGGCTGTAGAGCATACTCTGAATGATAGAAGTGATTGCAGATTTTGCATGTTTCACTTTTATTTATTCTCATGTGTGAATGAATGTTCATTTGCATGTGGGGCTGAGACGGTGAACCATGTTGCTGTGGGTGAGGTGGGGAAGGTTTTTTATCTCTAGATCTCATCATCTGAGAAAAGCTTGCTTGGTTTGTTATCTAAGAATTAGTTAGCATTGCTTCAGGAATATGAACGAAATCATCTCCAACAGTTCATCATTCTGATACTGTCTTAAATAGTTTAAGAGCAGAACAACTGATCAGCTTCTTATTAGTACTCTAACTTCCTTCACCCTCTGAGTGTAAGGTGGGGAGGATTATCTAGATGGAGAGAAGATGGGATGAATTTTGGAATTTTACTTGTCATAGGCACCATCTATACTGCCGGAAACCATCTGGAGCTCCTCTCCTGGATGTCACATGCCCCTGACCAAGACCTTAAAATTTGCATAGTTTATGAAAGACAGGAATGAAGAACTTCAGTAGATTACTGATTGCATAGGTGCTCTCTGAAGAAGAAAACAGAATACTGGCTAGGCACTCTGCATTAAACTGTTTGGGTAACTAACTGCACAGAGGTGAAGAGACTGGGCTGTAGGATTGAACTCAGGGTGTAAAAACCTGCCTTCTTCACTGACTAGTTGTATGGATTTGGACAACTGCTTTCTTTCTTTGCCTCAGTTTCCTCAGTCTTAAAGGCAATGATGATAGTCCCTACCATGGGTGACTGATAGTCGAAATGGAAACAGGGCATTTATCACAGGGCCTGTTACATAGCAAAGCTATAGTCACAAAAGTCACTGCTGGTCACATGATCCTCCAGCTTCTTTTCCTAGCGGTTTCTTCATTTTGAAGAACATTCAGGTGATATAGAAAAGGGGATTTTATTTTCTCTGATAAATTGAGGATACCATTTTTTAAAGGTATCCTCTTTCAGCAACTCTGATCAGGAATTTTATCCCAGATTTTACTCATAAAGAAATTAAACATATACACATCACAGCCTTAAAAGGGATCAATTTTAATGCTATTAAAAAAAAATGATCAACTAGTTTAACTGCAGCATTCCAGCAGTTGGGCAGCATTCATCTTCAATGTCATTTGAGCTGTGATCTCTGGGCAGATAAAATTGTGGTGGCTCTGTACGTAGGTATTAGATGGCAGAGACTGGAGAGATCTCTGCTAAGGAGCCAGCTGATTTCAGTTCAGCAGAAGGAAACACTCTAAAACTTACACCTGTCAAAATGTAATGAGATGCTCATGGTCATGGTGAATTGTTTTATTGTAGGTTTCCATTCCGGGGGAGTGGTGGGAGACAGTCATTTATCAGAGACATGATTGAGAGGCTTATGCACAGAAGGCATGGTTAGACTAGGTAGCTGCTTTGCTGTGAGCTGCTTTGACTATGTCTTAATTCACGGTCATGTCAACATAAATACAGCCTTCATTTAGAATTTGATCTATCAACAAGCCATTGTAACTCTTCACTTGGTGAGCTGTCAATGCCAGTCAAGAACATGTAATTCCTTAGAAAAACCAGCAGTTAAAACTACTCATTCAACGACAAAGCTTAATCACCCTGAAGATATAGTTATTAAAGTAGTCATTGAAAAGGACCTTAATATGACAGTAAAAAAAAATAAATAAAAATTGATGAGGCCAAGTAAAAGGTAAACACAGTCCTTTAGAGAGAATTTAAAAATTTCATGCATTTACTTTTACTCACTGCAAAAACAAGGCAATTACAAGACTTTTGACTTTTTAATTATGTTGTTGCCACATATTTTAACTTTAATGTTTTGAAGAGTCTTGGATGAAATTGTTTTAATTGAGGCCAACTCAATTTTTGGTTATTATTTTATAATTAGGTGGAATTTTCCCTTAATGTAATTTTACTAAAGCCTTCAAAACAGTTAGAAGTAGCAGTATATGCAATGAACGGTTATTTATACAACCCTATTTTCTCATCTAATGGACTTAGTAATAAAAATAAAGAGGAGAAAGGAAGCTAATATTCACTGGGCCATCACTCTGTGCTAGGTGCGCACAGTCTCTTATTTAACATCTAAGTAACTGATGAGAGAGACATCTAATCTATTTGATAGATAAAGCTTTTCAGAAACGTTAAGTATCTTGTCTGCCGTCACTAAGCCAATACATTCTGAAGCCAAGATTTTGACTTAGATTTGCTTGAATCTACATGAAATCCATCTCTGTTACTCTAAGGAGGAGACCTTCTCACCTAAAACTCCAATGCCTTCATCGACTAGCCAGGGACATAAATGAGGGACTCTGAATGGTAGATGGGAGGGGATATAAGCCATGTAGAGCTAAACTGGAGGGTGCCTATTTCACCTAAAGGTAGTCATATAAAATTAAAAAAATCAATACAACAGCTAAATACACTCATTTCCTAGCCTTACCAGGCATGCAGGCCAACAGCTTGCAACCTCTGAAACACTATTAAATTTTCATGCTATAAACTGAACATATAGATTGAACAAATAATTTGAGAGACACAACCAAAATGCAATTTTGCTTTTGTCTCCCCTGATCTCTATAAAGTTGCATTTCATGGAAGAGGCTTTTCCACTAAAAAAACGTGGGCAGGTTCAGTGGACCTAAGTAAAAGAACTGTGCACAGTGGATTTAAGTCACAAACACATTCAGTTCAGAGATTAGAGCCTTCAGTCTTCCACAATGATCAAAATTTCATAATTGGTTTGTCATCTGTCCTGTCCTTTCCCTCTGCTATGAGAGAGAGTGTTATGGTCCTTCTTTTCTTTCTCCGTCACCTCTTCTCTCAACACAGCTTGTTATTCATGGCAGGGAAAAAAGGAGAGAAGAGGGGTACAGATGAAGGGGGTAAAGGCTGTAATAAAGTTCTTAGCTGAAATGGTACTGTGTTGAGCTGGCTCAAATTCCACTCTCTTTGAGGTTCTCTCAAAGCTCCCACCGTGATTCCCATCAATAGAGATTTCTCACCTGCAGCTTCCTTGGGAGGAGGGGGGATGCACATTGATGTCAGTGGATGTATAAGCCTCCATCTGCAAGCCCTAGGATTTATTTCTGACTTCCTCCTCCGCTTTTTGTTGCTGTCTTTCTTTTTTTCTTTCTTTTTGTGGTCGCACCAGTGGCATATGGAAGTTCATGGGCTAAGGGTCGAACTGGAGCAGCAATGCCAGATCTTATCCACATCTCTGATCTGTCCTGCAGCTTGTGGCAACACTGGATCCTTAACCCACTGGCTGAGGCCAGGGGGTCAAACCTGCATCCTCAGAGACACCGTGTCGGGTTCTTAACCTGCTGAACCACAATGGGAACTCCTGTTGCTGGGTCTTTTCTCACCTACTGGACAGGACTGATGCTGACCCCACACTGGCTCTTAGTTGTGTAGGTCAACGCAGGTACATGGAAACACTTTTGTGTTCTTTGCTCTGATAAGTTCTGGGAGTACAGGCCGATTCTAAATTCTCAGCAAACCCCTTCTGAAGAAGTTGGTCACATCTCTGCCCCTCTGGATCTCCCAGGTTAGGAGTCAGCTCCAGGTTCATGCTGCCTTCATGCTGCCTCCCAAAAGAGGAGACACAAATCACACTCTCTCCGAGTGTCCCATTGAAGCTTCCTGCCCTGCTTACTAGGCTTCAGGGGAGGGTTCACTTAGAAGGTGGGTAGTTGGGTCTGAGTATATCCAGAAAAAAATCTTTCTACAAAAATCCTTTCTTCAACCTAATTTTAAAATTCCTTAATGTGGCTAACTGGTTCAGGAGTGCAGGGACCAGGTTTCATAATTTTCTTTGTAAATCCTGCCTTTTGATCTATGGCATCTTGGTGCCTCAGGTGAAATGTCGATTTGGTAACACTGAACTGTCATTCTAGGTAAGGCTGATGCATCACCAAAGAGAACAAACATATTATTTCATAGATTTATTAATCTAGTGGGACCTTAGAAAACATGATCTAGAGGAGATTTAGTGAGGACACTTGGGTGGGCTTTGTGGAATCTGTAAACCTCCTGGAATGATGTGCAAAATTTCAATGTGTGCCCTCAAACATATGTTTTTAGGGAGTTTATGACTCCAAGCATGTTAGGAACCTCTGGGGAAAAACATTGCAGAGTTTGACCATACAAAGTCATTCTATTTTTTGGGGGTGGGCCACACCTGAACATATAGAAGTTCTTGGACGAGGGGTTGAATCACAGCTGCAGCTGCTGGTCTACACCACAACCACAGTAACTCAGGATCTGAGCTGCATCTGCAATCTAAGCTGCAGCTTGCAGAATCGCTGGATCCTTAGCCTACTGAGGTAGGACAGGGATCAAATCTGCATTCTCATGGATACTAGTTGGGTTCAGTAACCCATGGAGCCACAACAGGTACTCGCAGTCCGTATTAAATACCTTTTTTTTTGAGGGGGGAAAACGTCCACACATGAGCACAGAAGTAACCAAACTGCTTACTGAAGTTAACCTGTAACTGGATGAAGTCAAGGAAAATATGGAAGTCAGTAACTTTGGACCCCAATGCATTATGTTCCTCAAAGCTCATGACTTTTAATTCCTTGGTTGTCAAAGCTCAACCAGTTTTTTTTTTTTTCATATTAACAATGAATTTTATTTCAGTTATAGGTGTACAAAGATCATAAGTCAATACGATAGATTTTGTGTCCCAATCCCACAGTGCATCCCCCCACACCCCAGATTGTCTTATTTGAAAAACCAAGGTTTTCCAAAATCTGTGAGTCATTGTCTGTTCTTCAAAGAAGTTCATTGTGTCTCTTTAGTTTCCACATGTAAGCGGTAGCAATGGGTGTTGCTGTCTAATTGTCTGACTGGTTCCACTTCGAATGATAATTTCTAGGTTCATCCATGTTGCTATAAATGTTAGTCCGTTCCTTTTAATGGCTGAGTAATATTCCATTATGTGTATGTACCATATCTTCCCTATCCACTCCTCTGTCGGTGGGCATTTAGGTTGTTTCCATGACCTGGCTTCTTCCCTCTCTAGCTGCTTTGGATGTAAAATTAGGTTGTTTATTTGAGCTTTTTCTTGTTTCCTGAGGTTGACTTGTATCGCTATATACTTTCCTCTTAGCGCTGCTTTTGCTGAATCCCAGAGGTTTTGGAGTGTCGTGTCTTTGTTGTCATTTGCTTCTAGGTATTTTTTAATTTCCTCTTTGATTTCTTCAGTGATCCATTGGTTGTTTTCTTGTTTTTGTATCCATTCAGCTAGTCTATGTCTTTTGGTTGGGGCATTCAGTCCATT